>CM057054.1:64683613-65283613 GCA_029948455.1 Solanum rostratum | reverse complement strand
TATCTTGTCTGATCACCTCCTCCAATACTTCTTCAGTCTCCCTCTACCCCTCCGTGTAACTCACAAATCCAACCTATCGCACCTCCTAACAGAGCATTGATACTTCTTCTATGCACATGTCAAAACCATCGCAGTCTCGCTTCCCTCATCTTGTCAGCTACAGGGGCTACCTCTAGCTTCTCCTGAATGGTCTCATTCCTAATCTTATCACTCCTGGTGTGACCACACATCCATCTCAACATCCTTATCTCTGCGACCTGCATCTTCTGAACATATGCATTTTTTATTGGCCAACGCTCCACCCCATACAGCAAAAATGGTCTAACCACCATTTTGTAAAACTTACCTTTGAGTATAGGTGGTATCTTTTTATCACGCAATACTCCAAAGGCAAGCCTCCATTTTGTCCATACTACCCCAAAACAACGTGTGACATCATCGTCGATATCTCACTACTCTGGATGATGGACCCCAGATACTTAAAGCTTTCCCTCTTGGGGATAGGGTGAGTGGCAAGCCTCACATCAATGTCTGTTTCATCCCTCGCAACACTGAATTTGCACTCCAAATATTCTGTTTTGGTCCTGCTCATACTAACATGATTAACATATTTTTTTCAAATAATTTGGTATTGATTATATAGATTTTTTTCGTGTATTGTTACTTTTATTGTTAGATATACATAAATTTCAAGAGATCATAAATATCTTTTTTTTAAAAAAAAAAAAAAAATTTATTCAATGTAACTTTATATCTGTATCATCCCTTTTTGCACATTCCCTCACAATGATTATACATCTACAAATCTGTGTTGAAGGTTGAGATCAACATCTCAAACATTCTTCTTGTATTTTATTCTAAGTGTGTGTAATTTTATCTTTTATTGAATGTGATCAATTTTTATCTCATTTAATTTTGTATAAGCACGTATCCATTATTAAAAGAAAAAATATGGACTTTTGCTTTTTGTGCTGTTTGTTTTGTTATGGAGCTAAATAGTAGTACTAAGAAAATATGACTCCCTTTGTCTCAATTTACTGGTATATTATATTATTCAAATTTTGAGAATTAAATTTTCTTATTTTGATTGTTCTTTTGGATAATATTTTTTAAAAATAATTTATACATTTAAAAAGTACATAAACATACTATAAGTCTTTAAAAATATTGATTGAACTTTTTACTCTTTATTAAGATATTCTACATAGACAAAATTATCATTTACTACTATTTTTCTCAAACAATTGTCATTTAATTATTATCATAATATTTACGATTTTGAAATTAATTGAAATTATAGATATTGAATATTCACTTATTTATATAATACTAGATAAGAACTTATAATATTTAGCACACCGAGATTTTGCTTTTAATTTTCTTTTTCTTATTTGAATTATATTAAAAGTCCTAATATTCAAGACTTTAAAATCAACATTTTTACATTATATAGATCTTATTTAAATCGTTGTAATCAAGTTAAATAATTTAAAATATTAAATAAAAGAAGTTCTTGTTTGTTTAAGAGAAAACTGCACAAAATACACCCAATTGTGAAACTATTTACTCAAATTAGATCCAATCCAACTATTTATCCTTCATCGACTTAGGGCTCAAACTATTTGTCTTCTTGCCTTATTTTCTCCTTTCTTATTGCGTGCATGATGTCAACATCACTGCTATGAATTAATCTTTTATGATACTTTATCTGTATATTGATAATATATCGATATCATATACTCCCTCAGTATATTATATTGATACTTCATCGATACCATATAGAATTTTTTTTTTAAGAAATAAATAAGAAACAACTAAGAGAAAACTATTATAATCATAATCTTATTTATTAAACTCTAAGTTAATCAAAAATATGTTTTTTGTGATACTTCATCGATATATTGATATCGTAAGGGTATCATATAGGAGTGAGCTTAATGCTATGTGATACTTTGCCGGTATATTGATATCTTATCGATGTGCTCTGTGATACTGTCCTTTATAATACTTCATTGGTATATGACACCCCATCGATATCATGACGTACCGTGCGAATTTTAGAAATTTATGCTATTTAAAATAAAAAAGGGATATGAGAGTAATGGGGCATTTAAGGGTAAATACTTTGGATACGAGTGTGGTTTTCCCCTTTTTTTTATAAGTTCTTAACCTTTCTACATGAAATTAATTCTTATCATTCAGATAAATATAATATTTATTTAAATGTCAATTGCTTTTTTTATTTTTTTTGCTTCTTTTGTATAATTTTATTGATTAACTTGAGACAGGTATACAAAGTACATATACTAAATTAGTAATATAAGATATTTAAAAGACAACTTAATTAGTCATTGTTGCCCTAAAAAAGGCCTAATTTAACTTTTATATGAGGTATAAAAGAGACGTGAATTGAATGACTGAGAACAAAATGAATAAATAAGAAAAGTCGTACATAAAAAATAAGACAAGACTAATTGAATAAATTTAAAACACTGAGCAATTGTAGCTAGTTTTAGCCTAATTCCAGTGATATATTTGAAAATGACCTCATATAAGCTTAATGAATATCAACAATGTTAAATATACAGTAATATTGATAATTATTGCTTGAGAAAAATTCAAGTACTTCATAAGTTAAAATTAGATGATCCATAATATGAAGATTCCACTGCTTTTATAGGGATAAATTCTCAAAATTTGATAGCAAGGATTTTTTCCTCTTAGCTCATGTTAATTGACAAATTAAAAGATAAAAAAATAATACTTGACATTGCCTAACAATTTCGTAACAATTGATAAATATCATTTAGTAACATTTGTTTTAGGACAGTCCAAACCTTTGCCTCAAAATGACAGTTGTGGATAATTGATGGTGAAGCTGATAACGACAGACAATAATGATGATAGTTAATACTGACAAGCAATAGCACTAACAATAAATTGATGAACTATCATCTTTAGCAATTGTTATAAATATTCTAATTCTATTAATGATTTGTCGCAAATCTTAATAATTCACTATTTAATATTTATTTAAAATGAATGTAACCAAAACTAAAGTTTATTAATTAAAATTTAAATTATCGAGAGTTAGACATAAAAAAAAAACATTTTAATAACTAAAAAAGTAAAATTTTTACTAGATGCGAACAAATGAAACCTATATACTTTATAAATTGTAAGCAACAAAAAAGAAATTGCATCCTGCAAAATTAGGATTATCAAAACAAGTTTGAGGGCAAATTAAGTTTTATAGAGATGCTTTGTTATTCTCTCAGTTGTCACACACGCACATATAATAATAATAATTATAAGATACTCGACATGATTCTCCAAGTGAAATTTCGAAAAGATAGGATGTACGCAAACTTTATGACGTAAAAATGCTTAACAATGAAATTTTTTAGTGAAAAAAATAATAAAAGAAAATTAAAATAATTAAACCCGAGCCAAAACTTTTAAAAATTTATACAATGATATTAAAATAGTGTTGATTTATTGCTTGAAACTTAAAAAATACTAATTTTTTTTTTATCTTTTTATAAACACATAACAATATATCTTGCATACTAAAAAAAGTTATATAATTTAGTAGACTTTAGATATTCAATAACGAGGAATAAAATTATAAAGATGAATAAAAAGATAAATGCATGTAAGAATAATAGTTTGGATTCCTCATAATCGTCAAAATATAAATAAATCAACAAAATAAATAGCCACATAAGAAATACAATTATAATTAAGTTATTTTATTTCTTAATTATTACAACGACTTTCAAATTAAATAAAATAACTAATTATTATTGTATTCTCTACACAATAATTCTTTTTAAAATTTATCCATAAATAATATATAATTTTTTTTAAAAACATTGAAGTCTTAAAAATGTAAGGTCCCAAACGAATACTAAAACTGTGGAGACAACTTAGAAGAGAAAAACGAGGCTACACATTTCTTCTTGGCGAAGGTTCATGGTCGTTCACCAACTCCATGGAAACCAAGAAGCCTTCTGAAGGGCAGTAATCTACTACTATCAACAAAACCTCCAATATGTTGGCAAAAATATATTTACTATAACATCATTGTAAATAAATTTTATATATTAGTATTTTTTTAACTTGTTATAACAAATATTATATTTTATAGTAATAATAATTAATATGTAGTATATTTAAGGTAACTCAATAAATCAGATTATAAGAAGAATCATGTGTATACAATCTTATCTTTATCTTATTAAGAATAAAAATAAAGGAATTATTTTCAAAAAATATACTTGTCTTAAATAAAATATATTAAAAATTAAATATACAAAGTGAATATTAAAAATCACCTCAATCTTATTCTAATTAGATGAGCTTGTTACACATAATTATCTAGTACAATTAATATAATTATAAATTATTTTTGTAAATGAACACTGGATGCACCACTCAAAAGGATTGTAATCTGTACTACATATTAAAACTAAAGAAAAATGAAAAAGCTGGAACCTTGGGAAAAGAAAAACAAAAGTTCCAATCACATGCCGTAATCACGCGCGCGATCTATTTTTCAATTTTTATATTTTTCTTGATTCTACTCGTCCTTTTTTACTTGTTCTCTGTTTACTTAATATAAAAATTAATGAGCAGTAAATGATAAAAATAATTTTATCAAATATAATAAAAAATAATTATAATAAAAATAAAATATTAAATTATATCTTAATTTCATAAAAAATAAATAATTATTACACATCTATTTTTAATACATCTATAAATAAAGATAAACATGAAAAGTATTTAGTACAGATATATGAAGATGAACGGAAGGAGCATCTTTTTTTTTTTTTCCCAACGGTAATTCTCGTATCGTCATTTTGTCTACAAAGTATTTGTCATAAAATAATCACCATTCGCCCACGTATTTAAAAAGGCAGGTGCTCAATATTTTGCAAGTTGGCTAAAGATCATTAGAACGACGTCGTTTCCTTATTTCCTTTTATCTGCATCTTCTTCTCCGTTTCACGTTTCCCCGTTATGTCTTAAACCTTTTTGCCTTCGTCTTTTATGTCTTGCTGCTCTTTCAACTCTCCATAATTCTCCACGCCACTTGTAAAATATAAGAAAACCAAAAGAGAATCTCAAGATCTTGGTTTCAAAGTGCCTGAAAAACGTTATTCTTAGTGAAAAAAGTGAACTCCGGTAATGTCTTCTGGGCTTCCCGGAGTGCCGCTGGGTCCGCCGTTGCCGTTTCCTCCGGCGGGTAATGCAACTCCTCCAGCATCTCCGGTGAACCCAAGTACTACTCCTCCGTCTCCAGACGTTGCTAGTCAGCCTTCTCCAGCAACCTTGATAATTCCACCGCCCTCATCTGTTAATGGAAGCTCTACTCAGCCGAAGGGTTCTCCGAACAGTACTACTTTAGTAGCACTTGGAGTTGGAATCGGGATTGGCGGGGCACTTGTGCTTATATGTGTGGGCATTTTTACCCTTTGGTATAAGAGGAGAAAAAGGCGTCTTGGATTTAATGGTTTTGGTCATGCTCCTTCTTCACAAGATGCCAAAGGTGAAATCCATGTGATTGTTTCTTCTTTATATTGGATTTGATGACCATTTTGGGCTTAATTTGTTTCTTTCTTTGATTGCAATTTAAAGTATTCTCTTTTAAGTTGTTGGGTTGTTCTTCAAAACAAAGTTAATGAAGCAATCATGCATTCTCACTATTCCTTAATTTTACTTATCATTTATTGGGGTCATCTGGGTCGGAAGTCAAATTGAATAATTTAATTCTAGTCTGGATGTAAGTAAGTATTTTTTTAATGATTTATTTTCTGAATTGAATATCCATTTGGACTTTAGTTGTTGGCACCTTTGAGTATTTGTTCCCAGTGTTTATTTTAAAACAGAGATTTTGTTTCATACAATTTTAAAGTCTTGAATTTTGTCGTCATCCTTATAGCAAATTACGTTTCTCTGCACCTTGCAGACCTCAGTGGTATGATATTGTTATGTTCTTCAGTGGAACAGTGACCCCAATGGATCTCCTAGTTTTATTACTTATTACAGTTTGTGTTTTAATTTATTTGTCGAACTTGAGGGCTAGTGGACTATCAAAAGACTTTTCTTGTGCATTTGGGTGATATCAAAGCACATTTGTATCATTTGTTGCATCTTTAGTTTCAACTATGTCCTTGGTTATAGTGGGTGATGATGAGATCTTTTGGATATTGTTGTTGTATCCGAGGAACTATATATTAAGTGAAGTGGTTTTGTGTTTTTTATTGATTTGATGATTATTAAGTATATAATGATGATTCAAGCATCAGTCCATCAAAATTCTGGTTCTCTTGGGAAAATTAGTAGTACTAGTGATGGTGGGAGGGGTATTTGGTGTTCCAGTGGCCTCAGAAGAAGCACTTCAGATGCAAAACATTGCATTTTAGCTTTACCACATCATGTTTCTGTTAGTACTCTTTAACGAATTAGTATGTCCAAAAGTAACAGTCTGGAAATAAGTAATTGAAGCTAAAAAGCTAAATGAAATTGTTAAATCAAGTTTTGTGCTAAAATGCTTGGTGGTGTTGTTCCATTATATGCGCAAAGGACCAATTGCAGTTGAATGTACTTATTTTTGGGAGTGTTTGTGTGTAATTGCCTTTTCCTTGGGGGAGGAGGGGCCACATTAATTTTTGTTTATATAGATATGTATATATTGATGACCTGTTACTACTACTACTACTACTCTTAATATTAGTCGCCATCATCATTTAAGTAATTTGGTTCTGTGTCTGCTTGTTTCATGCTCAGACAATTTGTTTGGAGGTCAAATTCATCACTGGCAACAAAATGTTCCCCCATCAGCAGAAAACATGACGAGGATTCCACTAAATCCCTCCCCTCCACGGGCTCCACCAGCCGTTACATCAGGTTCACAAATATCTTCAAAAGATGGATGTACTCCTCCACTGCCTCCTTCCGCTGGTGGTAACTTGAGTTCGGACAAACCTTTTCAACAAAAAACTCCTGATTCCAACTTGAGTTTCTCGAGAACTACATTCACCTATCAAGAATTAGCATTTGCTACTGATAATTTCTCAGTTGCCAACCTCCTTGGTCAAGGTGGTTTTGGATATGTATACAAGGGAGTATTCCGTGATGGGAAGGAAGTTGCAATTAAGCAACTAAAAGCTGGAAGTGGGCAAGGGGAGCGTGAATTTCAAGCAGAGGTGGAGATTATTAGTCACGTTCATCACAAGCATCTTGTTTCATTGGTTGGACACTGCATTTCAGGGGCGCAGAGGTTGTTAGTTTATGAGTTTGTCCCGAACAAAACCTTGGAGTTTCACTTGCATGGTTAGTTCTCAATATTTAGATAGTTTGCCTTCTGCAGTTCATCATGGACTGCTGCCATACTTGCTTTTATTAGAGGTCAAATTTTGATGTGCATAAATACGCATCAATTGTTTAATGTGGTTCAAAGAAAGTGTTTAAAGGTAAGGGGCTCAGGTATTCATATTCACTGGTTTTCTTGTCTTATTCAGTATTCAAAGATTTCTTGCTTTTATTTAGTATTTTAAACTTCTTTCATGAAGCAGAAGAAGTGCGTACCACACAATCTAAAATTGAGCTTATCAAAAGGAAAAAACTATCTTGCAGATGACAGGTGTTACAAGTGACCAAGTTTTGATGTATGTAAAAAATCACTAATCGTTTAGTTTTGTTCAAAGAGAGGGACTTGAAGGGTAAGGGATAGATGCTCTTTCTCCATTTCCAGAGAGCTTGTGTGCCCTTTTTCTTTTATAATGCCAGGGAGATCCATTGGTTTCCTTGCCTTACGGGAATTTTTTGTGCAGTGCACTTGTTGTTGCCCCTTTTTACCAAACCATGTTTTCTAAAAGAGAAAGAGAAGAATGAAATAGAAATGTTCCTTAATGTTTTCCAATTTGACATGCGAGTAGAAGCAGAAATTGGCATGTTCCCACTAACAAGCCAGCTCTAAACCTACAAGCCTACAACAAACAAGTCTAACTTTGTGATACCAATTCTTTTGAGTTTTAGCCTTTTGATAAATCTATTTCGTTATTTTAGAATGAGACTTTATCAAATATATGTTCCAAGTCAGCCTATTTCTTTCCTTCTCAACTCGTTTTCTTTCTCTTCTATGTTTTGGACACAGTTCCTGGAGAAGTATCTCTTATTGTTGTGCTTGATTGTCATTTGGTCTTTTAGGTATCCCTAGAAAAGTTGGAGAGAAACCGCGTTTTCATGTTAATTTCAAGTGTGTTCTAAGTAACTAGTAATCTTGATGCATTACCTTGGTTATCTGTGTTGCCATGGCTGATGCCTAAGAGTTGAATGTTTTCATTGTCATGAATGGTTGAATGTCATTTTTACCTTTTTGATATTCAGATATTGATTCTTCTTTTACCTGTTATATTCATACAAATAAAAGGGATATATAAATGCAGGCAAGGAGCATCCCCCACTGAGCTGGGAAACTAGAATGAGAATTACGTTATGCTCTGCAAGAGGATTGGCATATCTGCACGAAGAGTGTATGTTTATGAGTTGCAGAATTCTACTAATTAATATCACCCTTCTTGTTTTAGTTGGCAGAATTCATGATTATGTAATTGAATACGTTCAAGTTTATCTGTCTTGGCAGGTCATCCCAAGATCATACATCGCGATATCAAGGCCTCCAATATTCTTCTCGATTACAATTTTGATGCAAAGGTGGAATGAACAATTCTGCATCTCTGTGTGTAAAGTGTGTGCATCAGTCTGCAATTATTTTTTAGTATTTCTGGTAAAACATGCTTTTTCAATTTCCGCCACCATCTACTTTAGAATGCAAGAGCTTTATTCATGTGGAGAATGAGCGGGTTACTTATAAGGGACATCCCTACAATAATAGGAGTTACAATTTTGAGGTTTAATGACAATATACCTCTTTTTAACTTCATGAATGCTAAAGGCAACTATGCTCTTAAATTTTACTGCAATTGTACCCTTCCAGGAGGCAATCAAGGCTGCGGTTTTAACCTTGGAACTTCGAGTGACAACAGTGAAATAACTTCCACTTCCACCCACCTCTGTTTATTGTAATTTACAGTAAGATGATATTGTTAATGATAGGCATCATATGATAGTTGACAGCTTCAAAAACCTGGCATATGGTTCTCTTTTTGAAACCTCAATGTTTTCTTTGGGTACATTATTCAAGTAAGAATTACAGCATATGACACAAAAACTTGATGGAACCTGGTATGAAGTGGAAAGTATGTTCACAGTTACTTGCTGGGGATTATGGAATTCTTTATTTATCTTTGCCTATAAAGTTTGAACTGCTCAATGTTAAGAATCTTCTATGGATTTATTTTCTCGATCTAAAGCGAAGAAATAGAAGCAAGCGCTGCTTGCCCTTTTTCCTTCATATTTTTTCTTTCAACTTATATTTTGCTGAATTTATCTTTTGTAAGTTGGATTGGTTTTTAAAGCTCAGATCATCAAATATGGTCTGAATTTTGCTAATCATGTGTAGTTGCTGCTGTGGTTTAGTGCTAACTGCATGAGCCCCTCTCTCTTTTTCTTTATATATAAGTTGATTGGATGCATTTGTTATCTGTGATTCAGGTTGCTGATTTTGGGCTTGCGAGGTTGAATTATGACACTGACACCCACGTCTCCACACGAGTGATGGGAACTTTTGGGTAACTCTTTTAATTATCTATTTAAGACGTTTTTGTTTCATCCTTATTCAGTATTGGTCTGCAGTTGCTATAGCACATGGAATCAAGATTTAATCCTTATATATTTATAAGTTTATGTTTATCTTTGAGTTCTCATTATCATTTCTTTCACTACTTACATGCAGGTACTTAGCTCCTGAGTATGCTCTTACTGGGAAACTGACTGAAAAGTCTGATGTCTTCTCTTTTGGAGTCATGCTTTTGGAGATTATAACCGGAAGACGGCCAATTGATAAAGCTCAACACTACCTTGACGATAACATTGTTGACTGGGTAAGTTTGTTTTGTGATTGGTGCAAAAATCTGTTCCAGCTAGATGTGGTTCAGATATTTCGTGTGCATGTGCGTGGCGTTATTATCTTTTCCCAGTATCATGATAAGGATAGGAGGTTAATACACTGTGGTTTCCAAGTTATGAGTTTATGCAATTCTGTGTGCCTATTGGAGCTTTTCACAGTCAATGTCAAATGTTTGTTGGTGGCAAGATCGGCATGTCGTCTAGTTGTAGTTGACTTTAAGCATACCTGAAGTACCCATAGTCGTCTATTTACGGGCTTGCACTCCATAGTTCCTTGGAGTTTGTGTGACCTCTTTTCTCTGATAGTTTTGGTGAATTAGAGCTTCTTGCGATCTATTATATCAATGGAACTGTTACTTATTGTTGGTTGCAAATTGCTATTTTATATAATATATGTAGGTGGGGAATTTTGAAGTTGTTACCAGGATTATGCAGATAATGGTTGGTTCTATTGCTGTTTAGTGAGAAGGTGTAGCTGCAAAAAGCTACTAGTTTCTATTTTTAGTTAAAACTATATGAAGGATACCGTGTTCCATTGAAACTTAAGTTTACTTCTACAACGACGCCTAAATTCCAAACAAGTTGGTTGGCGATATGAATCCTCACTTTTCCATTTAATCTCAACTCATGAAACTTAAGTTTACTTGTGTTTTCAATGTCTATTAATTAACTTCTACTCTAGCTAATTATAGCTTACCGCTCTTCTTCATTAAAAAGAACTCCCTAATTATAGCTTACCCCTTTATGCTTAACTTATACACCAGGGAACAATGTCTTATTTTTACACTAATGAACAAGCAAACCTGTGTGTCAGAATATATGTTTTCTGAGATTGGGAGCCCCTGAAGCAGCCAAATTATTTTCTCTACATGTGTCCTCCTCAACATCAGATTCAGAACTAATCGTCCAATCCGCTCCAACAGGCTCAGTTCTGTAATCAAAGCAACTTCATGGGTGTCATGCATGTCAACTGATTGGTGCGGTGGTGCCTATCCTCTACTAGTTGTAACAACAGTAGTTCTTACTGGAATGTAATCTTAAAACCCTAAAATGGAGATGCAGGTGCAATTAATTCCGATCGGTTCCCTATCCTTTTGCTGAGGCCTTACATTGGCCTGAAACGAGGCCCACGTGCCTATTTGATATGGTCAAGGTCGACATTTCTGTCTCTCACTTGGCATTGATCCTGTAGGATTCCATGTAAACCTTCATTTGACAAAACTCCTTCATTGGGTTATTCACATCCTGTTTGTTACATCTGACTTGAGCCAGGTCTTGATCCGCATCTTGCACACCAGCAAAGAACATTTTATTTAAAGACTCAAGGACGTTCATGTTAGACTTGGGATTAATATAGTATCACACCAGTGAGGACATCCTATCTGTTATAGCTTTTAGATAGCTGATATCACCTTTATTAACATTTTAACATACTAATTTAGTCCAAGTCATACAAGCATAACTTAGCTTACCCCAAATCTCTGTACAAAATAGAACCATTAACTCAAGTAGTAATGTTTTGTAGACTGCACCAGCAAGGCAAGTTCTTTTATCCACTACTTCATCACCATCTTGTTATATGTTATGTTTGAAGATCTCTTTCCAACATCTCAGTCCAGAAAATTTCACTGTTTCTCAAATTATATAAAAGATACTAGGACTACTTTAAAAAATGCAAAATGCTGGCTGAAGGAGCAGATGAATAGAGTTTTGTATGATATTTATTCAAAGTCTAATTTCTAATTTGGTGTCTAAGACCACAACCCATGGAAGGATATTTGCATTTTAAGCATTTGGTAGTGTGACTTGTGAAGATTGGCGAGCTAGGTAAAGCTCAAACCTTTACTACAAACCTTTAGCATTCATTTTCATGTCCTAGCCGTGTCACTTTGGAACTATAGTAGGTGGAATGGTCTCTAAGTTGATGACTCTCAAGAGTCAGCTGCTGGAAGTAGAACTTTTGTATGCCTCAGAAGATATTGCGATATTTATGGTGCTTTAGCGTGTGGGGCAGGACAACAAAATAACTATCTGATTTGAGATGAATTCATATTTTTATGAAGGTTTTTTTTTTGGCAATATGGAAAGGCTGTAGGTTCAGGATAGTGTCAATTAATGTAATCGGCTGATAGCTTAATTTAAGGACAAATAACGCCTTGAAATTAGTCTTTGGCTTAATTATTTTACGGCATACTTAGCTTGACCGGGTGATCAAAAACTCATGTCAAGTTTTCGTGTGAGGTCAAGATTATCTATTCATCTGTTGATTTAAAAAGGAATGTATTCATCCATGCTCTCTTCTTGTCTCTTTCCTTCGTTCTCTGTTCACATTTTTACGAGTCTGCTGCTGTTCATGGTATTGGCATTCTAGGTTTCTCTCTTGCTTGACTCCCCCTAGCTTGCTTAGCTTTCTTTCATCCCTCTACTCCGTCAAGTAGGTCTGTTTTTCTTGCATATCGACCAGAGGCTGTAACCCTCTTCCCATATCAAACTGGCATGTATGGTGGACTCGACTGACCAATCATCCACCTTGTCTCCTAACAGAAAATTAGTAAAAATCTTTTCCATGATACTGTCAACAATTGGTAAACTGAAATATCTTCATGATATCCTTCCACAGGTGCTCATCTTATAAAGGATTATCAACTCTTTCTTTTATTATTTGTAATTGTTAAGCTTCTGAGATGATATAGACATCCATCTTCTCTTCTACTTCCCCCTCTGCCCCCTACTACCCTCTCCCCCAGTTGAATTTAAATGCAAAATAACATATCCCCCCAAAAAATTAACAATTCTCTTATGAAATTAGGCGAGGCCTTTGCTTACCCAGGCCTTGGATGATGGCAACTTTGATACTCTGGCTGATCCAAGATTGGACAAGAATTATGACTCTACTGAAATGACCAGAATGGTCACTTGTGCTGCTGTGTGTGTGCGCCATCTAGCACGTCGCAGGCCTCGTATGAGTCAGGTACCTTCTACTTCTGAAAGCTCTGTTTTATACCTACGCCATAGCTGCATCATTAGCTTTGGATTTGCATGCGGAAAGAAACTGTCTGAAGTTAGAAAATAAAGGTTAAATTTCATGACAAAAGGTTTTAAGTATTTATATTTGAGTCTTTTTTCTTCTTTTCTGCCTGATACAGTTATTAGTTGTTTCCCCCTGACACGTAAACTGGTGTCTGCTACATGTCGCCTAAAGAACTTTTTGCCCTATTCAACGTATACTTTACCAGTTCCCAGTACGTGTGCCAGGCGCCTCTATTTGTTTCCTACACAATTAGCATCTCAAAATAAGATTAATTATTTACAGGAGTTTATGCATATTTGTAGTATACTTTCTAAATTACCCGGAACCTTCGTCTTTATAAATTCTCAGGACAACATCTTGTCACATTGTGTTTCTTTATGGGTACTGACAATTACAGCAAGTTTACATGAGTTCTCCTGAGAATTTCTCCTCGAGTTTCAGTTCTAGATGTTAAAATTAGAAAGCAATTTGTCATTTCTCTTGAAACTACTTGGAAAGAAAGCAAAATATCCCCTTTTAGTAGCATACTCAAATTTTAACTGTCCTTCTAAATGGAACAGAACGTGTTGCCTTATGATCATCTTTCTCAACCGTGTGGTGGTTACACTATATTGGAGGATTTAGGAAACGTCGGAAATATACCAACCCTTCTTGTTAGTTCCAGAAACACACTTATCATCTATCTAAATTAAACCAACGTAAATCTTATTTTGTTTTTTTTGAGATGTCAAGTTGGAAACTTTGTCTGCTAATCTCTTTTCCTTCTTGAATGTTTTTTGCCCTTTAAATTTCATATTTACCACTTCTTATTTTTTGCCCCCAAAATTTTATATTTACTGTCCAAGAAGAATTGTCTTTCCTTAATATTCAGTGTTGGAACTTTTCTTATGCAGATTGTCCAAGCTTTAGAAGGAAATTTGCCGTTGGATGAGTTAAATGAAGGACTTAGACCTGGACATAGTGGTATATATGAATCTTATGGAAGCTCGGATTTTGATGCTGCTCAGTACAAAGAAGACCTTAAGAAATTTAGAAAGATGGCACTAGAAAGCCAGGCTCAGAATTCTAGTGAATGCAGCGGGCCTACCAGCGAATTTGGCCCCCATCCTTCTGGTTCAAGTAGTGAAGGCCTAAGAACAACTCAAGGTACTCGCTCTAGTGTTGAAGGTCGTCGAGAAATTAGAATAGAGTAGAAGGCAGCTAGGAAGCAGAAAAGAGTGATTTTTTTAACTGGAAGGGAGGAATGTAATAACTCTTCTTAGAAATTGTTGGATTTGGCAGTTTGTTTAGAGATTTGTTGAATTTGGCATACTTTTCATATGCCACTGCTCTTTGTAATTATCAATTGATGTAGGTGCTTTTGCAGATTTTGTAATGTTCCTTATTCAGATCCTTAAAAGTCGCATGTAAAGTAAAGATTATCAAAAACAATGTAGGAAGCCATGAAATTGGCTGTGTTTTTTTAATCCTTGAAACTGTTCCCAAGGTAATTATGTTCGTGTCTTTGCATCCATTGATTTGGTGTTAAATACGTTTGTTCTGATTCCAGTGGCAGAGGGCTCTGGGCCAATTAGACCACAAACGATCTCACTTTTTGCAATATTTCCTGATGAAATATAAAATGAAACACAGCTTGGTTTCATGATGTTTTGAGTTCGAACTCTTCTAAAGTGTCAGCGGGTACATGATGAATTCATCAAAAATAGTATATTTTTGGAGAATTCGGTATGACATTGAACGTGAAGGGTCGACGGAACTTAGGTTCTGACCAAATCTTGGTTGTCATATCGTATGTATTGTTGTCCGAACAGTAGTATCTGGACTTCAAAATTCATGCCCACACAGTGACATTGGAATAAAGGTAATCAAATGTTTTTTTTAGTATCATCTTTCCTTGTAGCCACAATGATGCCACCCAACTCGTTTTTGGATAGTTGCTGCCGCTGTTCTAAAATAATTGAATTGTTGCACTATATCACACATATTAAAAAAGAGAAACAAAGACAAAATTTAATCATGTTTTTTTCATTTTTATTCTTTTCAAACTTCAAACACTCATTTAATGCATTATTTAATTCTAATACAAAATTCAATCTTAGAAACTCATTGAATTTTTTTTCCCAACATATCACGATTCAATTATTTGAAATTCAAAATTCTCCCGAGAATTCAATTATTTTGAAACAGAAGGAGTAATATATATCGTTTGATGGGTCTGATTAACAAAGGAAAAAGTTTTGGGTCCTAATTAGCCTTGGGTGGAAGTTCTGGGTAAGCACAAAATACGAATAAAGAGGAATATCCTATTTACAAGCACAATCCTCGCTGTAAAGATTGTGTACTTGAATTATAATTACTCCGTCCATTATATTACAAATATATATTTAATTTTAGTTGTCAATTAGGATAAAAATTTATGAGATAACTTTGTTAATCCAATTTTCATATTAAATAATTAGTTTTTTAATTTATATTATTAATTATAATAATTAAAAAAATTAAAATGAATGGCGGAGTATTTTAGTGTGGTAAAATTTACACATTTCTTTTGTTCACTAATTACACAAACAAATCAAAGAGAATTCGAGTCCATCCAACCCCACCCCTCCCCCCTTCTCTCTCTTTCTGGAAATTCAATTGTACCAAAACAAAATTCAATTCAATAGCATTGCTCTTTATTGAATTTTTAAACTTTTTGGGTTTCAAAAGAAAATTATGGCTTCTCGAAGGCGGATGCTTCTCAAGGTCATAATCCTCGGAGACAGTGGGTTAGTATTTCCTAAATTCTCATTTTATTATTCCGATCTCATCGGTTTCGTTGCCAATGTAATGGTTGTTTCATGCAATTTTGCTGTTTTGGTTTCCGCAATCTAAATAACATCCTTTGATTCGGTTTTGTTCAATTTCGTCTGAAATCTGGGTGCTTCAGATTGTTGTTGACGTTGTATAGCAGCTGAATTTGCTTTTTTAGGCTTTCTATTCCCTATTGGATTGTTTCGCCGATGAAAAATTGAAATAAATTGATTGTTACTCCTAAGCAGGTGCTTGTAATCTGAGTGTAAGGAAAATCTAAGAGAATATGTTGTGAAATAGTGATTCCTTTTGATTTCCTATATAGATAGAGTGTAGCTTGAAAGTTGTTTGTTTAGAATTGTAATAAGGATTTAAAAAAAAACAATTTTGATATAATGGCATCTTTGCATTTGTAAATTTCTTTAATTTTTGTTCCTGTTTGAAATTTTGTTAGTAAAAGTTTTGATGGTTTGGAGCCTTAATTAGTTGTGTGCTATTGATTCTGATGAATCCCCTGTCTAGATTTTTAAAATGTCAAATGTGTTGTTGTACACCACTTTATCATGTAATGTGTTTTGCTAACCTCACTTTTTGATTCTTTTGTAGGGTGGGGAAGACATCTCTGATGAACCAGTACTCTTGGATTCCTCTCTGTTGAATTGTAAAGTAGATAATTTTTCTTTTCCATTTTGGGTTCTTTCTTACTGTATACTCTTCTTCCACAATTATTAGGTATGTGAATCGCAAGTTTAGCAACCAATACAAGGCCACAATTGGAGCTGATTTCTTGACAAAAGAAGTTCAGTTTGAGGATAGGTTGTACACATTACAGGTTAGATTCAAGATTCAGAAGCATACAACAAGATCTATTCTCTCTGTCCTCTTTTATTCTGTGAAATTGCTTTGTCCATTGTTACTTACCCCTTAACACTAGTTTCAGATAACAAATGGAATTAACACAACTTTCATTTCTAACATCAATCATGTGTCAAGATGTAATGACATTGCAGTAGAGTAGTGCATATGAGAAGTTTCTGTAGGGTCTATTGCAGAAAGCTTACTCACCAAAATAGACATGGGTTTGACGTGTTCAGTCACATACTTTCTCTTGCCCCCTTCTAGATTGACCATTTCTTCTGCAATTTACTATTTTTACTATCAAGCAACAATGTGGAGGTTCTTATTTATAGCACCATCTCTGTAGTAAGCTTTTACTTCTAAAAAGTAGTTTGCAACAGAGTTTCTTTTTGCTTGTCAGTTAAATATCCGTTTTGTGTAACAACAAGAAAACAAGTATGCTTCAATCCCAAGAATTTCGGGGTTGGCTGTATGAATCCTCATTGACCATGTTGCTACATGATCTATTGCTCATAGGATACTGTTGTGGATGAAATGAGAGAGAGTTGTTTGATCATGCCATGCATTGACCTATAGGCGCACCAGTCCGTAGGTGTAAAACTGTGGTGAATGAAGGTATTAAAAAGGGGGTGAGGTAGACCTAAAATCACATGTAAGGAAGTTGTTTTGAAAGACCTACAATATCTTAAAACCAATACTCAAGTCTAAAGATATGGCATAATGGAAGTAAAAGATTCACATAGATAGTTGGGGATAGGTTTTAGTCTTTGCAAATATGTTGATTCTGCACCTATTGCTTTTCTAGAGTATCATAAAATTTATATCCATTACCTATTGTTTTTTAAATTTAATTATTAAATTATTTATATATATTTAACTTATTCTTAACTTTCATTTGTTGTCATTGTATCTGTCTTCTTTGTACCTTGATTTGTTGCATTGAGTCGAGGTTCTTTTGAAAACAGTCTCTCTACCTCCACGTGGTAGTAGTAAGTTCTACTTACATTCTACCTTCCCCAGGTATGTTGTTGTTGATGATGATATAACAACATGAATTGAGCATGAATGGAGAAACATGGTCGGTAAAGATTCATATAGCTGACCCCCTCTTGTTTGAGATTGGGGCGTAGTTATTATCTTTATAGGATATTGTTGTTTGCAAATGCGATGTCCATTGATTCTTTTTATGAGTTTGATTCAGTATCCTTGAATGTTCTTGCCACATTTTTCATAGCTTCGTACTTCCAATGTCTATGTTTTGCCTTTCTTAGTTTCATATTTCAGAATTTGTAGACTGTTTCTAGGGGATGGTAGAAGGTCTTCCACTTATCCTCATCCTGAACTGGGAGTTCAGACTCAAAATGGAATGTCTCTCAAAATTGAGCAAAACTTTTAATCTCATAAGTCATAACAGGATTTTGGAGGCTGTTGGCTAGCTAATGTGTTAGTAAACTGGCATATGGATAGCTGGGTTTTTTGCAACATCCTTTCTTTGACATCACCATCATATTCAGTGTAAACTACTCTTGAGTTCTTTTATTTATTTCATCCCACCTTTTCTCTGCACAAACATATTACATCAGTAGCAGAGGCTTTGCTGTAAAATCATTGAGTCAAAACAGATGCATTAGTTCAAAAACAAAACAAACCCTTTGTTCTTGGTTCAACTATTTTTCTTTTTACAGCATCCAATGTCATAGGCGAGTCGGAAATCTAGCTTTGTATTTGATCTGCAAGCTGCAACCGTAGACAAGTTTAATGCACATAAACACCCTATTTCTATGAGCAATATTGTTCAAAGCCGATATAATTATCTCGCAGTCCTGAACTCCTTTTAGCTTTCTCAAGAAAAAATGTTTGTTTTTCTCTTGTAGTCTAGTGGAAATTATAGCCGTCTCAAATTAATGATTTCTTCAAATATAATGGAAATTAGCATTCTAAGTTCACGGTTTTCAGGTTAATTTGAATTTATGGCTTGTAAGATATTGAAATGGTGCTTTAGGATATTAGCAAGGAATCTGGGATACTTTCCAGGGTTGCTGACATAATTACTTCTTATCTAATGGACTTCTTGTGTTTGCCTTAGATATGGGATACAGCTGGGCAGGAAAGGTTCCAAAGCCTTGGTGTGGCTTTCTACCGTGGAGCAGATTGTTGTGTTCTAGTGTATGATGTGAATGTCATGAAGTCATTTGAAAGTCTGAATAATTGGAGAGAAGAATTTCTGATCCAGGTAGTATAGAGATAAAGATTCGTAATTTTCTTGCTAGCTTTGATGTGTAGAAGTGATTTCTGAGAATTTTTTCCTTATTGTTCAGGCCAGCCCATCTGATCCTGAGAACTTTCCATTTGTTGTATTGGGGAATAAGATAGATGTTGATGGTGGCAATAGTCGAGTGGTAAAGTTTCTCGATGATTCTTCCTCACTTGAGTGATGCTCTTACCGAACTTGGTATCTTTGGATGGGTGTAAATGGATTTCACAAGATTGGTTTGTGTGGATTACAGGTGTCTGAGAAGAAAGCCAAGGCATGGTGTGCCTCCAAGGGGATACCTTACTTTGAGACCTCCGCAAAAGAGGGATTCAATGTGGATGCAGCTTTCCAGTGTATAGCTAAAAATGCTCTGAAAAATGAACCTGAAGAAGAAATGTGAGTACCTCTTCCAAACAGGATAGTATCTATATTTCTAATTTATCTGGGAAGGGGATACAACAGTGTAAAATATTTTGAACCGTAGTTGGTTCTTAAAGGCCTGGGCTTATGACTGGAAAAAAGAGAAAGCGCTTGTTGTTTTAGAAGTGGAAGTGTCTGAAGAACTATTTCAAAGGAGTTAGTCAATGTCTTAGTCATGAAAAAACTGTCTTCTAGGCGAGGGATGATCTCAGAAAACTGATAAGTCTTTGATCTTGATAGATATATTTTAATGAAGATAAATTTAATCAAGGACCTTGAATATTCTTTCTTCTGCTCCCCTTTGATTGTTCTATTTTTCATTTGGAGAATAATTTGACGAAATTCATCGTGTAGTTGGAAATACCTTAACAAACCTTTGCAATTTAACTTAGAAGTTTGAAAGTCATTTGAGAGGCACAATGAGTTTGCCAATTTTTGTATGTCAACATTTAATTGCTCTTTTCATCTTTTCCCTTGTAGATACCTTCCGGATACTATTGATGTTGCTGGAGGAAATCAACCAAGATCAACAGGATGTGAATGCTGAAGAGTTTCTTTGGTTGCAATATTCCATAGATTGCTAGTGCAAGTTCCCTTCATCTAATGATTTATTTACTACAAGACAGTTATATTCTCTTTCATTTGCTTTTAGATCCTGGATTCCTCTCTTCAGAAGTGTAATTATGATGTTGCACCTTATTTTTTCCCCTCCTTTGATACTTATGTTTGTTCAGACTGTATGATGATACATGATAATATACTCATGCACTTGACTACATGTTTAAAATGTTGCCCTCTTCCGGTGATGCAAGATATTGCTTCGAAAAAGGAGTCAGGTGAAAACAGATGTTTGACTCGTTTTTGCGCCACTCGTTTCAGATTGTATGTTGTGTGGGCTTGTAAATTAATGTTTGAACACTGACGTATTTTTGGTCCCCAACTAACCATATATGACAGGAAGATAGCTCAAAAGGACCAGACAAATCGTCCTTTTGTCTTCCTGGCTACTTTCACGAACACTCAATGTAGTCATAAAACTTGCCCAACTCGAACATACATGTCGCAGAACTGCCTTTTTTTTAAAAAAAAATTCTTTTTGGAGTGATGTATAGTTTTATAAGAGTTTCACATAATTTACGTTGTCCAAGTTGTTGGGGAAAGTATTGATGATGAACACATTATTTGGGAAAACTAATTTGTTATGGGAAGTGCAAAAAAAAGTGTCTTTCGTATTTGTTTAATTAGTAAGCATCTTTAACGTTATTCCAATCAATAGTTTCCCAAACGTTATCCATTAACTTTATAGTCACCAACCATTTATTCTTAACCACAAGTAGAATGGAATCGTCAAAGGCCTAAAACCAACCATTTTAGACAACTGTTAGACCAATAAGGTACTCTTTAGCAAATTACAAGTAACTGATGCTCTTATTAGACCAATAAGGTATCTCTTCGCATATTAAAGTAACCAATGCTCTGTTGGGGTCGAAGGAGTTTGCATGTTATACACGGAAATTAATAAATACTAATTTTGATGACGATAAATCAATGACGCATAAGCTATACCAAAAAAATATGATATAATTATGTAATTTGATCAATTGATTTTAATTTGATATAAAATTTAAGAGATTTAAAGAATTTTTTTGAATTATAATTTAAAATCAAATAGCATGCACCATGGAATACCGACACGGTCTATTCAAGAGGAGGTTTCATGGTGTATGTTATTTGTGGATGACATAGTATTGATTGACGAGACTCGGGCTAAAGTTAATGATAGATTAGAGGTTTGAAGACACGCTTTAGAATCTCAAGGCTTCAAATTGAGCAGGACCAAAACAAAATACTTGGAGTGCAAATTCAATGTTGTGAGGATGAAGCAGACCTTGATGTGAGGCTTGCCACTCAACCCATTCCCAAGAGAGAGAATTTTAAATATCTTGGGTCCATCATACAGAGTAGTGGCGGCATCAACGATGATGTGACACACCGTATTGGGGCAGTATGGACGAAATGGAGGCTTGCCTATGGAGCATTGTGTGGTAAGAAAATACCACCTAAACTCAAAGGTAAGTTTTACAGGATGGTGGTTAGACCGTCTTTGCTATATGGGGTGGAGTGTTAGCCAACCAAAAACTCACATTTTCAGAAGATGCAGGTCACGGAGATGAGGATGTTGAGATGGATGTGTGGATATACCAAGAGTGATAAGATTAAGAATGAGACCATTCGGGAGAAGCTAGAGGTGGCCCCTGTGGCTGACAGGACGAGGGAAGCGAGACTGCGATAGTTTGGACATAGGCAGAGAAGACGTATCGATGCTCCTGTTTGGAGGTGTGAGAGGTTGGATTTAGGAGTTCTACGGAGTGGTAGAGGTAGAACAAAGAAATATTGAGGGAGGTGAACAAATAAGATATGGTGAAACTTGATCTCACCGAGGACAGGACCTTAGATAGGAAGGAGTGAATGTCGTGAATTAGAGTAATATGCTAATAGGTTAGTAGAGTTAGGTTGATGTTTGGCCGTGGGGTATAGTAGGGTAGTAGCTTTAGTTGTGCATTCATATGTTGTGTTGTCATTATCCATCTTATAAATGTTAATTTTATTGTATTTGCATATTGTAATTTCGTTATTAATCGCTTTTTCTCTTTTATTTTCTTTTCCTTTTTTTTTCATATCTAGTTTATTTTGCTTATGGGTTTTCGAGGGTTCCAAGGAAACAACCTCGCTATCTCTATGCAGTAGTGGTAAGGTCCGTGTATATTCTACCCTCCTCAGACCCCACTTGTGCGATTCCACTAATATATTATTGTTATGATTTTAAATCAAAGATATGTGGAATATATCAAACTATTCTTTAATTTTGTAATCTTAAACATGTTATTAAACAAATTAAAATTCAAGAATTATTAGTTTTTAAAATGAAATTAAAAAAGCATAAAAATAAAAAAAATAAAAGGGGTATTATAACTACAAAAATTCTTAATTCGATTCTTTGTCCATCAGATTCAAACTCACAACCACGGATTGAGTTTCAATATATTTTTTTTTTGGAAAAATTATTAATTACACTTCTTTATTTATTATTTTTTAATTATTTTTAAAATTTTTAAAAATCTAATTACATCATTTCTATATTCAATGAAATTGTACTTTAAATATTACCTACTACTGTTTAAAAATTCTAATTTTATATCTAAAAACTGAATTAATATATGCGAATCACTAAATTAATTTATTCAAATTATTATTTTTTAAAGAAATTTCTATAAATACAAAAATGATAATTAATTTATTATAATATTATGTGGTTTATGTAAACTGCCATAGTTTTTTTATCGAGAAATATTTACTAGTCAGGCTACGGGTTTAACGAGATACACGAGTCCTTCTCGCGTTCCTAACCGACAAATTATGTCGGTTTGAAAGCGGTGCCACGTACCGATTCGCTCGTCCTTCTTTTGCCTCACAAATCACAAACGATTCTCTCTGTTAGGGTTCCCAATTCAAGTAAATTAGGGCCTTTTCCTCTAGTGGATTATTATCACCAGCAGAAAATGGAGTTAACAAAGGAATCGGAGAGTTTGCTCGACAAAATCCGACCACCGCATCTCGAAGATGCAGGCCTCGAAGACTGTGCGCTGCCGCCAGAATCAATCAAAGAAGCATTTCTCAAAGCCGCCACTGCCGTTCGATCTATGATTTCGGTATCGGACGACGAAGACGAATCCGAAGGCCTGTGTGTGAAAACTCCATCGCCAAGCGAAGATTCTACCAAGGATGCTCTTGTAGGAATCACGGAGGGTATTCACGATGTTCCCGGGAAATGTACTACGGAGAAGGGCGGCGGCGGTGAAGTGCCGGAAGGAATGACCGATGTGGTGGGTGTCAATAAGGATCCGGAGGAGGGCGGTGACATGGTGGGTGGACCATATCTTCCGGAAGGCGGTCAATCTTGTGTGGATGGGCTGCAGGGTCTGGAAATTGGAGACAAAGGTGGGAAAATTAAGAAAAAGGAAGCGGAGGAGGAAGACGAAGATAGTGAAAAGCCAACACTACTTGAAGGTTATGTATGAACAAATTATAGTAAGAGCTAATTCTAATTTTAGTTGCATATTTTGTAAATTTGTTTTGAATAATTATTGTATCAATATTGGACATGTACTAAAAGATTTGTCTGCTTGAAGCTTAACTAATGGATTTATGTATTATAAATCAGCTGCCTAAATTTATGTCATCTTTGAAGCTACCTCTCAATGCTTTAAATTTTTAAGAGAACATTTGTAGCAATGATGAATGTAATTTTATAGATCTCTTCATTTAATGTGTTTGAGTTCATCTTTGGCCATGAAGTAGACAAATAAAGCGCACGTTTCTGCAGTCGGGTCACTATCCTCTTTCCGGACAGTTGGTTTTGTGCTCCTTACAAACACACGTCTTAAGATATTTGCAGATGTGGTTTTCTTTTATGAATTGATTGTTCGAAAACAGTCTTTCTATCTCTGTGAGGTAGTGATAAGGTTTGCGTATTTCACGGGGTTTGTTGTTGTATAAGTGGTCATGAAATCATAAGTCATTTCCACTCTCAAATGTGGTAGTTGAGACATCAAAGTTTGGCATTATATACATTCGATGAACTCATTTTCTTTTTTTCGAATTGAATTTGGAGTTGAGGTCGTGGAGGTGCCATGATTCAGCTTGTTGGGTTTGGTTTAAGACTTTAGGTTAATGTAAATGGGACTAGGGGCCATCTATTTGGTATTAATTAGTACTTGTTTTTTAAAATTTAAGATTAAACACATATGGGCATAGGTTGAGCTAGATTAATGACTAGTTTTATCTTCACCAGTCATGTAATATTGTGTGTCAAATTCTTGTTTGGCCAATGAAGTACAAAAAGATGAAACACGTTTGTGCAGACTGCAGTATAACTCAGTTTCAGCTGTTGTATGCAACCTTATTTTATTGGATTATTATAAGGGGTGACTCATTCATCTTGCAACCATAGATATTGAGTAATTTTTTTTCCATAAATAAATGGTAAATAACAGGCCAGTGGGACATCAGTTCACACAAGGAAACTAAATAGTGAAGATAGGCCATGATGCCATATGAAGTTGTTGACTTCATAAATGTACAGGACTGTGGACCAACATGAATTCATAATTTGAACTTTATAAAGGCTAATAATTCCAAATTCTCTCACATCTCACTAATATCTAATGTACCAGTTGGAATTATTTATTTCTTTTTTCAAATATAATTGAATGTTGAACAGGTGTCATCACACACTCTTTGTAAAATCTAATTAATCTTCCTCTTCTCTCTCTAATTATATGAGTACCAGTCTTTTTTTTCTAATTACAGATATAAATCTTAGTTAATGATAGTAATTACTGATGACATTACGTAAACTGTACGAGGTTTAACTTTTCATTGCTACAGTTTAATTTGTCCCATCTTCTATCCAACATATACCTAAATTATTGCTAGGCCAACCCTAACATTTATGCTCAAAATTTATTATACTATGAAATTGACTACTACTCAAATTATTCCATATCTTAGTTTACGTCTGTAGCAGGGAAATATCATTAGATTTATAGAAGAAAACAAATAAAAGAGACGACTAGACAAGCAACTTTTGATAGAGAGGGGCAGTATATACAAGATTAAAATTAATAATTTTGGCTTCTTTTCTTTACCTAGAATTCTCTTAAAAGATAAAAAGCAAGACGAAAAATAAAAAAAATTATTGTTAAATAAATCTACCCCACACAGTTAGTTTAAGGGATATTTGAATTTTATGCTCCTTATTTTGTTGTTAGAATTAAAAATAGAATAGATATCTTTTTATGATTTGTAGGAAATTATAGACATTAGTATGCAAATCGTTAAAAATATAGGATGAATATAAATTTAAAAAATTGCATATATATCTTAATTAGGCAGAGGCACAAAAACACAACAACCTTTTCCTAAGTAATTGTTGATCAATTGGTATAGTAGGATCTTCGCTATATTTGTAGTCGAATCAGTCATGATTTTAATACTACAATTATTTTATTCTTTATAAGAATTTGTTAACAGTTTCTTGTGCCATTGCAATGGATCAAATATAGAGTAGTTCAAAACAGACAAAGAACTCTTTGAAAAGTGAAAGAACTCAGTACTTTGGTTTGAGATTGATTGTGAAGAAATAATACATATATTGACAGATATGCTACTCTCTTCCACTGTCCTATTCAAAATAAGGTTTTTTTTCTAAACTATTTTTATATCAATTATTTGGAAGACACGTGCAATAGTTTTATATTTGAATAAAGATATTAGTTAGATTCGAAATTATTTATCCGATTCGTACAATTTCATGAATAACTTCGTTTATGCGTTCTCCATACGTAAAATTCCTTAGTGAAATTATTGAAGAAAATAGTTACAAATCATTTAAATTGGCAGTGACTGTACAACCAACTGTTTGAAAAAGAGAGAGAATTACAGCCAAGTGCCTATTAGACTAATGTGGACAGAGAAAAAAATAAAGAGAAAATTTACCTTCAGTTGTTGCAGCTCTTTAATATATCCTCCTCTCTATTAATATTGGAAAAGTTGAACTCTCAACTCTCAAAGTTGCTTCCCTGTTTCTAGTTTTATCCCAAAGTTGCTATTTTTCTTGTATTTACTTTGATAATTCTTAATTTTCTTGCTTCTAGTTTGAGCTTATTCTCCAGGTTTCTGACTTGGTCAGTCTTTATTCTTGACTATCTGAGAAGAGTGACAAGGTGGAGACTAGGAAATTGATGGCTGAAACTGGATTAAAATTGGAGGGTTTGAGAAAATATACAGTTACTCTGACTGCTTTGCTTGTTCTAGCTTTAGCTGTTGTTGCCTCTGGGGAGCAAATTCCGTATGAGTTCACTTTGAGCAGCAATGGAACAGCTCATCATAGCATTGAGTCAAATTACTTGTTTGATCTATTCAATCTTCTTCAGAAAAAGAGTGAAATACATTACCACCATGTTTGGCCTGTAAGTTCATGTTCTTTACTTACCTATAGAACAGTTTTTCCTTTTATCTCTTGCTTCACCAGTAGAATGATAATTGATATGACGATTCATAGACGGATCCAGAGTTTAAACATGAAAAGTTCAATCTTTAAGGTTTTTAGCACCTAACTCATTGTACTTCTCAAATTATGGGTTCAATTTCTCTTTTTTAACTCGACTAAGAGTTATCCAATTCTTGTTGCTGGTGGAAGTTGACAATTATCCCGTGGCTAAGATACATGGGAAGAAATCACCTGCTGTTTATTGTCTCTACTGGGATTTGAATACAGTTGACCATTAGACCACACCCTTGAGTGCAATTCATATATATATATACATATATATATACATACATACATACATATATATATATACATACATACATATATATATATATATATATACATACATACATATATATATATATATACATACATACATATATATATATATACACATACATACATATATATATATATACATACATACATATATATATATATATATAAATACATATATATATATATATATATATATATATATATATATATATATATATATATACATACATATATATATATATATATATACATGTCCATTTTTGACAATTGAATCTATAATGCATTAGCTGCACCAACCTCTGTGACGATTGACTGGCTCAAAGGAAGTTTTTTTTTTTCCTGTTTGAGTTTTTGGCAAGACGTTGATGTAACGAAGCAGATGTTGTCATTGAAGAAATGTTTGCATTGCAGGAACTGGAATTTGGGTGGAGGGTGATTGTTGGTTCAGTAATTGGATTCTTTGGTGCTGCTTTTGGGAGTGTAGGAGGTGTTGGGGGAGGCGGTATCTTCGTCCCCATGCTTGCTTTGATCATTGGATTTGATCCAAAAACATCAACTGCAATATCAAAATGTAAGAGTTCATCTATAACCTTATTAGTGTACACATTTGTAATTGAAACTTGATTTTAAGAGGTCAAACTTCTTGTTAGATATCACTCCAAAGTTCTTGCAAATACTTTGCATTTTTTAGTTGCTTGAGTCTTTGTTGTGACCTTCTGAGAGGAGTTCCAAGAGACAGAAGGGAAAAGTTCCTCTGTCATTTTGTGTTCCCTAGATTAAGCACATTTCGTAACATCATTTTCTCCAAGCTTTATGTCATTTTTTTTGACCTTTTTGCTTTTCTTGCCAGGTATGATCACTGGTGCAGCAGGTGCAACTGTCTACTACTGTCTTAAGTTGAGGCATCCATCACTTGAACTGCCCATCATTGATTATGATCTAGCTCTTCTTTTTCAACCAATGTTGTTGTTGGGGATCAGTATTGGAGTTGTACTAAATGTACTTTTTGCTGAGTGGATGGTTACAATCTTATTGATCATTCTTTTCTTAGGTAACTGCTATTTTCAGCTGCAATTTTGTCTGTTTTGTTAGTACATATTCTGATAGGTTATGGACTTAGCTGCATCAACCAAGGCATTCTTCAAGGGTGTCGAGACATGGAAGAAAGAAACTGTCATTAAAAAGGTTGTTTCTTGGTCCTTTTCTGTGATTGTAGGAGTAGAGACAAGAATGTGTTTTAGTATATATTCGTATTACATGTATATTTCTTTCGCATCCAGGAAGCAGCTAGGCGCTTGACAAAGAATGGTGAGTGCCATCTTCTCTATCTTCTACTCCTCAACAGGGATATTTGGAAATCTGTGTAATATTCTAAAACTGAAATCAGATGCTGGTGGGGAAGAAGTTGCATACAAGCTTATACCTGGAGGTCCAAAAAATTCTACTTCTACAAATGAAGTTTATAAAGCAAAGGAGGTAATAATACTCTCCGTATCGCAAATTTTTTAACACACTAAAATTTTCTGTCCATCACAATCTACTCGACTCCTTATAAACAATATCCTAGTTTATATTTTTTCCTGAATTTAGTTGTGACATTTCTTCAATGCTGATTTCTTGAGCTACTCCAGGTCTCAATTTTTGACAATATGTACTGGAAGGATACCACCATACTTATTGCTGTCTGGATCATAATCCTATTTCTGCATGTCTCCAAGGTTCCTGCTTTTACTACTGCTTGCCTTTTTTTTTTTCCCCCTAAGAGCTTTTACATTTCGATGATTGTATTCTGTGGTATCATGCATTATTGGCTTACTGATTTGGAGCACCTTTTTTATATACAGAATTATCCTCCAACTTGTTCAACGACATATTGGATCTTAAGCCTCTTGCAGGTAGTTATGTTATTTAGATGTAAACGGAACTGTTAATCAGAGTAAGTAATTCGCCCTTCCTTCTCATTCACATGTAACTCGTTCGACAGAAATGAATTAGATTTTAAGTTGTGTGATAATAGCTTGTGGTATCAATTGATAAATTTGTTGTTTGCCCCTTGGTTGTGTCAAATGAATAGTGAGCTTCTCGTTCATTTAAAAAGAGATTTTTGACTCTCAGAGTTTTTTTATCCTACTTTTCAGCTCCCAATTGCTGTTGGAGCTTCTGCATATGAAGCTGTTTGCTTGTACAAGGGATCGAGGGTGATTCTTTCTAGAGGAGAAGCAGTAATAACATGGAAAGTGCATCAGCTGATTCTTTACTGTTGCTGCGGCATTTTGGCTGGTATAGTTGGTGGTCTACTAGGTCTTGGTGGTGGATTCATTTTGGGTCCATTGTTTCTGGAGCTAGGGATTCCTCCTCAGGTGCATTTCATCTCTTTTAATACCTCTAGTTCAGAACGTCCTCTGATTAAAGATAAAAGAAGTATCTTGGACTTCCTAAATCAAACGACTAGCAATATCTCAAAGAGGCCCTCACACAGTTAGTAATTTTATAAATGTAGGTAGCAAGTGCTACTGCTGCTTTTGTGATGATATTTTCCTCCTCCATGTCCGTCATACAATATTACTTGCTAGGACGTTTTCCAGTTCCATATGGTAAGGACATGCTTCGAAGCCTTAAAAGGATTATCTCCTTGGATAGGTATTCAAGCTGTTACATTCAGAGCTCATAGTAATATCGATAATGAAGAAATTTGGAATTCATTTACTTCCTTACTAACCTGCTTTATTTTTTGTCTTTCCCTGGAAATGTTTCAGCACTGTATTTTATTGCTGTGGCCAGTATTGCAGCCTTAGTAGGACAGCATGTCGTACGCCGGATAATTAGCATAGTTGGTAGAGCATCTGTGGTAATCTTCATTTTGGCCCTCACAATCTTTGTGAGCGCAATATCATTAGGCAAGTTTCACTTGATTATTTTTCTAAGTGGAAGCATTCACTACTTTTGATCATTTGCTCAGTCATCTGTTGATATCTGCAGGTGGATTTGGCATAGCAGACACGATCAATAAGATCGAGGAAGGACAACATATGGGGTTTGATAATATATGTGCATATAATCCTTAGGCTAAAAAAAATTAAATTAAATTCGACTTTTGTTTCTCCTTTTTTTCGTAGCATATCTTGGTATTAGTAGAATTCATGTAGTTGTTCATTATGGACGTCAACTTCAGAAAATCAACTTGAGCATTATCGTTGTAAATTGGTTTGGTATTTGATATGTACGCAACTTAAAACTGATTGTGCACATTGACTGGGCAATTTGCCAGTCTTGATAAAAATTTGTCTATGATTGATGAAGGCTCTCAACCCTTAACCAGATATACAGATTTCTTGATACAGCTTCCCTATTTATTTGTTCTATGTGATGTGAATTCGGATTAGTCTGGTAAGTGGGTTCTGAGTAGCGGATGGTTACAAAGGAAACGCTCAAGTGCAACTACCCCAAATATTTGCAAAAAAATGATGAGCTTGTTATTTTTAATTCAAAAACACATGCAAACTTGACTGAGCACTAGATATAAACATCAACATGTGATGTAATTCCAACATTTCAGATCATACAGTATGCTCCAAACACATGTAGTATACCAAACATTATAGCCAGTAGAATCCTACAAGTGAGGTCCGGGGAGGGCAAAATGTACGCAAACCTTACCACTACTTCATAGAGATAGAGAGGTGATTTCCGGAAGACACTTGTTTCAAAAATAGAATCTTACAAGTGGGTCTGGGGAAGGCAAGACCTTACTACCTCATAGAGATAGAGAGGTTATTTCCGAGAGACCCTTGTTTTGTAAATGTCAGACCCCAAAAGCAAACACATGTAGTACACCAAGTATTTAAATACAGGTCTTGAAAAGGGCTATAGAAATGTTCAAGTCAATACAGTTAATTTGCTGATGATATTACCAGTCTATTCAAGTGTGGACCCCTATCTCAACTCACTGAAATATCTACTCATATATAAGCGGCAAGTGTCTATATATGCTGTATAATCCTCCTCGTCTTCAAACAATTATCTTGTCCCTGCATGAAACTATTTCCTATAGTTCATCTCTAATTTCACGATTGTGTGCTTTCAAATTCTTATTGATGAGAGCAGCCAACTCTTTTGTGCTTGATTTTGTAGGAAGTGGTATCTGCATAAGGAAATTCAACAAGGAAACCCATTAAAAGGCGAGCAAGAACAATAGAAATTATCAAAATGTATTATCATTAACACTTACTGGATTTGTCTTTTCATCTGCTAAGTAGAAGAGAAGAGTTGGATAGTCATCAACCTGCATGTTGGTAAGAGCATGTTCAATATTAATAACTCATCAGAATCTTAAGATACCAGCTATCTCCCTGCCATTTGACAGAGTTTTATCCTATAGACAAGATATAATTCTACCGTTTCTCTAGCACAAACAAAAAATGATAGAATTGGTGCAAGACTATTTCAAGGTACAAATAATCTAACAGGGTTCAATTAGGCATTATCTGCTGCTGGCTGCCAGAAGAGCTCATGCAATGGACACACAGAGTCAACAAGAGTTAGATGGAAGGATCCTCTGAACTGATGGAAAGGAAGGAACTCTAATAGAGGAGACTTGTGCCTGTCCCTTATCTGGATCACTAAGGTAAATATCTAAAGATGAATTTGTGTGTCAGTAACATGGTCCACAGTCAAATATTCTGAAGATGTCGATCTCAGGTTTTGATGAAAACAAATATCTGGCGAAAAACATCTCATACCAGCATTGTGTATCACAGAACATCCATCTAGTTTTTTGTAATTGGTGGATAGTGATTTAGGGGACCATCAGTCTTGAAGTAAATTCTGGGGAGATGGTTTGTAATTTGACATCCCTTTTTGGGAATTGTCTATTCCTTCCTTGATCTATACTCAATCCACTTCTCCAAGGTGGAAAACACGACCTTATGTCATATATCTTGGGATGCTAACGGGAGATGTAACTTAATGCATATTCTGCATAATGTTGGTTTGAGATGAATTTAAATGGAGAATCACGGACATGAAGATTCATAGAGCCGACCCCAACTTGTTTGGGACCAATACATAGCTGTTGTTGGTAACTTAATGTCTGGACACAATATTCAGACGAGAAATTTTTTCATCTTAAGCATTAAGGATCTGAGCATTGTATCAATTTAAATCAAAAGAGTAAAGTATTTAGTATCATCACCTGTAATTTCGGATGTTCATTTAGGGAAGCATCTATCCTTGCAAAGATCAAGTTATCCAAACCTTTGAAATGCTTGGCCAACTTCTCCATTTGCTTGCTTGTGGTTTCACAAGTTATGCACCACGGTGTGTATATCTTCAGTACACAAGTAAAGATACATTATTATGAAACTATAAGATTATGCACATTGCAGAAAGGAAGAAATACAGTTCCGACATATTTTTTAAAAAAAAATTCCTCTGCAGTCAATTCATATATCAAATGTTCAAGAACTCTAACAAATACATAAGAAAATGAGACAGAAGTTTCAAAAAAGTGCCTGATCTGTGCATAACAATACAAACCTCAAGAAGAATGTTTTTGGGACTGTTCAGGATCAATTCATCAAAGGTCTTACCAACAACTGTCAAAATGCTCATGTTCTTCTGCAATTATGGAGCAAAGGTTCTTTAGAGTTGATAATACATTCTTGTACAAACATAAATATATCGATTTTTCCTAGTGATGTCAAGCAAAAAGGATCAAATCAAAAAACATAAGCTGCATCTGTAGTATAAATTCTGATTTTAAAAAATTTCGGATTAGACTAGCATAGAACTTGATCAATCAACATAACAAAATCTGGCGCAGAGATAAGGCAGACCTCAAAGTAAAAGTACGTGACTTCACTAAAGGAAGCTCCAGAACATGTAGGTAAATTGATGCTCCAGCAGAAATTCTGATCAGAACTAGTAATGTTTATGCTCAGACAACTGATATAGTGTAACACAATAAAGCTTGTTAAGCTATTATTACGAGTATGATGCGATCGTCGATAGAATGGATGGTTTGTGTGTGTGCTTAGTGCTGATCATTTTTAATGATCATCGCAGCACGATTACTGTGTTACTAGGGGAGTTCGTGCTGCCTCCTTTGCATTTTTGCAGAAATCTATGAAGTACCTATCTTAAGGCTACCCCACCTCAGTATCCTATTGCACCTTCTCATACCAGCAATATGATTTCCATCATCAAGATTTCGCCACCTTTCATTAAATTGGTCCTCCCTCCCTCCTTTTTGTGACTTTGGATCTTCCCCTGCAGTATATCTAACTTGCTCCCCATTCTCATTTCTTATTCAAGTGTGGATATATACAGAAACCTAAAGAAAACACAGCGACTTAATGACAATCTACTGCAATTGTCCAGATTTGTCTGTTTGAAGATGACTTCAATCCAGCGTCGAAATTTGGGTTCGTCAAGTTTCTCTCAGCACAACAAAGGATGGTGGGAAACAAAGACTTGAGGAAAAACATTAATCCATTCCATTTTTTCAATATAGTTCTACTGTTTATTGCTCCGTTTAGGAGGAGATTGTTCAAGGCACCAATGCTCTATTACGATATTCCCACAACGCATGCGTCTGTGTGTGTGCATGTTTCCATTAAATAAGATGAACTTGGCTAACACAATACAACCTAAAGAGTCCACAAGTAAGATTTTGAAGTCGTTGGGTTAAACTATTTGTCTTACCATGTTCAAATGCTAAATAAACAGCAGCATATTTTTTCATATTTTTCTTCTAATTATTTTTACTGTGTAATCGACAATGTATGATAAGTCATTCCAATAAGTGGATACATTCTCTGTAAATCCAGAGCATCTTTAAGTCAGTTATTAGGGAAATTACCGGACCATTATGCCAGATACAAGCAGTACTAGTAACGTAACTTGAATTAGGCAAGCCAAAGAACTGCGAATAATGTTTTCCTAACTGCCAAAGCATAGACTGACATCATGATATTTATTGTTAAATGAACTTACATTATCAGGAATTGGTTGTGATTTATAGTATGGTGACACATTTTCATTCAGAAGACCTGAACAAAAGTCCTGCAGAAATCAATCAACAATGTGAACTTCCAATCACAATTTGAAGAACCCTAGAAAGAGAAGCAATAAGAGAGATATTGATACTTCTATGTTTGTTGGTGTGGCATCTGACTCCAACAAATATTTCAAGCTGCTACTGTAGTTGAAAGACACTACCTGTGCATCCACACAAAGAGAACAACTATCTGAGCAAACTTACAAAATAGCTAGTACCGAGAAGTTGAAAAATGCTTCATGAATAACTAACCACAAAGTCTTCTGATTCTTCTAGACCAAACATAGTTAGGAATGGCTTTGCAAGATTGTCTTCTCTAATATCTACAAATATAAACATTATCTGCAATGCCAAGGCAAACATCAACTACACAAATCCAGAAAGGAAGAGTAATCCGCTCCACTAGATCCAGACAAGAGAGGAACCTTTGATTTGAACTTTCTTGCAACGTCTTGCAAAGGTTCCACAAGTTTCTTGAAGTCGTCAGGCTCAGCAATTATCAACATCTACATGGCATTGGAACATTTGGTAAATCCAACAATTATATCACATTACAGCATGATTACAGTTTGCTTAAAAAAATGCAAGAACTAGATGTACATTTATACAGTGTTTTGGCTGGAGAGATGAGAATTTCCTCATTAAAGTGTTTATTACACAAACTCTATCAAGTCCATCTTGGTATTAAACAACTATAGATGCTCAGAATTGTAACGAACTTTGTCAGCAGTCTCCTCCTTATTATAGGTGTTTTAACATATATTCTGAATGTAAAATGTCCACGCAAGGAAAAAAAAGAAGAAATTATTGGTGCTACGGCTAACCTTCTGCTTCTCATGGATAAAACTGCTAACTCTATACCAGCCCAAAGATGATTCAGAGTAAATCAACACTTGGATATACAAGTATTTCCACAAATATCAAAGACTAACATTGGTTCAACAATACAGGAGAACAGCCTTTGTTTTCTTCACCTTTCTTTCATAGAGAAATGCAAGTCTTTGTATATATCTATTTTTTAAACTGTAGAGAAATGCAAGTATGTGTAATATGAAATGCAAAAAAGTGCATGAGCATATGAATTACAATAACAGGGGGATGTCAAATACTTTGGGAAACAGATGATGTGAAGTAAATGAGTCAGGCACAACAGTTACCTGAAGTTTGTTTGTGTTGGAGTAAACTCTAGCAGCATTAAGTTCCGTAAGTACGGTAATTAATGGGAACTTGTTATCATCCAAAAACTGCAAGATTCCATCTGTACTGAAGGTTCCTTCTGCAAACCACATCAATGATGTGAATGGTGATATGTTATTAAGCAACACAATGCTACTGAAAAAATTAGGTATACATTTAAAAATAACAGCGATTTTTCTACAGATCAGGCAATGATACATCCATTTAATCTTTACAAACTTTAGCCATGCAATGAATAAACAGTTGCACATTTAGCTGCTCAGCTGCAAGCATAGTCAGGCACAACCATCCATTATGAGAGAATAGTAATGCTTGAGCATTGAAGTGGTGTAAAATGTAACTCTGGAATCTGATAATAAAAACCTACCATAGTCAGTGTATTTCTCTGGCTCACTTTTAACTAGACCAAGGAAAGGACTGGTTGGTTTAATATGAGGGAAGAGGAGCTTGGCAATTTCTGCATTGCTAGTTTCCACAAACTGGATTTCATTGTCCATTTCGGCTGCTTTAGTAAATTCATCATAATCAGGTCCCTGTGTGATTATACATGCATGTTAGAGCAAATTCCACAAACTTTTTTGTTCGGTAGCCAATTTATATTATGGTGACATGAGGGAAATTCGACTAAAACAAGAAGGTAAACACCAAAAACTATTGAGTTGTATGCATTATAAAGCAGAAAACTAAATGTACGGAATATTTCCATCTTTTAACCAAACCATGAGTGGATAAAGTTGAGTTAAGAACAAACAAACACCACTAAGCTTCACCATATTTTGTACCTCGGTGCATCATAGGCAGTTATAAGACAAAAATAAAACATTTAAAGGTGAAAACTAAAGCTCTAACCAATACAATCTACTAATTTCTGACAGAAGAAATGAAGTGGCAAAAACTAAAGCTCTAACCAATACAATCTACTAATTTCTGACAGAAGAAATGAAGTGGCAAAGATACTCTAAGAGGTGAAGGATATACAAACAAAATAAACGTTTAGGTGAAAAATGAAAAAATAAACAGCATATGCCATATAGCAATAGCTACGAGGAAAAAGCAGCTAGAAACATCTTTTCTTATCATCATTTTACCATACTAGTATTAAGCCTTTATTTCTTTTCCAGATCACAGCGAACTTAGTTGGTACCAATTAGAAACTTGTAGTAAAGAGTAACTGCGACGTTTTGATAATATGCTGTCTTAGAGAAATCCAAAATTGCTTTAACTAAAATTTATTTAATTTTGGAATGAATTTTTATCCAGTATACAGGGGAATGAAATAGATGATTCATATGGCTGAACCCAACTAAACCTGGGATTGAGGCAAAATTAATTGATCAGACCTAGTCCTCACTTTAAGATTAGAAGTCCCTAGTAAACATACCTTTTTTTTTGTTAAGTAGGGTATTTCATTCACAAAAGGCATCAAGAAGATGCATAATTACAACTTACAATGAAACAAAAATTGACAAAAGAAAACTGAGACAAAGAAAAAGGTAGTTCCTTCACACTTAGTCAATCTAAGACAAGGGAAACCGATAAACTGCATAAATTGTTCACTGCTAGATACATTAAGTACCTAGAAAACATACTTCTTTTAGTTAGAAGATATGACATATTCTTGCTTTCAATTTCGTACGAATAAACAAATTACACAAGTTTTCTAAGTCCTATTTTTATACATATTAAATAAATGCCAAAAGAGAAGAAAAGAGAATAAGCAAGAGTTTTCAGGAACTAAATTGTTCAGTGTTAATACCTCAAATTTCTCAAATAAACCAACCACAAAGATGGAATGCTTCTTGAGAAAATGGCTTGCCTCAGCATCTGAGCTAATTCTAATAATAGGTACACCTGTCTTCTTCCTTGCCCATATAACAAGTTCTTCCCTGATCGATATACGGAGCACAGATTTAAATTAACAATTCAGATGCACATATGAAAGCACAATATAAAGAGCTACACAAGTCTTTCCTCCTAATTTTATTACTATACTAGCTTACTACTCTTTCCTCCTAATTTTATTACTATACTAGCTTCCTACTCCTTCCGTCCCCATTTATGTGGCACTTACTCATTTTCCTACGGACTAAATTGACTTAGATCAACTCCATACTTTAAAATTGAATTGCTTACGCGGAGAATCCACCAGTGTAAGGTTGAGAGGTGCCATTGACAAACAGAAGCAGAGTTGGGAACCCTTTGATCTCGAGAGCAGATGCAACTTTAGGGTACCGTTCAGCATCGATCTTCGCCATCAATAGAGGACTCCCCAATTCTTTGAGAGTAGTAGCAGCCTCAGCAAATTTTGGCATTAACTCAGCGCTCCTGGCGCACCACGGGGTGTAACCCAGAACCAAAACATACTCATTTCCATCAATTGCCCTCTGGGTATTATCATTATTTAGCTCAAGTACTATTCTTTGTGCCTTACTTACAAACTCAGCTTCAGGGGGTTTCTCATGATGTACCCCTTCCGATTTCTGCAGCAAATCTTCTTCTTCATCCAATGCTATGAGTTCTTCCAGACCTTCCATGTCATCAACATCTTCATCAGCAATGTCAAGCTCCGAAGAAATTGATGGGGCCAAGAAGCTGAGCAAGAGAAGAAGAATTAAGGAAAAAAGGATAAATCTTGAAGTGGGTTTTGGAGTATACATGATAATTGTTGAGAGTAACGATCAATTCTTGTTGGGATTTCTTCTTTTATACTGAAAATGGCTGCAAATTGATTGGGATCTATGGAGATTTGAAGTGAAGTGAGAGAGAAAAGAGAAGTGAAAAGGGTGAGGGGACACGGAAGAAATGGGAGGCGCATGGATCATGAAGTCTGACCATAGTCTATATTAAGTACTACGTTAAGTCGAACGTCAATCGCGCCACATTTTAAGATTAAATCAAATTTGTTTCCCAAATAATCGACATTATTTTTGCTCGAGTGAGCTGATATATTTGTATCGAAAATCTTTTAAAAGCAGTCTTTCTATCTTCATAAAATAGGAATGATTAATTTTGATTTATATTGTCTAAGATCATCTAAGGATACAGTAAATCAAATTTGATTTCGAAATAATCCACATTATTCGAAGGATACAGTAAATCAAATTTGATTTCGAAACAATCCACATTATTTCTGCTTGAGAGAGTGATACATTTTTGCCGAGAGTTTTTCGAGAACAGTCTCTCTATCTCCATTATGGAAGTAGTGATAAAATTTCTGAAAAATCTTACCATTTCAAACCCCACTTTGTAAAATTTTACCGAATATGTTGTTATTGAGTTAATGGTTGAATGTCCTTTCCTGAACTTCATGATATCGAATTGGAATTGAAAGGAAAAAAGAATACCTATCTTGTAAAAATATAGTACCTTTTTTGGTCTTTAAAGACGTCGTAGACAGAATAATAAAGAAGAGGCATAAACATCAGCCTCTGGATTCAATCTTTCTTTGGCTTCCCAAACGCTCTCTTGGTACCAAAAAAACCTCTTGCTTATTATAAACGGTGGGTAAATAGATGTTCAGCACATTAAATCATTCATAAATCCAAACTTACATATGTACACCAATTCAACTTACAGCCAGCAATGTTCTTTCTGGGGGAAATTTGCTATTTTATTCGCATGATATAAAGTGTTCTCAAAATTGGACAGACTTTGCTACAAGGAAGAAATTTTACATAAACTTGTCACACTTAAAAGAGGAAATTGAACTTTGCTAAGAAGAGAATTTTACAGTAAGCTGTCTGCACACAAACTGAAAATGAAGTAAATGGTAATATTTTCTTCAGCTGTAAACACAAGAATTCTTCTTGAACTTGATGGGTTTTGTGCTGGTAGTGTCAATGACTAAATCACATGAGATTTGCTTCTTGTTCTTTGTTCTGACTAATTTCCCCACCACATCTCCGCGTGACCTGATTTCAAAATCCAACTTTAACGGAACTTTAAATCCGCCATTAGCTGATGCATCAAGACTTGATCCAGCTCCATACAAGGGAAACTTTGTTGATTCTATGTTCACTAACACGGTCCGCCTACTCTTTCTCGGTTGATAATATTTTCTTAGCTGCAAAACCAACAAAAAAAGTTAAGAATATGAAGGTAACAAGACGGGCAATAGGTCAAGTTTTACTAATCGATGTTGTTTCTCCATTTTCTCAACATTGGTGACATTTTCCGCCATGAATTTGGCAACTCGTATGTAGAGGGTGTCACATTGAGCCCTTAAAAAACATAAATGTCAAACCCCTCAGACTTGGCAAGTTAGACTTGGTATATATACATTGACAGGTCATTTTTGAACATAATACAAATTAGCTTATCTAAAAGGGTAGGTCAATATGGAGTTTCTGTGTTTGTTTATGACAAGAAAAACTTCTATTAGTTTGGTAAGTAGACAAAATTATAAATGAACAGACACCCAAACGAAAATGATTTTAAGTTGGGTTATTACCCAAACTATTATTCACTCAATTTTTTTTAACTTGCCTATATGTAGTCTAACACGCCACCAAAACAACACTTGCTAAGCGAAAAGGCAGAACAACAAGAGTGAAATTCTTACCAAGAAATGAAGGAAATATGTAATGAGATTACCTGACCACTAGCAACAACAATGTCTGAATACACGAGATTGATGGGGGTGGAGGTAACGTGAATGCCGTAGAACGTAGCAGGATTGTACACGCTTATTCTCAACGATGCGTTCACTGTCATCATCTTTGTTACAACTCCAGTGTTGTCCGAGCCTTCACCGATGTAGAAGTTATTCACAGCTAAACTCTGAAAAGAATCACAAAGATAAAGTTAGTCAACTTGCTAGAACTATGAACCAAAGGCTTTCTGGCTTTCTAAGTCTGCTTTCCTAGTCCTCACTTGCAGCTCTTGACTAAAAATTAACATCACGAGGAGAAGAGTGCTTATTGGTGACTTGCTATTGAAATATAACTATGTCAGTTTTTGACATCGCTGCTACTAATTTATGATGACGTAGAACTTGATAGACCCATTCTCTGTACTATCAACGGGATCAATTATAACAAGTCGCATATGTATACTAAGTTCAATAAAGAAGTGTCATGATAGACGGAATTGGATGTTGTATCTTGACAAATAGTACCATTAGAAGCAAATCACACAGGAATTTCACATAATGGAATTGCATTTCTCTATTTTTCAATCCTTATTTCAATATTGTAATTCCGCACCCTGCGTGAACTTACTCACATTTTGGATCCTATTCCTGGGTAACAGAGAAAGGTTATAACAGATTGACAAAATATTTATAACGAATCCTCATAATATGATTAAGAAAGGCGACATGAACACTGAGACAAACTCAACACATTTAGCGTTGAAGCATAGTATTTCGCCTCCTGTCATAATTTATATTGCACAGTTAGAAATTTCGAGATTCAAACTTCTAAACTTTGACCATCAGACGGGAACTTTACATTTTTTTAAAATAATATAATTAAAAATCTATGCAAAGAGTTCGGTCAAAGAAATTTCAACCGTGCCACATAATTGAAACGGATGGAGTAGTTGATTATTTCAATAAAGTAATATTTTGTTAAGAGCTGAAAACCGTCACATCTAATACCAGTACGCAATAAAAGCCAAAAGTTTATCATAACAAGTTTACAGACATCAATCCTAACAATTTTTTCCTCAGCATTAACACCATTAATATTGTAGAGAGTTTAGTCTCTTCTCCACAATTTGATATTTACTATCCATGTCTCATAGAGGAAGAATATAAATATTTTATCCAAAGTTTTTAAGAACGATAAACTTAAAATTCTGAATTCGCTTTTACTGGGAGCAGAGAAACATACCCTGACAGTAATTTCAGCTTTATAAGGACGTCCAGCGCCCCAAATGATGAGGCAAAAGATAGAGAACAAAACGACGAACCCTAAAAGTGCCAGCAAAGCCTGACATCGTCGAGTTAATCCTTTGTCCTCATCAAATTCGTCATACTTGCCCTCTTCCAAAATCACATTACATTCCGGCCACCCTTTATCATTCCTTTTCCGGCCATTTTTCCTGCCGGACGACGACCTGAATATCCCAGAAAATCGACTAGCCGACGAATTCCTCGAGTGTCGCCCAAATGAAGGATGAGAAGGAGATTCCATTGGACTATTGAAACTCGGCGTCGGCTGCATGGATGCTGATTTATCCCCATCTTGTGAGTCCCTTGAAGGACTCTGTACGTAGTAAACTGGCCGTTTTGGTGACCTCGACGGCGACGATGGAGCTAAACTTGTTATATCTGACTCTGATTTTGTGTGAATCATTTTTTCAAAATTAAATTACTGGTAGAATTCAGAACACAAAAACACCCACCAAAATTCTTTATATATTTATGGAATTCTTCATAAATTCAAAAATCCCATGAATTGCATGGATTTTTTTTTATTTTTTTCAATTTGCAGAGTGTTTGTAGAGAAACAGAGTAGTAGGAAGAACAGAGTAAATGAAGCATATAAGAGACAAGTAGGAGGAGGAGGTTCGAAAAGTGCCGAAGCTGAACCTGATTCCGAGCCTAAATAACAAGGTTGGTTCGGAAATAAGTGTCGGCAGCCTTTTGTCACTGTCCAACAAAATGGAACTAGTTTTAGTAGTAATAAACTCATCACGGCTATTTTTTATTTTTAAATAACAAAAATTATGGTGTTGATTATTTATAATTTAAATACTAAAAAAAATGACTTTATACTTTTCATTAGGAGTGTGAATTGATGGAATAATGTAGCTTTATAAAATGCTCCTAAAATAGAAATAGCAATAACTGATATAAAGAAATATTTAAATATAATATATGTAAAAGAGTTTGTTTCTTGTGAATTGAAAATTATTGTTAAGTGTGAATTAAAGGATAAAAGGTAAAGATATAATTAATTAAATGATGATATTAATAATTGTATGTATATAAAGGTAAATTAGAAAAATTTTGTGGTCTCAATTAATTATTGGTCTACTCAATAATTTAATATTAAAAAGCTAAACGCGAATTGATAACTCAAACAATTCTTTTTAAAAAATCATTATAAACCCATTAATTCAATTGCCCAATATAATAAATCAATAATTTGATTTATAGGCAATTCTATTTTTGCACCCATACTTTTCATATGTTTTACTTATTGATCGTGTAAACTCAAAGGGAGAAGGATTGTCTAAGTCTTATAAGGACACTCATCTCATTAACTATTAATGTAAGACTTTTGTCATTCTTCTAACACTCCACCTCACGCCCCTTGGCGTCTGACACCAATGTGAGACTTTTGTCATTCTTCAACATCCCACCTCACGTCTAGTGCTTAACATCTGGCACGTGGGCGATTTAAATTTTTGGGGCCCCAATATTGGGTGAGATAAGTCCTGCTCTGATACCATGTAAAATTAAATTTTGAGCCTAACTCACACCAGAAGCTAGTTTAAAGGGAGGAGGATTGTCCACACCTTATAAGGAGTCCACCCATCTCATTAACCACTAATGAGAGATTTTTTTCATTGTTCAACAGATTGTCTGTTAATCAAGTCATATAACTAAATTATTACTAACATTTGTGAAATATTACTATAAAATTATTTTTTTCTAACCAACACATTAACTATTTCATCAAATCCTAATTACCTCTAGCTAAATATTAGAGAGATTAAAAAAGTATTGCATTTGCTTAACATATTTTGTCTCTTCTAAGAATTAATTTTTAGTCTCTACTAATTATCATCACAATTTATTAATTGTTGTCCCACCTTTTAATGAATAAATCCATTAAAGCTCGATATTCAAGGATGTGATTTAGTGATCTAGCTGTGCATCAAGAGGTTCTAAATTTACTAGGTGATGTCTTCCCATATGTTTAAATTTTGATGAATAAAATTACCTGATATGCCAAAGCTGATTCAAACATCATAATTATTAATTTTTTTTAGTTAAAGTTGGGGTTTTGACTAATATTATTGGATTTTAGACAAGCTACCTAATTTAGATTCTTTATTATTAATTATATTTTCTTCACTAACCACTGCCCTACTCTGATAGTTCTCTATTTTTATTTTTAATTTTTTTTTCAAGTAGGAAAGCAAGAAAATGCCAACTATTTTACGACTGTCATCTGATTTTTTGCATACCTCATAAGATAATGTCGTGTGTTATATTTCTTCTTTGGATAGAATAAGAACTACACTACTCAAACAGTATCTTCTTTGTTCAGTTAGTGGTAGGGCCTCAATAAAAACAAAATATTGATGTAATGTAATAGAACAAACTTTATTTTGTACTTTTTTTAGTTTTTAAATGAAGAAATACTTCTTTTTAGGTTTTTTTTTTTCATTTCAAAGTTCAAACTTTAGATTTCTATTATAGATAGAAAAAATCACAATTATCAATATTTGATAGTTGTATTGTTTATAATGTTTGAATGAACAAGATAGATAATGTCACAATTCTTTGGTAGTTACACCAAGCAGTGTAAATATTAACTTGTGCGCTCTAGCATAAAAAAATATTGAGAATGTTCCCATGAACAATGGTATTTCTTATCCAAAATTCTCTTGCAATGTCAAGTGGCATGGAAAATATTCATAAGGTACTCGGGAGTGTTTGGATTGACTTATTTTAAGTAACTTTTAAGTTAAAAGACAAAAGTCTTAAGTTGGAGACTCGCTACTTTTGGCTTTCGCCTTTTTTTTTTAATACTTTTTCAACGTTAAAAAAGTGTTTTTATACATTTTTTTGTGTTACCCAAAGACTTCCTAACACTTATTCTTCTTATAGTAGAACTAGACTCGAACTAAAAGAATAGAACTACGCATTAATAAAGTATCATTAGATCAATTCACTGTCAAGTGTCAACGAAGGAATAACATGATAAAATAGTATCGTTTTCGTGTTATTATTACATTTAAAATCATATATTTGAGCCAATTCACCCACTTATGAAATAAATGATCTCCTCAATCATGGCTTAACTTGAATAGTCGAATGATTAGGAATAAACTCCACAATGAAAATCTTCCCCACATTTATAAGGACAAAGACTTACGGTCATATTTATTTATTTTGATGACAAGTGACAGAATAGACAACAACAGGGAGAAAGCAGTTGGTTGATGGAAAATGTGGGTCATTAATTTATTATTGAACTGGTGTATACAATGTGGGTCATTAACTTATTATTGAACTGGTGACTGGTGTATCCAAAATGACATTGCCATGGGCCACTAATTGAATCACACACATTCAGACGACTGAATTATACATAAAACCACTGCCACTTAACCTTCATCACATATATTCATATCCTTACTGTGCTTTGTATTTTCAAGTGGATGGGAAATGTAATTGAAAGAATTAACATCATCCTACATATACTGAAACATCTTTCATTTATCCCCTTCTATACACACTGTTGGTTCCAATCAATATCATAAATTACAGTCTAATTTCCTTAGCCATGACTGCAAAAATACAACAAGTAATGTTTTCTTCCTCTCAAAAATGAATATTCATCTCCTAATGTTCAACATCTCTACATTCTTTACTAAATTACTCTTTCTGCTTCCGGCGAAAGCAACTATGTCAACTTCAACGTGGTTGTTTTGAATAAAGCTCGTTAAAAGTTTCTCAACATTTACTCTGATCTGGCAGCTGTGAAGAAGGAATGAAAGCCTGAAGCTTGAACGGGTAATATGTCACCAAACCTGCCAACTTGCCCATCAGTTAGTATTGATCCCAGTTTCAGCGTGCTCTCTCCAAATTTGCTGCCAACCTGGATATTGTAGGTAGAAAACATCAGGCTTACAGGAGGAAAACAACTTATTCAGTCAAATCAATAATTCAGCACAAGATTCACAGTTTAAATATAGTAGCTCCAGTAACTGGGCTATTCCTCTGAAGGTGCAGATTCTGAATGACGAAGACCTGAACTTCGTTTTATGTGATAATGAGCTACAATATCAGACTCACTTTATCTAAAATGGAGCTTCACATTCTCATCATAAACTAGAAGATGTTTTGGTAGCACGAAGGTGATGAAAATGAGGAACAACAAACAAGAATGTCTAGCCTTTGAGAATCATGGAGAATTGTTTCAAAAGACCAAAAAAGCGCAAAACAACTCTCAAATCAATGTTTCCCTATTTTTATGTATTCACCTTTGGTAAGAAAGTGGACAGTTTAAACAAGCAGGCAGGTTGATCATTCTATAAAGCATCTTTTTGAGAAGATTTATCCCCTCTTTCAAATCGTTAAATAAGAAAAATAGCTTTATGAGAACAGGATTATAAGTTGGAAGGTGTAAAAGAGCGATTTTGAAAGGGTGGAGGTGGGTGGGGAGAACACTGCCAATTTAATTTTGTTGATTATATTTACAAAATGTATATATACTGTTGTTCATATAGAATTTGAACTAAAAGGTAACATTCTTTTGTAATCTATGGGGGTCATTAATGCAGGACCCACAACAACAACATACCCAGTGAAATTTCACAAGTGGGGTCCGGGGTCTAAGGAGGGTAAAATGTATACAGACCTTACCACTACCTCATAGAGATAGTGAGGCTGTTTCCGGAAGACCCTCCCAACTTGAAGGACAAACAGAGCGTAAGTCATCCGTTACCACATGAAAGTAGATTTTCTTCCATTACAAAAAATTGCATCATCAATTTAGTGGAAGTGCATTATTCACCTAAAATGCCGAGGTCACAAAGTAAGATAATAAGAAAACACAAAACACATATTATGATATTCAAAAAACTGAGGTGTGAGACAAGCTTAAGTCTATCCATAGGATTATCGAAAGGAACAGGTCAATATGCAATTTTGAGCAGAAAAATATCATACATAAATCTAAAGGAAAGTTAACAAATCAAGATCCAAGAAATAAGAAGAAATATATTTGATTTCTCTTTCTAAAGGAAAGTTAACAAATCAAGATCCAAGAAATAAGAAGAAATATATTTGATTTCTCTTTCTGCATGGGACCCTTTATTCCTATAAATCTTTAGATCTCAAAAAAATTATGGAAAATTAACCTCTTTTGGTTAATAGAAAAAAAGAACTGTGGAACTGCAGGCATAAAATAGGATTACAAAGAAGGAAGGTTCAACAGAGACAAGGCAAAGAGGACATGATTTACCTGCATAAATGATTTCAAAAATGGCGATGTTATCCCGGGACTAGAATTTTCATCAATATCAACCTTTCGAGACAGTTCATTATTTGTGTAACTTTTCCAGGGACTCCTCGATGAAACATCATCAATAGATGCTGAAATTGATGCCTTGGTTGTCCCCCTTGAAGACAATGCTGGGGCACTGAATTGAAAAATATAAAATTATATATTGCATCAAATGACAAACGACAAATGGTAGTAACCCCTTACACATAGGAAACATTAAAGAAGATCGCTTTCAGAGAGCAAATGTTATATCCAACATAAGGACTGCAACATAATTTATACAAGTGTGTGAAATGCCATCCTTCTATCTAGATAATCAAGGAGGGCAACTCCTGGTACACTTGAAAGAGCACCACAAACAGAGCAGGTAATGAATTGAACGGTTTAATTTCTAAAATTTACAACAATACCAACCTGATGGGGAGATATTTGAAGCGAGGTACTGCGGAGCAGCGCATGATGTTGGATTCTGAATTGGTTGGCAGTTTCTGAGCAGTATCTGTATACATCCGATTAAGCTGTACAAAGAACCCTAGGAGGACAGCGTGCCTCAGGTATGACTGCCTCTCATTCTCCCAAAGATATGGCTCATAGCTGGAAATGAATAAGCCAAAGTGTCAACCAACGAGATTAAGAAGGCACAATACATCAATCTACTATTTACCAATGGCACTCCACCTCCGCAAAAAGAGGCAACACAATCTGAGTAAAAACCAATAGAATGTAATTCCATATATCCTTAACACTAAAGCGTGCACTTAAAGATGCAAAGGCAGATGAAGCAGTTGATAAACGACAATCTACTAATGCTCCTTCAGTCATTTTGCTACTAACATGATAAATAAAAAATTAGAAAAGTATGCACATCAGTCCCATGAGTTGTACAACAATTACGACTCAAGGGCATACCAACAGTATGAAGTAGATAGTTGTCAGGCAGCAAATCATCTTTACATAGCATTCACCAAAATGTTCCATTTAGCAGCACAAGCCTTTTTATAATCCTGTCGAACCAGAAATGTACCAGCTAGAACTGGATGCAAGCAATGCATGTGAAACTTTGTAGAGTGATCACATTTGGTAGAATTTGTAATTTGGGATTAGCAGTCCAGAATTATTTATACAACAATTCTGGTATTATTTGCGTAACAGTTGCTATGTTTATCCATGTTTATCTGGTTTAAGCCAAACATGTGTTTCCAGTTTTATATTATACCATGTATATCCCATTTTTAATCCAAAAATCGTATACCCACCAAATAATCCCGTCATTGTTTAATCCTTGTATTCTACTTTGAGCTTTTCAAAATACTTCATCATTTCTTTTTGTGTAGGATGAATTAACCCACTAATATTCACGCCTAATAAAAAGTACCATTATATGGAAAACAGCCTCCCTGCCTGCCTACACTCTTCCCTCCCCAGACCCACCTAGTGAGATTTCACTGGGTATGTTGTTATATAAAAAACACGGAATATCATTTCAAAAGGTACAAAAGCAAGTCTATATAGTAGCATGAATGTTTTCGTCGAGTTTATCAGGTTTGAAAAAGCTTACGTGAGCCAATCAATAGGATCCAGTCCTTGTGCAAAGCTACTTATCAGCCCATTGACACGCTCTTCGGAGACAGACTTGTTTAGTTGTACGTCCTGCTTTCTTCTAAAAGGATGCTTCACCTTAGGCGTTTTCAATGACTCTTCATTTGCACTAGAATCACCACCAGAGAGAATATCTGAAGCAAATCTTAGATCCAATAGAACTTGCAACACCCCTTTCTCCGAAACTCGAGATCCCTGAGTTTCTTGACTGGAAAGGAAGTCTCCATAAATTTGAATCATCTATTAATATGTGACAATCATCAGAATACAGAAGCATCAATTGTTATAAAGCTTAAGAATACAAAAGTAGCTCTCTCAAAGCAGATTGGATACAAGTACCTTCTAAAAGGAAAAAAGACAAACCAAATAGAAATTGTAGCAGAGAATGAGAACATTTTTGATGAATTGTTAAACGAAATTTTACAGACTTGTCTAGAAAACAGAAGGCAACCCAGTTATCAGCAAACCGTGATTCATGTCATTTTAATGGTTTCGACAAGTGAGGAATAACCTAGCGGTAAGAGCCCCCCACCACTGATCACAATATTGGGAATCCGAGTCACCAGGGGATTAAAGTTGGAAAACCACTGTTAAGCTTAGGGGCTTTTAGGTTGATTCTGCCATATTAGAAAAATGTCTTTGGAATCTCTATGAAGAATCACTGGAGTGGTCAGTTGGAGCAGTTTGATGCTCTTACTGCAAAAGGTGGACACATAATGAGGTAAAACAACTGCAAAGTTGACAATTCTACATACAAACAAAGCAGAAACTTCTCATTGACTTTAGTATATAATGTACAAGATGCGTCTTGGGCTATTTATAGTATGAAAGGTAATCAAATCCTATTCTTATACAGTACGTGAATATTCTATATTTAAATACATACTGCCCTAAAGTGTCCTAAATTATAATCTATAAGAATTTCCATGTTCACTTAAAATGAGTTAAATCCAAATGTATACGAATCTGGACACATATACTTCATTCTAACATAACCTCTCAAACTCAAAGAGGGAAACCAACTTGTGTTCTCTTATTTTAAGAATATAGACCACAAAATCTTGTTGGAATAGTGCACAATCACCACAACAAAATGATGTTTCTTCCTCCAAAAAGTCACTAATTACTACATCATCTCATGACCACTATCAAGCCCTAGCTTTCTTTTTCATTTATATGCATATATTTCTTTTCTTTTTCTGATAACCATGGTATCCAAGCAAGCTTCCATGCACCTTGATTAATTCCACAGGATACCTACCACCTGTCATCAGCAACATGTATCAGGTAACTCTGCCTTAGAAAGATATCACCTAGTGTTTTGTCTTTGCTGGGAATTGAACCAATGCACCATGGTGAGACCTCATGGTGCTCAAACCACTTTAATGGCCACTGAACCACACCCTTGGGCAACTGTATCTTTCTTTCTAACATATATTTATTCGTTATTTTTTCAGCAGACATCATGTTCTTCAAAGCTAGTAAAAACTTGAATTTCTAACTACAAAATTCTGTAAAGCCTTTTAGCTGATCTACAAAAAGCCTTTTGTTACCTTTGTCAAAAAAAAAAAGTCTCACAGATTTAATAAATGTTCGACCAATATTTCTAAGAGACAACCAAAAGACTGGGTTGTTAGATGTGGCCAACTTTGAATGATGTATCTTTAAATAAGAAATCATGTTCCTTACTGCTTGATAGGGTAATATGGCTATAGCAATCTGACTTTATAACTAGATCACGCTTTACAACAACAACATACCCAGTGGCATCCCACAAGTGGGGTCTAGAGAGGGTAGAATGTACGCAGACCTTACCACTACCTCACAAAACTAGATCAAGCTTTGAAGACCAGATATTCAGTTAACTCATCAGGAAAAGAAAATCAGAGTATGGAAGAAAAACTTGAGTAAACATATCTGTATCTTCCTTTTTTAAGTAAAAAAAACAGGCAACATTTTGAGGTCAGCAGGAAGAGATTCAAAACAGCTGAAGATTATAAAATAGCACACATCTTTTCCGACTATAGAGACATAAACAAAATCTCTGCGAATTGAAGATCACCAATGCTGGTGATTCATACTTTCAGGTTTTTATTAAAAAGAGATGAATTTATCATGAGTTATTCAAATATTAAACTATAACAATCTTTAAGAAAATTTAGCAAAGCACAGAGAAAGCAGCAACAGGAAATGAAAGGATAGTTAGTAAGAAATTAGCCTTATCCATAAGAAAAGCAAGAAATCAAATTCACGGGAAGTTCCAGACAAACAGTGTGATCATTTCGATGAAGGACCTTTTGGGGTTCATTAGATTCCACCAGAAACTAACTCTGGAAAAATGGCATATCATTCCTTCTTGCTTTTCATAACTTTCCACAATTATGGAAGATAATCCATGATCAGATAACTACAATAACAAGCAATATTTCTCAAAAACATTGAAAATTGAGAAGAAAAGCATACTCTTTCAATACCTTGTCTAACAGTCTCGAGGCAAAGTTTTTCAGAATAGGCTTATCAAGCACATGCCCACCTACTCGCTGAATTTCTTCACAAGCTTGGAATAGAAAAGAGGTTATGTACAAAGAAGGCATAGAGGGAAGCAATATCTTCATCTCTGACTCGCCTTCGTTTGACTGATCTTGCTTGACAACAGTCTCCTCCCAGCCCTGCCAACAAGTTAAGAGGAAGAAGTTTGCTTAATCAACTTATAGCTTATCAATTAAGAGGAGATACAAACTTGATAAAGTAATTTAGAGTAACTAAAGAAGAAGAGGATGAAGCTTGTGTTGCATATTATCTGAGCATGAATGACTTGTAATGGTTTATTTTCCAATAAGCAATGTGATTTTTATCCATGGCATAAAAGAACATTGAAAGAAGGCTATGTAAACCAGGAAAAAAGATATATACATACACATATCCCATCAAGGATAAGCATGAAAAAGACCTGGTATCTTACATCCTCCGTGCAGGGCAAGGAACCCGCTGTACCCAAAACATGTAGAAAAATCAACACCATTATTTTTTGGAATAGGCATGCTTTCTTTTATTTTTTTCCTTTTCCGATAAGGATAGTTCCTGTGACTACTAGCCTGCACCCTTGACCAATCCATCGGGCTCACTCTCAATCAACCCAAATATCATGTTCGTCTACCCACCAACACTTGGAGATGGAAAGAGATCACCTAATCTATTTTTGTTTTTGTGTCGCAAGTTCAGAGTTAGAAACCTTCTAATGTTACATTATAGCCAGGTACTAGACAATAACAAACAAAAAACCTATCATTCTCTCTAAGAGATAAAATCCAAGAAATTAACCTGAATTTACAAACAGCATTACACCTAACAGAATGATTGGATGTCTCTTGTAGAGAATCATGTTTTGATGTACAGAAGCTTTTATTACCATTATTAATTATATGATTAACCTAATCTCATACACGCAGAAAAAGGTCATGAACACTCCCTGATTTTGTGGAAGTTGATTTTTTTTCTTTCCCTGATAAATTTGTGAGACATAACTTTATATACAGCATAAAAAGTCAAACAAAATTAATTGAGAATCACCTATTGTTTTTAAAGGAAATCAAGAATTGCAACAGTAGATCTGTCATCTGTAGATGTATAGGGCATGCTAGTTTGTATAACTTTTGTGATATCCTGACTAGATTACGAAAAAAGCTTTTTTACCAAACTATAAACTAACGTCCTATGAAGAAAACACCAAACAAGTGTTCTTATACCATAACCAGCAGATATCTAAGGGTTGTCTTTTTTCTTGCATTGCCCTCAAAAAATAGAGAGGACTCTCTAAAATTTAAGAGGACTTAAGGACATTAAACTATGGGGATGCTCTCACTATTTAAGAGGATGCTCTCTATTTGACATTTACTAATCTAAAATTTAATGAATCAACTACCCTAATATTAAACAATGGGGTCAGCTATACTAATCCTCTATATCCATTACAGTCTATTTGTACCCATTTGATTCATAATAAAACTTATCAGCAGAAAGTTATATTAGAATTCAGGATCAGAAGATTTATTTTTCAATTAATTTTGATAACAAGCGATGCAAAGTAAATACCAGGACCACTGATAGAAGTGTCTTATATAATATAGGTATATTTATGAACATCAAAAGGATGCATTAGGACTTTCAGAAAACCCAGCCAGTACAGTTTTACAAATAGCACTTACTCTCAAGGTGGTGGTTGCCAATAATGCATCATCCTGTTTGAGATTTTGTGCTAAGATAACTGATAGTTCATCAGAAACCCAAGATATCCACATGTTATAAGCTCTGATGCAAAGATCTTGGGTCATTTTACTTAGCTCTTCAAGCTGTGGGCTTGATCTGTCATCCACTCCAAACAACGCAGCAGACGCCAATGAACTTTGTCTTCGGGGTGAATCAAACATTGTATTTCCAGGACTATCAGGGGTTGGAGAGTCCACGGGTGTCACAGAATACCTTACAAGAGTTGGGGTCTTAAGTGAGCCAGCCCCTCTAGTTTCGCTTACCCATGACCTTGGTGAACCAAGTATGACAGGAATGTGTCTGGAATGCTTCTGGAATGCAAACAAAAGCCGCCCTATAAATATTGACCGCTCAACAAGTATAGCAGGTGATGGCACTGACTCGTCCTTTGGGTTTTTCTTTTGAAGGTTATCAGATAAAGCATCTAACTCACTCTTCAGTTCCATTAGTATAGCTGACATACTTTGGTAACATTTATTTTGTAAATATGGAGCCAGATCTTTAAGTCTCAAGGATGCCTTGGGAGACTCCAGGAAGCTTAGCAGGTCTTTTAGGACACCCTCACAGCAGCTGTCCACAGCATCTCTAATCCTGCTGACTTCATCCCCAAAGTAAGCATTGAGACAAGTGCGAAAATCATTCTCCTCGGGCTGCTGTGACTTGGCACCAGGAATGGCCGTAACTTTTTTACCATTTGGTTCCATGAACCAAACCCCTCCACCATTTAAAGATCTATTCAGGTATGCCTGAAAACTGACCTGCTCACCAGGAGTTCCTGAGATGGCCCGCACTGATGCTACAACATCAACTAATCCACTCAACTCATCAAATCCTTTATCAATAATTGCTTTCATCCTTCTAACAAAAGCATCTTCGAATATCTCGTCCCACAGGTCCGAATCACCTCCCAAGACAAGCTCACGTGTTCTCTTCCAAGGCAACTCAATTTCAGACCCAAAAACACTCTTAAGCCACTCCAAGCTCCCTTCTAAGACCTTCTTATTTTCCATAGTTTCCTGTATCAATGTCTCAGCAGATGCAAGCTCTTTCCCACAGCTGATAACATCGATCAAGTATTTGCCATTGATCTTGTTCATTATTTCCTTGCCACAATTCCTCAACCAATCAGAACATGCCTTTGAAACGAAATCCCTATCCAACATTACCATTTGTGATTCCAGATCATCTCTAAACGAGTTCCACAACCTCACTTCCTCATCTGGATTAGGTATTCCACCAAACAATTGAGAGGCAGGAGGTGAACCCAACACAGTCTTATAAAACAAAGGCATATCTGTCAACACTTGCAAGAATAATTCTCCTACTTGTCCCACAGTAACTTGAATAATCTTTAATGCATCACAATAAACTAAAATCACATCGGAGCTAGTAGCATTAACACTGGAACATGCATTTAGTTTCTGAGAAATACACGATTTTCGCGAATCAAGGAACAATGTGAGAACCTGTTTGGGATCAAGCTCATCAATGACAGCAACTGCAGCTAGAGCATCCGCATAAGCTTTTATCCCGAGGCCAAGTGCTTGATCCAACAATCTCTCTCGACTTTTCTGCGAGATCTGAAATTTGAAACTCTCTACAATTTGCCATTGATGCTGAAGCAACGGAAATTTGGACAGTACACTTTTGTAATCCTTATTTTTATTCAAACTGCGGTGAACGTGTTTAGCACGGGCGTAACGAGCAGAAGATTCTAGAAACATTGATTCATCGAGACAACCCCAGATATTCTCCGGCGTATCAACAAGATACTTAACCCTACATGCAATTCCGTAAATCCGAGCTTTTGCAGGGTCAGAAGAGACAACGGACTTAGGGGATTCAGCAACGGTGGAAGAGAGAGAATGAATAATGCCGTGGTGTATCGCTGCGATATTGGCAGCAATTGACTCGCATGAGGATTTCATTAGAACAATTGAATCGGCTGAATCAATGAGATCTCGATAACGATTGCCGACGAGTTGCCTGAGCTCTTCGCTCTTGTCCTGGATCTGTTTCCTGGTGGCCGCTTCCACATTTCGGATTTCAGCAATTGGCTTTGTACGAAAGAGTAATTCAGCATCTTGGTTTCTAACGCCGGCGGCGGATACTGCACCGGTGGCAGAGCTAAGGCGGCTTTGATCGGCGGGTAGTGTCGGTGACGGAGATTTAGGTGTCATTACCCTCATTTTGTCGCCGGCAAATGGCAGTTAAGGTCACAGTACAGAGACTAGAGATGAAAGGATGTTTTCATGGAAACAATTGCAAAACACTGATAACTTCCATTTTTCGTCAAGGATGGTGTAGTATGACTTGATGTACCAGCTATACGGATCAGCAAAAAGGCGGGGCGGGTTGATCCTATTTCACAAAGCGGGTCGGTTTTGCGGGTTTTCTGAAATTTGCCGTTTCTATGACACGTGGGTAACCTTAGACGATGACTAGTTGACCTTTTGCAGTCAATTTTATTTGAACTATTTGATTAAATATAAAATTTTGTTGATCTTGTATCAAAATTATGGTTACAATTCAGTAAGTAGAAGAAAATCATTGTTTAATAAATAAGGAAACATGCAGAATGAAACTAAATCATCCTATGATAAAGTTAGTTGTGCCTTTCAATAGGTTGTAACTTGTAGGTAGTTATGACATAAAAGTATGAGCGAGTAGTTATGTGAATGTGGTAATATTGTTAGAGTAATATTGTTATTTGGAAGAGAAAATTGGTAAGTTTGATGGAATAAGTTTTACCAAAACTGAAACCTAAAATTAAGGGATTATGGTGATTGATTTAAATTGCTACAAAATAAAAGTATCATTAAGTTAGAATAATTATCTTCTTAAAATATAATGAGAGAACTTAGACTTGACACGGATTATTAGTTTCGTCCCTAAACTATTAATAAGTTTAAAAATACCCCTCAACTTGGCGAATCAAGCTTAAATGCACTCTCGAACTTGGCATGAAAAATTTCTGCTAAGTTCCTGTCAATAGTTTAGAGAGGAAACTAATAATTCTTGCCAAGTTTGAGGGTGTATTTAAGCTTAGTTCGCCAAGTTGAGGAGTATTTTTAAGCCCATCAATAATTTAGGGACGACACTAATAATTCGTGCCAAGTGAAAAAGTGTTTTTAGTATTTATTTCAAATATAATTAATCAATACTTATAAATCACAACGTGGTATACATTTTTTTTTTTTATAAAAAAAAGGTACTATCATTCTATTATTTAATCTCCAATTATTGTTTAGTTGATTACAAATTTATATTTTAAAATATTATAATTGCTTAATATTCTATCTACTCCTATATAGTTTTTTTTTTTTTTAAAAAAAAAAGAATGATGTTTTAGACAGCAAATAAAGAAACACAGATGAAAAGCACGATTAAGATAAAGCTGGATCGTTTGAATCAAATTTTAAATATTTATTTTTAAAATGGCATATATCAAAACATAATTATAAATTTCAAAAATTATATTTAAATTTTAAATTCTTAAGAGCTAAATTTAGTCCTTATCAGCTTTTATCATTATCCACTAAGGCATGACGAAGAGAGAGAAGGTTCAGAAAAATAGAATAAGGTTAAAATGTGCTTTAGGTAAGTAGGAGAAAAGGACAAAGTCTTATGTGTCAGCACCAATATGCTATAAAAATCAACTCCATATATACAGTTTTGCTGAAAAAAAGGGATTTGGATGAGATATTTTAGTGTTATTCTTGCTTAGAGAAAGAGAAAGGGGAAGATTCTTTCCTTTCTTCCTTCATATCTTGATTTTAAACAGGAAAGATAGTGTATAAATTGGGATCTTGTAGTTGATATTATTAGTTGACAAAATGTTGGAAGGTAAAGGTGTGATTGAAGATACAGATATGCCAGTGAAGATGCAGATCCAGGCTATGGGTTGGGCTTCTCAAGCTTTGGATGTTTATGATGTTTTGGACTATAGATCCATTGCTGCTCATATTAAGAAGGTAATTCTCTCTGTATTTCAATTAATCTACAAGTATTCAAACTGTTTTGAGAGAATGAGTAGTAGTTCTCCTCATATGATATTGTAAAATTCTCACATCACCGGGATTGAGTTGCGCTAAAGGTACATTTCGCTTGGCATGGTAAGAGAATGTAGAGATGTTAAAATATTTGAAAAATATTTTTAAGTTATTATCGGTCTCGCTACTTTTATGAGACAGTGATAAAATCTGCGTACATTTTATCCTCCCTATCCCACTGATATACTACTGGTATGTTGTTGTAGCAGTATCTCCTCCCACTCATTCAACCCTTGACCATCTCAGCCCATCACTCTGAACTCTCACTTCCCATCTCAATCCATCAGTTTTGCTAGATAGCATTTAAATATTTTTAAAATAATATTTTCGTAAGGAAATATTTTTTAGGAAATTATATGAGGGATATGTAAAGCAAGTGTTTTTGTCGCACATGTGGAAAATATTTAAAGTAAATTTTTCTAATAAAATATGCTGTTGAGTCTTCATTTTGAATGTTTTCGTTTGTATATATGCAGGAGTTTGACAAGAAATATGGGGGTGGTTGGCAGTGTGTGGTGGGATCAAAATTTGGCTGTTTCTTCACTCATACTAAAGGAACATTTATCTATTTCACCTTCGAGACTCTCAACTTCCTCATTTTCAAAGGAGCCACTTCTCCTGAATGAGCTTATGATTGTGAAAACAGGACTTGTAATTACTCTTAGCTTCATAAATTCATCGTTAGATTTTGAAATTACGCCAATTTTCGCAGATGCAAGCAAGAAATTTATATTGCACAAGTTAAATGATATTAATATGGGCAGATTATTAAACTCTTGTATCAAAGAGCTTTTACGATATCCTACTAATGAAATATGAGCTACATTGATTATATTATTCTTTTAACAATTGTGTTTGGACCAACTTACATGCCCAAAAAATCCCTCCGCCGTGGATCCAGGCTCAATTTACCTTGAAGTGAGAGTACAAGATCATCTATATAACTCAGCCTTTTGATTGACATTTGGCAACAGTAGACACACTTAGGATCACACAACCATTCTCCACTATGTTGCTCGAACTCTTCAAATGTTGTGGTTGTGTGTCGGATCCTCCAAAAGCTATACATTATTGGAGGATCCAAACACAATGTGGCAACATTTTTGGAAGATCCAAGTAATATAGTAGGAAAATATTGAGACACATTCTCACATAGTACACTGAGCAACGAGCACCTCATTTCACTTGTACTACTTCTAACCATCTTCACAATGTTTCCAATTAGCACACGGAGTAGCAGCATGCCCAAATTCTACATTAGCTTGAACTAGTGACATGGTAACATATTACTAAACGGCGAATATAAAAGTTCAATCAATGATGAAGATCGTCAGATCTTTCCTTTATAACCAAATGTTTGCAGTAGGATCCAAAACGCAAAAGGAGATAGGCAACCCGATTACATGAGAACTTCTTAGGGGATGAACCATCCTAATACTACCAAGATCATTAGACCTTTACCAGAAAGTCTCAAAGAACAGGAGTTAGTAATGGCTTGTTCGAAAAGTATGCCTCCAAGTTTGCAATGACGAGGTCAGCCATTTCCTTACGGGTCTCCACAGTGCCAGCTGCGGTATGAGGTGATAGTACAACATTGTCAAGTCTAGCTAGTTCCGTAGGCACTTCTGGTTCATGTTCAAGAACATCAAGCCCTGCTCCTCCCAACCTGCCTTCTGCCAGAGCAGATATCAGTTCAGGTTCATCAATATGAGAACCCCTTCCAATGTTGATAACCACTCCCTTTGGACCCAGTGCATTTATAACTTCACGGTTGATAATGTGGTGAGTTTCATCAGTTAAGGCACAAGCAACGACAAGGATCTGGCAGTTGGAGGCTAAGTCGATAACACGTGAATAATAAGTGTACGTTGACTCTGGTTTTTGTGAACGCGAATGGTAACTGATTGAACATCCAAAAGCTTCAGCTCTCTTGGCAATTGCTGAACCAATCCTCCCTAAGCCTACAATGCCTACTGATTTGCCGCTAAACTGAAAGAAAAATGAAGGAAACCAGATAAGGTCTTTTAATAAATAAGACCTAAAAAGGAAAAAGTCTAATATGGTTAGTTTGAATCTGGACCAGCTTAACTAGGTTCAAAGTACACAAGATCATCATGCAAAGAAGGTAATGTTCCTAGGGGCTCAATATAGCATCCGATCAGCTTTAATTAAGGAGGAAAAAAGGTCAAAAACACCTTATGTAATATGAAATATCCAATTTTATCCATTGATAACACTTCAAGGTCCTTATACCCTTGTCGTTAACAAATAGTCTCATGTTTGCTATTATCTAATGGAAACCACCAACATAAAGTATAATGGAGGATAATTTTGAACCGCAATCAAAAGTAGAGAGATAAAGTTGGACATTTTTCCTGAGGTATTTTGATACGTGGAATTCACCCAATCCATATTAGAGATACGTTAAAGCCGATGGCAAATAGAAGATAATTTACAAACAGCAAGCTAAAATGTTATCAGTTTTGGGCTGTCAATATTGATTAAATGAATCAAAAGGAAAAAGCTATGTTACGAACTCTAAAGGCTAAAAGATATACCTTAGAGGTCAACTTGAAATCTTTTTCCTTCCAAATCCCATTTCTGACAAAGCGATCAGCTTCACAAATCCTTCTCAAAGTAGCGATTGTGAGTAAAATGGCCATGTCTGCAACTTCATCGGTGAGAGCATCGGGTGCGTAAGTGACCCTAATCCCTCTCTCTTTGCACTTCACCAAATCAATCTTGTCGAGCCCAGAACTGTGACTCGATACAATTTCCAATCTGGGCAGCGCGTCAATCAAAGCAGAGTTGGCTCCCTGAACTCCATTCCCCACCACTGCTCGGATGGCGTCGGAGTGCAGTTTAAGAGATTCAGATGGGATTTCCCAGTATTTGAAGAGGGTGAAACGTTTCGCCAGCCCTTGCTGGAGGTAATTGGACAATGGACGCATCAATAGTACCCCTATCCCATCCATTTCTGCTCTGCTAGCAGGACAAAAGGAGCTCTCTTTGTTGAAGAAAATTGGTCAATGTTGTCCGACCAAAAAAGCTCTCTCATCTCTGAAATATTATATATTTTTCCTAAACCTTCCCTTTTTTTCCCTTCAATTTTGAGTAATAATTTTGAGCAAGCAGAAGGTTTTCAATTCTACTTTTCTTTTCTTCAATTCTACTGCTTTTTCCATTTCCAAACATTTTAATGACTCCCAGAAAGTTTGAATGATAAAATTGAGATATTCGAAGCAAGCGTCAATCTTCAAGATTGGATCCACAAACTGAATTAGTAGTAATATCTCTCCACCCTACAAAATGACAGACCAATCAATACAACCAGTTTGATCATGCATTCTCTAGTGAGCTCTTCCATTAAACCGTCAATGTTGTTGTTATTGTTTAAGGAGAAAGAAGATGGACAATATTCAGATACAAAACAGTGAAACACCCAAACAATGATGAAATATTTGATCCAAGGTTCAGGAGACAATGTGCACGTGAAATGAACCTAGTTGCTACAGCAAAATGTAATGTCTAAACAATAATTATTTCCAGCCATTCATATACTTAAACCACTGGAGTTAGCAGCGGTTTGTTCAGAAAGTGAGCTTCTAAGTTCCCAAGGACAAGGTCGGCCATGGCCTTGCGCGTTTCCTCTGTGCCACTGCCTATATGAGGCAATAGGACCACATTTTCAAGGCCAAAGAGTTGCTCTGGTACTTCAGGTTCATTCTCAAATACATCAAGGCCAGCACCCCCTAAGCGGCCTTCAACAAGAGCAGATACAAGCTCCTTTTCATCAACATGAGGACCGCGGCCAATGTTAATCAGAATCCCCTTTGATCCCAAAGCTTCCAAGACTTCACGGTTGACAATATGACGAGTCTCAGGAGTCAGTGCACATGCCACAACCAGAATCTGGCAATTGGAAGCCAACTCAACTACACTTGGATAATACTTATAATTTGTATTTGGCTTTTCTGATCTCGTGTAGTAACTGATTGGACAGCCAAAAGCTTCCGCTCTCTTAGCAATTGCTAAGCCAATCCTTCCCAACCCTATAATACCCACTGATTTGCCACTAAACTGCAAAAGACAGAGAAGGGAATCAGGTAAAGATTAAAATACATCCCAATGGTCAAAAGGAACATACAATTCAGCCAAATACAACAACATACCTTGGGTAATCCCATAAAGTGGGGCCTGGGGAATACATTAGAAATTTATGGATTCAACACTAAGGCCTAAGAATATGTTTGACTCTGGTAAATACATTAAGCCAAATACAACAACATAATACCCGGTGTAATCTCACTAAGTGAGGTCCGGGGAAAATAGTAAATTAGAAATTTATGGGTTCAACATTAATAATATGATTGTGTCTCTGGTAAATACATCATTGGATGAATGAGTAAGTCACATTTTACTCAGTTCATTTACCAGATGTAAGCAGAGTGTTACTGCAGAAAAAGGCCACAAATAGTTCCATTAAGAACAACCAGCAATTTCTAGTATAGTGACCATAGCTCTCAAAGTTAATGTGGAACTGCCTCCAAGATAATTACTTATAACTAAGATGGCGATATAAGATGCTTTACAGTTTCGTCCTAAGGGAACTCCATTCTCCGCTAGCCAAATACTTACTGGTATTCATATCAATTTTCCTTCATTTTGGCTCATGTATTGACATCAATACAATTATTAGAAGTACATCAAGCTGCAACGTAGTAATATGCAACACAATAAAAGGCTATTATGGGATAGCTCCTCTAAATGACCACAAATTATGGACAACTAGTGAGCTCATCTAAAACCTGAGTAACTCAAGGGTAAACATATTGCCACAGATGTGTTATTGAAGCAGAGAAGCTTTCTACACATAGCAGTGGAAGATCAAATGGTTGAAAAGGACAAAGGTCAATATTAAACAATAGGCCCCTGAGATGAAACCAGAAAGACAAGATAATGAGAGAATTTACAGCAAAGACTCAACAACCTATCTATTACAGAGGATGAGTTAGCATTCTTCATATCTTCATGTCAAGAACAAAGTGACAAGTGACAATACAAAGACATAAAATCGGGATAACCACTAGATACTACTCTTTCTGTCCATCTTTACTTGTCCACTAGCCAATAATACTTGTCTAATTTATGAAATCAAGGAATAATTTTATACTTAGTTCTTAGTTTACACTTATCATTAATTATAACCATTTCCCCACTACATTTTTCAAAATATTACATTTATTATTTTCAAAGGGTGATTTAGCAAATTATTCCAATTACTTATTACTTCTTAATCCCCGTGTCAAGTAAATAGTGGACAACTATTGTTGGAGAATGGGAGTACTTCATTGGCCTCAGGCACATTAATATTCCATCAAAACAAAGAATAAGATGCCTTGACCATAGGTCAGAGTCTGTAATCATCCTCGGGACAATTCAATCCTACAGTAGGAACCAATACTGTTGAAATTACATCTACGGTAAAGATGACACCATCTCCTTTATTTAAGCAGACAGGAAAAGTACAAGAACTTGATTTCCAGGACACAAGCATATATTTCTAGCACACCAGTAAAGCAAAGAATTCACAGATAGTAATATTTTCGTCCCTTTATTGCTAAATTTCTAATCTCTTTGCTTCAGGCAGTAAAGCATCGAATTTTCAATCATCTGGACCTTTCTCGTATGCATCAGACTACGAGATACAGACATTGAATGAAATAAAAGCGAACAACAAAAATGAAAGGATGAAAATTGTGGAACCTTAGAAGTCAACTTGAAATCACCGCTCTTCCACAACCCTTTCCTAACATACCGATCGCATTCGCAAATCCTTCTAAGGACGGCCAACATCAACCCTATGGCCAAGTCAGCCACATCCTCAGTCAAAACATCGGGGGTATTAGTAACCCTAATCCCCTTCTCTTTACATTTGTTCAAATCAATCTTATCTAAACCAACACTGAAACTCGAAACTATCTCGAGCTTAGGGAGGGCATCGATGAGCTCCGCGTCAGCGCCGGCGAAGGCGTTGCCGACGACAGCACGGATGGAATTAGCGTGCTGATTGAGGAATTCAGTCTTCTGGGAGAAGTTCCAGAATCGGTAGAGCTTGAATCGCTTGTCTAGCTCTTGCTCTAGGTAAGATGACATTGGACAGGCCATCAACACTCCGATGCTTTCCATTGTTCTTGTGTTGAGAGTGAAGAATGATACTAGTGGACTCGGAGGAGTTGATCACTTGGGCAAGATGTGTGGTGGCAACTATATATCAAATATTTAATCTTGAGAATCAAATATTTTAAAAAAGAAAAGTTTTACTTTTTCTACTATAGCCGACAGTTTTTTTAAAAAAAAATTTTTGTCCACGGCCAACTAGAAAGAAATCATGAGTTTTCAAGTTAAATTAATTCTGTTTTTATTTATAATAGTAAAATTAAAACTTTTGGAAATAAAAAAATACGAATCAAAGTAGATTTTCAAACTTTGGGACTGATATATATTTTTTGAAATATTTTTTTCTATTGTTATTTGAATTTCTGTTCAAAATTTTAAGTAATTTGGAGTTGGTGAGAAAATTTACTACTAAATAATGTTGAAATTTTGAAATTTGGAATAAATTTTTAAGGTGTCTTGTTGAGTTAGGTCGACTTTGAGCTTAAAAACATATTGAATATTGATAACTGGCTCGAAGGAATGCTACTATTAAAACTTGAGATGATTTTGTAAAGAATAAAAGAAATTGAAAATTTAGAATTTTTAATGTGTTTCACGTAGGGAAGGAACAAAAAAAGTTCATTTGAGTCAAACCTACAATTGAAAAATGTTAAAAATATTTGAATGGTTTTGTAATATCGAAGTTTAAAAATAATAGTATAGAGGAATTTTTCCTGAAACAACAATGACGTAGATAAGAAAAAATTTTAAGGATGATATAAATGAACATTTTCTTGAAGGCCAATAATATATTTGAGTCTTTTTCTTTTTTAAAATCTATACTTATTTCTTTTAAGTAGTTGGCCGGCTCACTAATTCATGTCAGAGCATCTGTATATCATGTGTAATATGTGAGTTTTTTTAATTTAAATTTTGGATGATTAAAATATCTTCATGTATAATGATAAAGTAAAATATCAAAGTTATAAGTGAAAGCCGTTAAAGGTCTAATTTATTTTTTATGCCTAAATATTTTCCATTCTATCTTTTCAAATTTCGATGAATAAAATTATTTTGTATGATCGCTAACAATCAACAGGGAAACTATGAATTTTATCAAGGATAATAAAAAATTTACTTCCCTATTTCATATTAATTGATCATTTTTTGCACATATTAAAAAATTATAAATAAGAAGATAATTCTATTAATTCATCCATATAAAAGCTTCTAAGGAATTTTATAACAAATATGAGCACTTCCGAAAAAAATTTAGTTATAAGGATAATAAAGAAACATTTTAACTAATATTTTTTTGATTTAGTAAGATCGACAACTAATATAAAATAATTATTTTTAGAAAGAATTGACTAATATGATGAGACAGAAGGAATAATATATATAATCTCTTTATTTATTTTAGTTATCAGGTATATTAAAAATAGTTATTCTAAATAATTATCAATTTAGATAATCAAGAGAAAATTAATTATATTTTCTAAATTTGCCCTTAATATTAATTATTCTACCACCAAGAGGTACTATAGATACAAATATTTAACTATTTATAAGAGATATATAGTCAAACAATACTTCTAAATAGTTTTATAATTTTATAAAAGAATTATATCAAACCGTATTATAACAACTATTATGCTATGGAAGAAATATTAAAAAGAAAATACTAATCTATATACACAATATTACTCTTCCTATATGAGTAATATTCTAGGGCAAAATTTAATAATTTATTTTCAACATATTTGAACCTTAAAAATTTAATTAATGCATAATTTGTTTCAACTCATTTAATGCATAGTTATTTCAATCTTAAAAACTTAATTAATGTAGGATAAAATTGAAAAAAAATTCCATCATATACCTCAAAATATGAATAATTTAATTATTTTAAAAAATAAAAAGTTTTCCAATAATTCATTTATTTTGAATAGAGGGAATAATTTTATTTTATTTTATTTTGACGAAAATGAGACTGACCTTGGTCGTCAACATGAAATCACCATTCTTCTTCCAAAGACTGTTCTTAACATAGCTATCACATTGGCAAATCCTCCTCAAAACTGCCAAAATCAAAGCAATTCCAGTATCTGCAGCGTCAACCGTGATCAAATCTGGGCAATAAGTGACTTTGATTCCCTTTTCCCTGCAAAGCCCCAAATCGATTTTGTCCAATCCCACACTGTAACTCGATATGATTTCAAGCTTCGGTAGTGCTCCAATTAGCTCCGCATTCGCTCCGATTGTTGCGTTTCCGACGACTCCTCTGATGGACTCTGAATGCAACTTTAAAAAGTGGCTTTTTTGGTTTTCTGGGAATTTCCAGAGCCGGAGAAAGTTGAAGCGCTTGACCAGCTCTTGTTCAAGGTATGGTGACATTGGGCACGTCATTAACACTCCTATAGACTCCATTTCTCGTGCTTGTGTTTGGATGTTGGTGAATTGCAGAGAGTATATCCTTGTATTCTCTTGAATCTCCCTATTTGTGTTGGTAGGTGAATGTCACTACTTCTGCAAATTACACATAATATTGCTTATTGTAAAAGTTTCATACAATTAAAACATTTGGGTGTGTTTGTTATCGGGGAAATTATTTTTAGATTTTTGTATTTGTTCGATCAAAATATTTGGAAAATATTTCTTTTAGAAAAATAATTTTTTTTTAAAAAAATGACTTCTTTAATGAAAATAGGCAGAATGGTCTAATAGACACTTATATTTGGTTTCGTTTGTCATCTAGGCCCTTATACTCAGGATTAATAGGCTCTTTTACTTGGTTTCGTTTATCACCTGAGCCCTTATACTCAAGACTTTGCCAAACAAACCCTCGTTAAAATATAGTTTTTGAATGGGTACGATGGTTTGCTTGGCAAAGTCCTAAGTACAAAGGCGTAGGTGACAAACAGAACCAAGTATAAGGGTCTATTAGGTTGTTCCGCCATGAAAATAAAACAAGCAAGTTGTGCAAGTGACATCCCAAATTTATTATCTTTTATCTGCCCAGCCTCACCCGTGCCTATCCCAACCCAAATCCCAACTTCCATCCAATCCCGCCTCTATAATATTTTACACTTTTGCTAAATAACACATAAATATTTTTGAAATAATAATATTCTACTTACTTATCAAAGCTAGAAAATAAGTAAGAAACTCTCTCGTTCTAGATCTCATTTTCCGTGGAAAACATTTTTACAATAACTTTGGCTATTGTTTTCGGAGAAGCAAGTCGTGCGAAGCAGTTATGTTGTGTAAAGTAAAAGGCCATTCGCCAACCATGGAGAGAACCACCCTTTTTTATCAACTTCCTATTTGAATAGTCCAATATTAAGGAGGAAGAAGAAGTCAAAAAAAATTAAGATAAAATACAAGTACATATAAATATATATTTTGCAGCTGTTTTGCTAATATTTGACCTTATCTTGATTCTTATTTTATGGGAGAGGAAGGGCCTGCAATTAATATTCACATTTCCATTGTCTCAGCGATGTTCTTCTGAACAAGACAAGAAAACAAAAATGGTTGATAACTCCTTTGGTACCTTAGTTATTATTAAATTTTAATTTTAGTTCTTCTAATATCTAATTAAGCATATTTATTAAAAACGTGCATCTTTTATCGTTTGCTTGAGACGAGTGTCTTCTGAAACAGTCTCTCTATATCAATGAGGTAGTGGTAAGGTCTGCCTACATTTGCCCTTGTTTTTGTTTGTAAATATTTAAAACCATTAATCGTTCCACCATGTTAATACCATGCATTATGTTAAAATTCGTACCACTACTTCATATTTGAGACCAAAATTACATATTTCAATTAATTGAAAGTTAAATAAATGTATGGAGAATTGTAAAAATTTGCCAAATAAAACAAGAGGAATGACCTGTCTTCATCCTTCATTATAGAAAAAACATGCACCCCACGTTCTCTCAACCATTCACAAAAAACAGAGAGCCTAAAACCAAAGACTCTTCATCAACATAAACAAAAAAAAGAAAATTCTGTCTCTTTTTCTCTTCCCATATGCGCCTGCTGAACCCCTTTTTCCTTCTTTGAAAATTTACATATCTCCATATGTTAGGGGCACAGCGCATTAAAGTTTTGATGATTGACAAAAAGCTTGAAACAGGTTCATTTAACAGTTCCCTGAACACAGCTTGAAACAGGTTCATCTAACAGTTCTCTGAAGCTGGAGGAGGTCACTTACTGCAAGACGACTTCGATCCATAAGCTACAAGTTGAAGCGAAAAAGCAGAAGTCTTCTAATAAGAAAAGGATTGTTCTAAGAAGACTTATCCTAAAAGAAGAGGCCTTCGACTAGAAGACTGATCCTAAAAAGAAGAGGGCTTCGACTAGAAGACTGATCCTAAAAAGAAGAGGACTTCGACTAGGACTACTCAAGAACAACTATAAAGGGGGAAGTGCAGCGGCTAGATTAGATGAATTTTTCAGGCGTAAAAAGTGAGCTTTGAGAAGGAGAAACAGCTTAGGTTATAGAGAGAGATAACAGTAAACAAAGCTTGTTTTATTTCTGTTCTTCAATCAGTTGGATCTTAGGGCTATTTGAGCTAAAGATCTAACTAAAATTGTAATTGTTGTTGAAGGCTCTGGTGATTTAGTGAAGTTGAAGTTAAATCCTGTGGAGCACAGGTCGTGGTTTTTTACCCTTTTTGAGCCGAGGGTTTTCCACGTAAAACTACTGTGTCCAAGTAATTCTGCATCTTTGGAACACGTCTTATTTACCTGTTCCAACGACTAGGCAATAATTGTAGGGTGCGTGTTTCTATCAATTGGTATCAGAGCAGGTGTTCTTATTAAAGGCTAATACCTAAGAACCTATCATCATGAACACAGCACCACCGCTAGGTCATGGAGAAGGACAGTCATCAGTTCGACCCCCTCTGTTTAATGGAACACACTTCGGATGGTGGAAAGCCAGGATGGAAGATTTTATCCAAGGAGAGGATTATGAGCTCTGGGATAGAATCATCATAGGACCCACTATTCCTATGCAAACTGTGGATGGCAACCAGGTCCCCAAGGAAAGAAGGGATTTCAATGCTGATGACCTGCTTGCCATGAAGAAAAATGCTAAGGCAAAAAATATTCTGGTATGTGGTCTAGGCCCTGAGGAGTACAATAGGATATCAAGCTGCACTACGGCTAAGCAGATCTGGGATGCTCTCACTGTTGCCCATGAAGGAACAGCTCAGGTTAAGAAATTCAGGATAGCTATGCTCTTCACAGAGTATGAGACCTTCAAGATGAAGGAGAATGAGACTTTGCATGAAATGATAGCTAGACTCACCTTGCTCATCAACGAGCTAGCCTCTTTAGGTAAAGTACTCACTCCTGAGGAACAAGTTGACAAAGTCTTGAGGATTCTTCCTAAATCAAAGTGGGATGTAAAGGTGACAGCTATCAGGGAAGCCAAGGACATTGAGTCAATGACTCTGGATGAACTGGTAGGAAACCTCAGAACGTATGAGATGAACATGGAAGGTCATAAAAAGGGAGTTGCCATGGAGGAGAGGTCACTTGCCCTCAAGGCAGCCTCAGATGATGAAGAATCAGACTTGGATGACGATCAGATGGCCCTTCTAACAAAACACTTTAAAAAATTCATGAAAAAGAAGAGCAAGGACAAAAGAGAAACAGGCAGCAGGAGAGGGACTGATGAAACAGGTAACAAAAGGTGGTCCGAAGACAGGAACACTTCTGGTTGTTACAAGTGCGGAAAGACTGATCACCACATCAAGCAATGTCCCCAATGGGAAATCGAGTGGAGAAAGGAAAGGGCTGAGAAAGAAATTAAAGAAAAGGGAGCCAAGCAAAAGGAAAGAGGGAACTGTGCCATGGTGGCAGCATGGGGATCAGGGTTGGAGGACTCTGACTCAGAGGAATTTGATGAAACTGCCTTTATGGCTGTTGGAGAATCAGACAATGAAGAAGAACCGAAATCTGAGGTAAGTAGCTCAGAATTCACAGAAAAACTGCATCTCTTTTCAAATAAGAAATTGATCTCTCTCATTACTGGCTTGTTAAATGACTCTCAAGAAATAGAAAATGAAAAGGCTCAATTAATAAAGGACTTCTCTGACCAGAAATTTGAAAATCTTGAATTACAAAACTGCTTAGATGAGGCAAATGAAAGAAACAGTAAGTTAATGAAACAGATTGAGCAACTTGAGTCTCTTATTCTGAATCTGAAGTCAGAAGTGCTGAAATTAACCCTTGATGTTAAAGAGAAAAGTGAATCTAGGGAAAATTATCTGAAGATAGAATCTGAACTGAAAAAGTGTAACATTGACTTCCTGTGCGAGAAGGAGAAAGTAAGAAAGCTAAATCAAGAAATCTCAACCTTGAGATCTGATCTTGAGAAAGCCACTAGATGGACCAAGTCATCTAGAATTGTAAATCACCTAGGAGATAGGAGCTGTAGTGAAAAGGCTGGAATAGGTTTTTTCCATGAAAATGGTCCTTCAAATGATTTGTGCTACCTGTGCGGCAAAATGGGGCATCCAACCACAGAATGTCCAATTGCCTCAGCTGCTAAAAACAGAAATAGTGTCCATATGCACAAACTAAAACAGGAACAGATTAATAGAAACAGATCAAAAGTTGTGCTGCCTTACTGGGCAAGAAGAGATCTCATTCATCCATTTTACAACAAGAAAGGACCCAAGCTAGTCTGGGTTCCTAAAACTAACCTCTGATCTGTTTTGCAGGTTGCAGTGAAGGGGAGTAAGCACTGGTACATGGATAGTGCTTGCTCAAGGCATATGACAGGAGATGGAACCAGGTTCCTTTCACTTGCACCTTTCAAAGGAGGAAAAGTTTCCTTCGGAGATGGAAAAAAGGGGACTGTTGTGGGAATTGGAAAGATTGGACGAAAAGATTCAAACGCCATAGAAGAAGTTTACCATGTGGATGGATTAAAGCACAACCTTCTAAGTATATCTCAACTTTGTGACAAAGGCAACAAAGTGACTTTTACCTCTGATGGTTGCAAGGTCGAAAGACTAGACACAAAAGAAGTGGTGCTAACAGCAAACAGGCACAAAAATGTATATAAAGCTGATATTGTGGGCATGGCCGGAACTCAGCTGAAGTGCTTAAGTGCCATGACAAATGATCCATTGCTTTGGCACAAAAGACTTGGACATGCAAGCTCCAAACAACTGAACATCTTGGCATCAAAGGACATGGTCATAGGTCTACCCAAAACCAAGTTCAAAGATAACAAGGTATGTAGTGCATGTGTCAGGGGGAAACAAGTCAGAACTGCATTCAAATCAAAGAACCAGGTAAGTACCTCTAAATGCCTGGAACTGGTCCATCTGGATCTGTGTGGACCAATGAGAGTAAAAAGCAGAGGAGGAAAAAGGTACATGTTTGTCATAGTTGATGATTACTCTAGATTCACATGGACCCTGTTTCTGACCTCTAAGGATGAATCTTACAATGTCTTCTCTATCTTCATCAAGAAAATTGAGAAGAAGTTGAAGACTTCTCTAGTTTCCATAAGATCTGACCATGGAACAGAATTTGAAAATGCTAACTTTCTTGAATTCTGTTCAACACATGGAATAGATCACAACTTCTCAGCTCCAAGAACACCTCAACAAAATGGAGTAGTAGAAAGAAAAAATAGGACCTTAGAAGATATGGCCAGGACAATGATGATTGCCAATAACTTGGCAAGAAATCTTTGGGCTGAAGCTGTTAACACTGCAGCTTACATTCTTAATAGATGCATGCTTAGACCAATACTCAATAAGACTCCTTATGAATTACTCAAGGGCAGAAAACCAAATATCTCTCATTTTCGAACATTTGGATGCAAATGCTATGTTCACAACAATGGGAAAGATAATTTGGGAAAATTTGATGCTAGAAGTGATGAGGGAGTATTCTTAGGTTATTCTTCACATAGTAAGGCTTATAGAGTACTGAATAAACGAACTAACTGTGTTGAAGAAAGCATTCATGTTATTTTTGATGAAACCAGTGGTGTTTTTGAGAATGATCTGCAGGATGCATATGACAAGGAGCACAGACCAGAGGAACAGATCTGTTCACCTGATCCACACACTGTTCAAGAAGAAGGCACACAGTCAGGGGGAACAGGTGATGCTGAGGTGCAGCATTCAGTCCCTGGGCCTAATTACACTCCTGCAGCACAAGAAGCTCAACCCCATGAATTGGTGATCAAGAAATACAAATATCAGGACTCTCATCCGCTTGATAATCTTCTTACAGATTTGACATCTGGGATCACCACCAGATCAGGGATGAAGAACCTATGTGCATTCCATGCGTTTGTATCCATGCTGGAACCAAAAAAGGTAGGTGAAGCACTGCAAGATGAAGAATGGATTCTAGCCATGCAGGATGAACTGAACCAGTTTGAAAGATGCAAAGTCTGGCATTTGGTTCCTAAGCCAGAAACTAGGACCATCATTGGCACTAAATGGGTGTTCCGCAATAAGCTGGATGAACATGGAACTGTTACAAGGAACAAGGCGAGACTAGTGGTTCAAGGATACAATCAGGAGGAAGGGATAGACTACGATGAAACATTTGCACCAGTTGCACGACTTGAGGCTATCAGATTGCTCGTTGCATTTGCAACATTCAAGGAATTCACCCTATATCAGATGGACGTGAAGAGTGCATTCCTTAATGGGTACTTAAAAGAAGATGTGTACGTAAGACAGCCACCTGGCTTCGAAAATCCAGATTTTCCAAATCATGTGTTCAAGCTAGACAAGGCCTTATATGGGTTGAAACAAGCCCCCAGGGCATGGTACGAGAGGCTGTCGAAATTTCTTCTGAACCATGGGCATACAAAGGGAAAAATCGACAACACCTTGTTTCTTAAATCTCAAGGAAAGGACCTGTTGATTGTACAAGTATATGTAGACGACATCATCTTTGGTTCTACAAATACTCTCATGACTCAGGAATTTGCCACCTTGATGAATGGAGAATTCGAGATGAGTTTTTTTAATTTAAATTTTGGATGATTAAAATATCTTCATGTATAATGATAAAGTAAAATATCAAAGTTATAAGTGAAAGCCGTTAAAGGTCTAATTTATTTTTTATGCCTAAATATTTTCCATTCTATCTTTTCAAATTTCGATGAATAAAATTATTTTGTATGATCGCTAACAATCAACAGGGAAACTATGAATTTTATCAAGGATAATAAAAAATTTACTTCCCTATTTCATATTAATTGATCATTTTTTGCACATATTAAAAAATTATAAATAAGAAGATAATTCTATTAATTCATCCATATAAAAGCTTCTAAGGAATTTTATAACAAATATGAGCACTTCCGAAAAAAATTTAGTTATAAGGATAATAAAGAAACATTTTAACTAATATTTTTTTGATTTAGTAAGATCGACAACTAATATAAAATAATTATTTTTAGAAAGAATTGACTAATATGATGAGACAGAAGGAATAATATATATAATCTCTTTATTTATTTTAGTTATCAGGTATATTAAAAATAGTTATTCTAAATAATTATCAATTTAGATAATCAAGAGAAAATTAATTATATTTTCTAAATTTGCCCTTAATATTAATTATTCTACCACCAAGAGGTACTATAGATACAAATATTTAACTATTTATAAGAGATATATAGTCAAACAATACTTCTAAATAGTTTTATAATTTTATAAAAGAATTATATCAAACCGTATTATAACAACTATTATGCTATGGAAGAAATATTAAAAAGAAAATACTAATCTATATACACAATATTACTCTTCCTATATGAGTAATATTCTAGGGCAAAATTTAATAATTTATTTTCAACATATTTGAACCTTAAAAATTTAATTAATGCATAATTTGTTTCAACTCATTTAATGCATAGTTATTTCAATCTTAAAAACTTAATTAATGTAGGATAAAATTGAAAAAAAATTCCATCATATACCTCAAAATATGAATAATTTAATTATTTTAAAAAATAAAAAGTTTTCCAATAATTCATTTATTTTGAATAGAGGGAATAATTTTATTTTATTTTATTTTGACGAAAATGAGACTGACCTTGGTCGTCAACATGAAATCACCATTCTTCTTCCAAAGACTGTTCTTAACATAGCTATCACATTGGCAAATCCTCCTCAAAACTGCCAAAATCAAAGCAATTCCAGTATCTGCAGCGTCAACCGTGATCAAATCTGGGCAATAAGTGACTTTGATTCCCTTTTCCCTGCAAAGCCCCAAATCGATTTTGTCCAATCCCACACTGTAACTCGATATGATTTCAAGCTTCGGTAGTGCTCCAATTAGCTCCGCATTCGCTCCGATTGTTGCGTTTCCGACGACTCCTCTGATGGACTCTGAATGCAACTTTAAAAAGTGGCTTTTTTGGTTTTCTGGGAATTTCCAGAGCCGGAGAAAGTTGAAGCGCTTGACCAGCTCTTGTTCAAGGTATGGTGACATTGGGCACGTCATTAACACTCCTATAGACTCCATTTCTCGTGCTTGTGTTTGGATGTTGGTGAATTGCAGAGAGTATATCCTTGTATTCTCTTGAATCTCCCTATTTGTGTTGGTAGGTGAATGTCACTACTTCTGCAAATTACACATAATATTGCTTATTGTAAAAGTTTCATACAATTAAAACATTTGGGTGTGTTTGTTATCGGGGAAATTATTTTTAGATTTTTGTATTTGTTCGATCAAAATATTTGGAAAATATTTCTTTTAGAAAAATAATTTTTTTTTAAAAAAATGACTTCTTTAATGAAAATAGGCAGAATGGTCTAATAGACACTTATATTTGGTTTCGTTTGTCATCTAGGCCCTTATACTCAGGATTAATAGGCTCTTTTACTTGGTTTCGTTTATCACCTGAGCCCTTATACTCAAGACTTTGCCAAACAAACCCTCGTTAAAATATAGTTTTTGAATGGGTACGATGGTTTGCTTGGCAAAGTCCTAAGTACAAAGGCGTAGGTGACAAACAGAACCAAGTATAAGGGTCTATTAGGTTGTTCCGCCATGAAAATAAAACAAGCAAGTTGTGCAAGTGACATCCCAAATTTATTATCTTTTATCTGCCCAGCCTCACCCGTGCCTATCCCAACCCAAATCCCAACTTCCATCCAATCCCGCCTCTATAATATTTTACACTTTTGCTAAATAACACATAAATATTTTTGAAATAATAATATTCTACTTACTTATCAAAGCTAGAAAATAAGTAAGAAACTCTCTCGTTCTAGATCTCATTTTCCGTGGAAAACATTTTTACAATAACTTTGGCTATTGTTTTCGGAGAAGCAAGTCGTGCGAAGCAGTTATGTTGTGTAAAGTAAAAGGCCATTCGCCAACCATGGAGAGAACCACCCTTTTTTATCAACTTCCTATTTGAATAGTCCAATATTAAGGAGGAAGAAGAAGTCAAAAAAAATTAAGATAAAATACAAGTACATATAAATATATATTTTGCAGCTGTTTTGCTAATATTTGACCTTATCTTGATTCTTATTTTATGGGAGAGGAAGGGCCTGCAATTAATATTCACATTTCCATTGTCTCAGCGATGTTCTTCTGAACAAGACAAGAAAACAAAAATGGTTGATAACTCCTTTGGTACCTTAGTTATTATTAAATTTTAATTTTAGTTCTTCTAATATCTAATTAAGCATATTTATTAAAAACGTGCATCTTTTATCGTTTGCTTGAGACGAGTGTCTTCTGAAACAGTCTCTCTATATCAATGAGGTAGTGGTAAGGTCTGCCTACATTTGCCCTTGTTTTTGTTTGTAAATATTTAAAACCATTAATCGTTCCACCATGTTAATACCATGCATTATGTTAAAATTCGTACCACTACTTCATATTTGAGACCAAAATTACATATTTCAATTAATTGAAAGTTAAATAAATGTATGGAGAATTGTAAAAATTTGCCAAATAAAACAAGAGGAATGACCTGTCTTCATCCTTCATTATAGAAAAAACATGCACCCCACGTTCTCTCAACCATTCACAAAAAACAGAGAGCCTAAAACCAAAGACTCTTCATCAACATAAACAAAAAAAAGAAAATTCTGTCTCTTTTTCTCTTCCCATATGCGCCTGCTGAACCCCTTTTTCCTTCTTTGAAAATTTACATATCTCCATATCATTCATATTTTCTGTTTTATGGTCTCAAGTAATACACATTATATTATTTGTTTTGTTGCTTGAATCAGAAAATATGGTTCGAGCAGTAGAGGAAGAGAAATTAGAGAATCCTTCTGCAGAATCTCAAAATAGTATTAATGGATGGAGACTTACACGTAAAGAGACCATCAAGGCACGTAATATTAGTAAAGCAGACGATTCAGCCTCTGCTACCATCAACCAGAAAAACCCGCCTTCAGGCAAGTCATGATTTTCTTCTCTTTGAAAATGTTGTCACGTTTTTACCTTCATTCTTTCAAATGTGTATATAGCCAAGGAGGTTCACATGGACCCCTTGCGCCCCTTAGCTCCGCTTTGCTTGCAAGGATATACGGTCATGCGAGAATATATTGCAGATTTGGGGTTTATTGGAGTTCCTTTTTATCTTTTTAGGCTGAAATGAATTTGAATGGACTTTTATCATCAAAATTTGATGTTGTTGGTCGTTTTCTTTTTGCTGATCACATTTTTCGCGAACGTGCTCTTGTCATTCTTATTTAGATATGGAGCTGATGAAGGAAAAATTTTCCAAGTTGCTCCTTGGCGAGGATATGTCTGGTGGAGGAAAGGGTGTTTCATCAGCATTGGCGCTGTCAAATGCAATTACAAACCTTGCAGGTATCTGAATTTTTTCTACATTGATCATTTGAAAGTTTCACTGTTTACCTTTGTTTTTCCGTATGATGTTTTGTTTCTTTTCACAAAACACAGCTTCGGCATTTGGGGAACAGAAGAGATTAGAGCCCATGCAACCAGAGACAAAAGCCAAGTGGAGAAAAGAAATTGATTGGCTTTTATCTGTTACGGATTATATTGTTGAATTTGTTGCTTCTAAACAAAAATCAAAAGATGGAACAGTCATGGAGGTATATGTTTCTCCTCGAAATTCTTTTTCACACCTGTTACCTATGTAAATAATTAACTAACAAGAGCATCAAATGCTTGCTTTTTAAGGTTATGGTGACAAAGCAGAGAACTGATCTTCAAATGAACATTCCAGCATTACGTAAGCTAGACACAATGCTTCTGGTAAGGAGAAAACTTCTTTTCTTTCTTTGCTTGCTTTCAGTTTTCGATTATGTCACTTTAAATAATTAAGTTTGTGCTTAGTTATGCTTATGTTTGTTTTTTCAATGAATAGGATTGCTTAGATAGTTTTGCAAATCAAAGTGAAATCTCTTATACATCCAAGGATGACGAAGGAAAAAACAACAGGAAAGATGACAAATGGTGGATACCTACCCCTAAGGTTCCTCCTAATGGCTTGTCGGACACTACAAGGAAATGGCTGCAATTTCAGAAAGACTCAGTAAACCAAGTTCATAAAGCAGCCCTCGCCATAAATGCTCAAGTTCTTTCAGAGATGGAGGTTCCTGAAAATTATATAGAATCCCTACCCAAGGTACAAGAAAGTTATGAAATCTAGAATCTCAGTTTAGCAAACTGGAAGCTTGTAATCTTGATTTAATGTTTACTCTTTTGTGTATATGTGTGTGTTCAGAATGGGAGAGCAAGCCTTGGAGACTCGATATACAGGAGCATCACGGATGAATACTTTGATCCAGACTACTTCCTTTCAACTATGGACTTGTCCTCCGAACATAAAATTCTAGACCTCAAGAACAGGATTGAGGCTTCCGTAGTTATTTGGAAAAGAAAGATGACTGCAAAAGATGGGAAGTCAGCCTGGAGTTCAGCCGTTAGCATGGAGAAGAGAGAATTATTTGAAGATAGAGCAGAAACTATCCTGCTTATCCTTAAGCATCGGTTCCCTGGAATTCCTCAATCATCACTAGACATAAGCAAAATTCAGTACAACAGAGTAAGAAGTCCCCATGTTGATTATTACTCCATTTTACTGATGTAAATTTACGAAATGCTTCAGAACATCCATCTGTTATTCTTGGTTCTCAATTTTGTTTCATTGTTTCTTCAATGATTACATAATGACTTCACGGAAGGATTCAACCTTATAGAAAATCCAGTTCTTGGACTTCGAAAGATCATAACATACTATCTTTTTTATCTTATAGGATGTTGGGCAAGCCATTTTAGAAAGCTATTCAAGAATAATTGAAAGCAGGGCATTCACAGTCATGTCGCGAATCGATGATGTAATACAAGCAGATGATCTGGCCCAAGATCCTTCAAATGCAGAAGTAAAGAGGTTTCCTCTAGGAGGATCGCTGGGAGTATCAGATGGAATGTTTAATGATAAGGAAGAAGTAGAGAAGGTTAGTTCTGCAGATACTCTTAATTCAATGACACTGCTGGATTTCATGGGTTGGGAGGAAGGAGATGATGAAACGGAGAAAGATACGAAGGAAGATCGATCCAAAGACAGTCACGCAAAGCTCCTAAGCAAACCTCCGAATATAGTTACTAACAAGAGAGTTTCTTACCTAGAGAATTTAGCTGGTTCCAGAAGTCCAACAGCACGCCACTAAGTGACTTCACAGCAGAATATACAGATCGACTCATCAGAGGCAAGGACTGATGGACAGAGTTTCATCAGATTAAGAAAGCTCGGCGTCAAGTGTACATATCAAGATGAATCAAACCAATCTAGGATTTCACTAAAGTCATTCCTTTTGTAAGTAGGGATAAGTTAGTAGACCTAATGGGTCTGTGGCGGTTCTGGAAATCGTTTACTAAGTACACGTTGTCACTTTGTCGTTGAACAACAATGGGAATTGCTGACCTTCACCTTGAATATCCTCTGGTTTTCAGATCTATTAATAAATATGATCTGTAGTTTATAATTTGAAGTCTATCTGGTTTACAGAATTATTAATTATTAGCTCAGTTAGTTGACTACTTGAACTTGCCATCTTGTTGGTAAGGCTTCGATTCACCGACCTGAAATCCCCTCCCCGCTATCAGATTAAAGTAAGGAGCTATCTTTAGTGACATTAAATAGAAGTTTCTGAGCCTTTCTAGAAGTCAAAGTAGGCACTTGTGAGAGTGTAATTTACAACACCGAACAGGAAAGATAACCAACATGAACAAATATGGTTAATATCTCAATTATCTGAATAGAATATCAGAAGCCACCAACCAAGTAAGAAAGCAAATGCTACAAATTCACCATAAGATATAAATTGTTGTAATGGAAAGTCATCAATTATACTTACACAAACTGAGGATACATATATCAATTACAAATTGAAAGTTGAGAATGGGTCGGAAAGCAATTAGATCTTGCCACGTGGCCCGAGCTTGGGTGGAAGTTGCGGGCCTTTCTTGATTGGAAGTATATCCCCTGATGCTGTGGAACTGAAGTAGGCGAGGGTAGAGCCACCTCCCAATATCAAGAATTTGAGCAACAGACCTCTCTTGGTGAATGGAGCAGCAAATGTCTCAAAGAACTTGCTCTACAAAACACAAAACAGCATGCAACACAGTTACTATTCAGGCATGTGTTGCAATACTGAACTCTTTAAGTCATTTAGTGATAAGTTGACAATAGGCATGGAACACATTCCAACGGTTATGGAAACAACAATATAGTATGTTATCCTATTGCACTCCAATTGATTTTCAAAACAGATCATGAAAAATGTATCTGAAGTACCAAACACCGATACAGCAAACTACCAAAACGGATCAAATTCTGGTCACTAGATAAGTTATTCATCAATGATTCAGACAAAAATAAAGTACCTGAAGAGGGTTGTATGGTGAAGGTGCATCTGATCCATACAAGTCCCACTGACCAGTAGTATTGCCCAAATCCTCCAAATCAAAGTACACACTCTTGTCACCATATTTGGCAACTACAGAACCAGCCCTGTTGTACAAACATGTAATTAACCACATCACAATGACCTAAACAATCCATGCTTATAAGCAATAAATACATCCAGTAGCATTTCAACCCTGTCTTCAGTGCCTATATGAACAGAGTAACGTAAACCTTTTTGAATTTCGTCTTTTGTTTTATGAACTGAATTGAACTTCCAACCAGCATAACTAACAAATGGATCTTCACCGATGATCAAAAGTGTTAGGGGTACCATAATTGTGTTTTACTTTGAAAATTTTTTCTTGATGGAAAAGATATCTATCCATTTCTTGGAAGAGAAGTTTTGAACTTCTATAAATAGAAGATCTTTTCTTCTCATACATAACACAATAACATTCACAATAGATTATTTCTATATAATTTTTCATAATATGTAGATCACTTGACCAAGTAATATCAAATAACATGGTTTTTAAGTATAGTTTTCTTTACCGTCTAATAACGTTTGCAATTATAAGCTTTTCGCATGACGTCCGGATTATTTCGATACCAACAAAAAATACTGTTGAAGACATAAGTTATTAATTAAAACCTGTGTTTTCGCTAATAACTAAAGTTTTCATGCATATATATATATATAATAATTTATTTTATTTGTTAATTACCTGGATTTAGTGGGCTTGAAATTGAGGCGAGATGATTTGAGGTGAAGCTTAGTTCCAGTGATTGAGCTTCCAGCTAGGCCTTTAATGTTGGTAGTGGGCTGCACTGCAGCAAGGGTTGCCAAAGATGCCATGGCTGATTGCTCTCACTTCAAGGTACTAACAAAACGAATTCAGATTTTGGGCTGTCGATACGTTTCGGTTTTTGATCATTTTGGGTGGATCCAAACAAGACATATGGCAAACTGGGTATCTTTCTAGAGATATAAAATGCCACTCGTATGGCGACATGTGTCATAGGCTGGATAACCCTATCCCTTTAATGAAGATATACTGATGTGATGGTATTTGATTATTTTAAAGAAAATTAATGACATTTAGCATGTAACAAAAGTAGCAATTATGGTCTCACTGTGACCTTTATTGTGTAAAAACTGAAATGGACCAGAGAAGTAATTTGGCTACTAATATTACAGTTTTAAGAACAACTTAACCATCGTATTTTAAGGTTAAGAAATTTTGTGCTGCCAATGGGATTCAATCCCTTATTTGAGAGTTTGTTATGAGTCTTAAGAGGGCAATGAGAACCAAAGCACCCATACGAATTCTTGTTCACTAAGTGTTTATCTTTATATTTATACAATATTTGCATATTTTTATATAGATATAAAAAAAAAAGTTCGAAATCAATGATGCTCGAGCACCCGACAGACGCACTGCCAAATTATGTTACTCTTCTTACGGAAAGGAAATTGAACAAGTTGTATAGAGTCAGCTTGTTGAATACTTAGCCAAGATCACTTCATATTGCATACTCTCTACATCAACAAGCTTATAAATGTCACTTGGATAGATTTCTTAATAATATGTCATATCATCCATCACACTTTGAAGTAAACTTGCTTCTAGGAACTAAATTCCACAATTCAAACATAACAAAACAAAATCACTTTTGTTCTATTTACAGAAATGTAATTTTTCAATAAAAGAATTCAATTGGAGCCCCTTTCTTCAATGTAACTTCATCTCTATATTTCTCTTTTATTTAAATTCTATTTGGTCTTTTAATAACTATTTTTTTTTAATTTACTTGGTACTATATGATATGGAGTTTAAGAAATGGGAGAATGTTTTATTATGTTTACCAAATTGCCTTTTATTAAAGTTACTTAGAGTCTGTTTGAATTGACTTTTGATTTGTTTTCACCATTTTAGCTCAAAACTGAATGTTTTTCGAAGTTCAAACACTGTAAAATTGCTTTAAAACTATTTTGGCTAAAATCGCTCAAAATAAATCAATCCAAACACACTTTTGGAGAACTTAAACACACTTAAAATACAATTCAAATAGGCTCTTAATGCTTACGTTTTGTTGACTTTACTTCACAATACAATGTTAAATCGGACTCAGTAAGGATAAAATGAAGACGATCTTATTAAATAGTTGTCAAATAAGGAAAATAACATGGATAATGAGAGTCTTTTAATCAACTTCGTTTCATAATATAAAAATAGAGGGCCTAAGAGTTTGATCTTATAATATAGAGGGGTGTATTTGAAACTGAATCATACTATAAGGGTGCCAAATATAATTAACCTAAAATTTTCAAAGAAAAAAAAAAGAGATAACAATAAGAAGGGAATTTCTCTTTCCCTCATCTCTTTTGTGTTATCCTCACACAATGTCTCTAACTTCTCCTCTCCTGCAACTTCCTCTTCCCCAATTCAAATCCCTCACCATTTCCAACCCTTTCCTCCATGGCTCCTCTTCTCTTTCTGGCCTTTCCAAACCCTCTTCCTCTATCACTTCCCTAAAACCTTCTCCACCTGCTTTCTTGCCTCCAGTTCGAGCCATGAGATCAATGCAGGGACGAGTTGTCTGTTCTACAAATGACAAAACCGTTTCTGTTGAAGTTACTCGTCTTGCTCCTCACCCAAAGTACAAGCGTAGGGTTAGGAAGAAGAAGAAGTACCAAGCTCATGACCCATTGAACCAATTTCAAGTTGGGGATTATGTCCAGCTTGAAAAGAGTCGACCCATTAGTAAGACTAAGACGTTTATTGCAGTACCTGTACCTCCGAGGAACCAGCCCAAGGCTAAGGAGGAAGAGAATCAGGAACTTGGGCTTCCGCTTGAATCTCTGCAGTCTAGTTAGAGTGAGAGCTTTCTTTGGGAACTTATAATCTTGTACTGTTCAGTTTCTTTTTGTATAACTATTGGTTTTTATTGTGTTTTCATGATAATGGTGAATTTTAATTGAGTGATTTTAGATCATGATGAGTTTATTAGAATTCAATTGTTATTGATGCTTTTGTAGTTGTAGCTAATTTTATCTCTTTATCTGTGAACACCCAATGTTTGACTACCTGACCCGGAATTGAACTGTGTTGTAGTAAGTTATCACTGGTGAAATTGATGTAGATGTGTTCTTTAAGAATTTCAAATTACAGAGATTGTTAATCTGCTAAAACGAAAACTTTGAATTAGCTGCACTTGGGGAAATTAGTATTTTGCCTCTTCATTTCCCCGCAGTGTAGTGGAGTTCTAACTTCATATACAGATGCACCTTTCTTGTGATTCATGTGAATTAGTGAACATGAATACATGACCAATTGAGGAAATTAGCGAATTTATGATGGTGCAAGAATTTCAGAACTTGATTGCAATGCACTAGTCCAATTTTAGTTATAATGGAAGTTCAACTTCTAGCTGTTGTCTTGCAATGTCTGCTTCTGTATTGATTGGGATTTGGGACTATTAAAATGTACAACGAACGAATGGATTTCTTGACCAACCTCACTAACACATATCATGCCACTAAGAAATGATATTAGTGATAATTATCTGCAAATGTGTCTTCTAAAGGTTGCTTTCTTCTAACGTCAATTTCCCAGCTCTTGGATAGAAGGATTAGTCTATGATCATTAGAGGCAATATGCTCTAGGCTACAATTTCTCAGGCAATATGCTCTAGGCTACAATTTCTCATTGTGATTGATTTATGTAGATTAGGATATTTTGATCAAGTTTTTGCTCTATCACAGGCAAGAAGCTTTGCCACTTTAGCTAGATCTTGTATCAGATTCATTGCATAACTGCTATACATCTTTGCGCTTGTGAACACTATCAATACCTGATGAAGCTATCTTACCCCTGTGTGCTTACCATCTTCTTTTTGAAAGAATTTGACATGCCTGAGATATTTTCTTTTGAAAGCCCTTAACTCTAATGATGAAAGAAAAAACTTCTCCTTAAGAATGCACATCAAAAATCCTGTTTTGGGACCAGTTTTGAAGCACGAACCTGATATTCCATATTATGAATTACGTTGATGTTTAAAAACTGGGTAATCTGTCCCTTATTGTTCACCTTGTAGCTTCACCGCGTGATTTAGCATAAAAGTTTTTGTTTATAGTTTGTTGACATTTTTAGTACTTTCTCGATATACTTTATTGTGCAAAATGTTGTAGATACTCTTCATTTATTATTTGCAGCTTAATACATCTTCGCTGATTCTAACCCGAGCCTTTCTACCTCTCTATCCTATAAAGGTAGGGGTAAGGTCTGCGGATATTCTATCCTCACTAGACCCCACTTGTGGTATTACACTAGGTATGTTATCATCGTTGGTGGTGGTTGATTCTACGCCATTACCAAAAAAGGGGTAGGGGACATTGACATGTTAATTTTTAAATTCACTGCTCAGAGAACATAAAGCATGAAGAAGAGAAAGAAAGAAAATTACACATGAAATGAAGAAAATTCTTGTAGTATGTAAGCTTTTGTGTTTGAACAAGTTTGCTTTGCTATCTGGATGAGAGGGGAATTACAATAACGGGGTAAGAACCCATTTTTCCTCGATCCTTTTCATCAGTCTATTCAGATGAAAAGGATGGAGGAGGAGAACTATATCATTTGTATAATGAAATTAGCATCTTTCTACCTAGAAGGATTAATATCCATTGTCACATTGGAATCTTGCCTTGATCTTGTGCAATGTACACGACAAAAGATTGCTGATAGATTCAACAGACTCCTTAGAAAGTTTTGCAGTTGGAGAATTGCTAGTTAGAATCTGAAAAGCGACTGTTAGCAAGGATCCTCCTCCTGAACTTCTGTCCTCTGGGCTAGAAGTGATAACAAAAGGCCTCAACTCTAGATCATCAGGGAGGATTGAGAATCCTGAAGGTAATACAACAATATTGCTCGATTCACAACCTGTTATAACAGTTTGCATGCCTGGAATGTCCACTGGGGCATAGACCACTGCAGATTCATAAGCATTGGTCCATGAATCTTGGAGGATCCACATGTGGTTTTCTCTTAGTTTCACTGCCTGAATAGAGTTCATAGTTTCAAACTTTTTACTAGAAAGAAATGGTAGCCATGATTTTAGAACCTGTTTGGATAAGTCATAAGTTAGGAATCCTAACTTATGATTTTTGGCCTATTTTTGTTGTTTAGGCTTTAAAACAAGTGCTTAAAAGCCTTTTCAATCTTATCCAAATACTACAAAAAGTTCTTTAAAGCACTTAAAATAAGTCAATGCTCATAAATCTCTTCCTTGTAGCTTATATTCACAAATGGAGAAGAAGGGAAAAGGAAATGGGGGATTTTAACCAAACATCTTCTCTGAGAAGTACTCACTTGGATTGCGACTGCATTTCCTTTGTCTTGACCTTTTGCTAAATTTGCAATGGATTGCACTGGACCTCCATTTGACATGACATCCCACTTAGATAAAAAAAAACGTAAAAACTGTCAAAATCTCAAAAGTATTTCCTACTACTTTATTTTACCCTCCTGTATATTTCCAGTCATTCATACATTGCTGTAAACAAACTGTTTCGTATTTGTCCATAACAGTGCCCCAAGTTTAAGTATAATAGGTGACACAACTATAGTCAAAGTAGAGGAGTAAATTTGGATTTTTAGCTTCATTAAGATAAGCATAGGAAAAATACGAGACGAATTGCTAAGATAAAGTAGAAGTAAATATGTAATTAAATAGCTAATTGAACTTACTAACCTCATGGCGATGGTTTTCATCTTTCAAGAAATCAAATAGGACGTTGCGAGATACAGGCAACCAAATGGATGAAACAGCACAAAGAATGAGGCCTAGAGGTTCACCAGGATCAGTCAAGTTCTTCCTAGAGGCCACCCTAATATCCTCTTGCCCAGTTTTGCTAGGGACTTTGTTCCATGTATTATAACTTGAAGCTCCAAGCATGCGATAGAAACTCCCACTCATTCTTTGTGCCAATGTCAGTATACTTTTTCTACCAGCAAGGGTGGCAACACCTGATTCGTTTACACAGTTTTGTCATAATAATCGAGCTAATATCTCACATGAAAATGAAAAAAAGTGTGCTCATAAATTACCAGTAGTGTCCTTGGTAGGAATGTTGGTTGCCATGAAGAAGAGGAGGCGCTCACATTGCTGCTGAAGAGTAGCCATCCAGCGCCTTGCTCCGAAAGCTTGGCCACTATTGACAATTACACGGTACAGAGAGTCCACTATGCTTTTTTGGCACTCCAAATGTTCCACCCACGTTACCTGAACATGATCGCGTCAACTTTTATACGTTGACAGTGTAAAAAATAATAACTAGAGGCCATTACAGCATGTTAAAGTATCGTAAATTAATACTTAGTATTATAGGAGAGTATATCTACATTCTATGCTGCCATTACGTATAAGTTAAATCCTTATATTTTGCATTTCTCATTCTTCATTTTTTGGGGCTATTATTCATTAATGTTCTATGTTCTTCCTATCTGCCAATATGGTTATATTAAAGTTTCTCACATTTTCTTTTTCAATGAATTACCTACAGTGCTTCCAAGAATTAATCTTTAGAATTTAGTAATGCCCATAAGGACTTTAGCACTGTGTGCAGAAAATTGCGGAATAATTTATCTCATATATATTGCGGAATAACTTGTCCGAAAGTTAATTATTCCAAGATAACTTGTTATCAACCAAATAATCCCTTTGTGCTCCAAATTATGTGTCTTTATTTTTTCACTTTTAATATAAGATTAAAAGATATTTGATACATATATATATCTTCAATTCAAAAATATAATATATATTTTTAAACTCTGTATTTGATTAAACTAAGACACAAAATAAAACAAAACTTGAGATGACACTGCTGTCCTGGTAGTGTGTATATGTAAGTTATGAAAATCACCAAACCTAAGATCCAATGCCATCACATTTCATAGTTTCTTTATGTTATTTTTATTTAGGAATTGCGATGAATATCCGAAGTAGCGTAGGGAACTGTGTTGATAATACATGGACAGACCATTCCAGCTAGTTGTGTTATTTGATAAAAACAGGAGATATTTACTTCCTTTGTTTTAAAATAAGTAAAGTATTGTTTTTGGTTATTTTACATTCATTAAAAACCTTATCACGTAAAAAATTAGAAGTCAAAAAAATTACTAAAAAGTAACGGAGATGTTCTTTTTCAAACTTATTAAAAAAAAGAAAGACTTTTTTTCAACCCTGCTAAAAAAGAAAATAGGACAAATAAATTAAGGCGGAGAAAATAGATGTTTCTCGAGAATTGAACACTAAAAAAAAATATATATAAAGATATAGTCAGAAAATTTTATATGCTAAAACAACAGTTACTTTTAGACAACAAGAGTGTATATATATAATTAGGGTTTACAAATCATGTGGCGCAGTAGATATAGTTATTTTTTCTTTAATCAGAGAGCGTTTTTCTCGAATGGATCCTATGCGACGTGAATCTAAATTAATCGGACTCCTCAAAAATTAGGGTTTAAGAAAGAAAGAGATACCTTGCAGTGTGCATTGGATTGTTCTTGGAGAATGCATCCTGAGGGTGATTTTCTGCATTTGTTGAGGGAAGCGTCTATGTTGTGTTCAAGCTTGTCCACAGAAATGTCCAGAATCCCCCACTGAGCTGCACTGATTTGTTTGCAATATCTCACGAAATAAACTTGTCGAGTCCCCACTACTGGCGTTAACATCTGAACCTCTGCAAACATCTGTACCCACAAAACATATCTCATTAAGAACAAAAAAACAAATTCATTAATTATCTTCTTTCCACAAACTTTGAATCACTTTTTTCTTTCTTTTTTTAAATATAATAGAAGCTAATTCAAAATTTTGAATTCTAACAAGACAAGTATAATTCTTGTTCTTGATAAATTCTTTATTTATATACCGCGCGGGTAACTTTAATCCACCCATTTGTCACTTCTATTCATCTTCAGTTGAATTTCTTAATATAAACATGTAGCAAAAATCCTAACTCTGTCACTGAATATAGTCATAGTAGTGATCCAAAACAGAAGGACAACATAATAAGTATGAAGCTGTCAAGGTAAATTACCAGCTGAACTGCGCCGTCCCAGCTGTTAGCACCTTCAGTACCATTGCAGATGACGTCTACTGTTGCTGCCTTTGAAATTATGGATGGGAACATCTCCTTCCATTGATTCTAAAGCAATAACAAAATAAATTTAACATAAACAACTATATATATATATATATATATATATAATAGCTTGTATCAAAACCAAAGTTTTGGGTTTCAAGGTATTTTTATTTTGGTTATATTTGCTATGCTGAGTGCTAACCCTAAAAAATATTCTCTTCATACTTAGTGAAAAATAATTTTTATACTACTTAATTATTATCTATAGTAATAAGTAATTAAGGGTGGTTGTAACGTTTTGGTCAGGAATTCATCTGAACTTAATTATTACAATTATTGACCTGAAGTACAACTAATATGTGAAAAAGCTTATCAAAATTTTGATAAATATTAAATCTGAATAATTTCAATAATAAAATAAATTTAAGATTAAAAATTCAACATTACATACCCCACTTTTTATGGAGAGTTACTCATATTTATTTTTTAGGTAAATTAAATACAGTCTAATTTTATTTTATTTTCACATTATCAATTTGGGTAAGTTATAGTACTCACATTTTCTATCTATAAAGATTTTTTCTTTATTCATAATAATCAAAATACACATGATCTTATCTCCACCTTTCCAATCATTTGTAATACTATTTTCAATATTTTTTGAAGAGAGGTTTAAATAATTCCTTAAATGGCTATATATAGAAAAAACAAAACACCAACTAGGTCCCTCTCTTTATTTCGATGAAAGCCTCTTAATGCTAATAGGCGATATCTTGGTTAATTTCTTTATGTACTATCCGTGTATAAAAGTTAAATTGATGATGAAATAAACTTACTACGTCCATGAAAGTGTGAACGAGTCGAGGAAGCTCCATGAATACAATTCCTGTCTCTCTGGAAGCTTCAATGCACATTCTCTTCATCTTTGCATCTCCAGATTTGTCTGCAGGAGGAAACTCCTTCATGTATTCATCATAATTAAGTATTTCTCTTCCAGTTTCAAAGCTTTTAATCCACAATGGTTCACCACTAGTAGCCATCTTTTTAAGTTGTTCCATTGCTTGATTAACTAGGTGCATAATTCGTGATTTTTCAAGCCCAAAAATGCCGGTGTAAAAATCTAAAGCGCTTCGATTTTCTTCTTCATTTCCTCCTGAACATGAAGACGAACTATTTGGTGATGCACCTACTGGGTATTTTCCCATTGCTGCCCTAAGCTTTTCAACCTGCATTTTTCCAAAAATAGAATCGTCATATATATCTTCTGTTTTAATTTGTTTATCATATTAAGTAAAAAAAAATTGAAAACTTGTGGTCGTAAATTAAAACTATGTTGAATGTTTTGTGGTGTTAAACATATGTTTACGTGAAAATTAAAAATTAAATAGTTTCAAAAAAGAGAGGAGAATTTTTTTTTTAAAACGAATAAAAAAGAAAAGCAACACAAATAAATTAAAAGGATGGAGCATATGTTTGGACTATTGAAATTTGTAACTATTTCATGCAATTTAATATGGTATTAAAGCAAGTGAAAATTTTAAAAATTCAAATCTCATCGTCACTACAAAAGTAAAAAGATAAAAATATTTGATTATTTTTATTTCGTATTTTTAAAAATAACTAGGTAGATTTGCCCTTTTTTTTAGAGTTAAACATAAGCTAGTTGTTTCGAACAAGTCACTTTTTTATATGAAATGGTAATGCGTTGACGTACATAACTTAACATAAACATATCGATTAAATAAATAGTAGTATATATGTTTAATTTATGTGGCATATTTCAACTTTCAATAGTCAAATTATTTAATTGTAATCGTGAATTTAGACATGAATCTTTTTTACGTGTTAAAATTACCTCAGCTCTAAGTTTGGCGTTTTCAATTCGTAACTGTTGTTCTTCAGCAGGAAGAGTGGGGGCATTATTGCTAGGGCTAGCAAATCCACAATTAGGACAAGAAGGATTCTTTGCAATTGCCCTTAATCCCTTATTTTCTTCACGAAGCTTTTCAATTTCAGCTTTTAACAATGAATTTTCATGGCGTTCCTGTATTGCCTGCAAGAAATAATTAGCCATTTTCAGCCATTAATAACACGACCTGACAAGACTTGACTTAGGACAAAAATTACATTGTCCCTCGGCTATATGTACGGCCTGTGAGCATTTATAATCATATCCGAGAAAGATTCACTGCTTCCATCCTCACTATTCTATTCATTTTTATAAAGTTGTACTCCTTCCATTTCGAACCATGTGACTTGGCAGGCAAAAAAAAAAATAAAATATCACATAAAATGAGATGAACGTAGCAATATATGCTCTCTCTTATTACATATTATTTGACTTGTGTTGGTCTAACACATCTTAAAGAAGCTTAAGTTAGAGACATATTTTATTAAATTTGATCACTACATTATTAAATACAAAGTATTAAGTGAGAAAAATAAAAAAATTTCTTTCTTCATTTGTTACAATAAAGAAATGAAATGACAAGTCATATATATACACACACATTCCTTTGTTCCTATATTTATGTGATCAGTTTTTCAATATTTAAAACTTCTTAATTTCAATAGCAAAATTAACAAATGTAAAATCTATGAACAGTGATTCTCAACAATTTCAAGACATTTTTTCTCGACAGAATATTTTTTTCATAATTAATTAATCGAAATATATAAAAATTTGTGGTAAACAATAATTTATTTAACTCGTGAAATTATCTCTAAATTAAAATAGGTCGGATAAATAAGAATAGGTACCTTTATTTGGGTTCGCCGATTTTGAAACCAGAACTTGACCTGCCTCGGATGAAGGCCTAATTGCTTGCTGAGCTGCTGCCTTTGCTTCTCATCTGGGTGTGGTGACTCTTTGAATAACCTGTCAAATAAAATTCAATTTAAATTAGTACGGACATTAGAAAATTCATTGCTTCGAGACGAAAGTTAGTATACTGAATTTATGAATTTTATTTCTCAAAAACAAAATTTCCTACATTTCCAATCAATTATTCATACATCAATAGTAAATGTTGTCGCAAACATAAAATTTGAATTAAAGCTATCGAATTTCAAAAACTAAAACTCCTTCCTTCCCGGTTAGCTTATGCATTATTCAGAAACTTGGGATTTACCATTCTTCAATGAAAATAAACTCAGATCTCTATCATTAATTTATACCATGCATGTTTTAAGTCATTAATTCATCGCATAATCCCTTGTGCATGCATCTGGTTTGTCCTAATAATTTTTTTCCAAGTTTTATCAGTTCCTTGTGTTTTATTCTTTTTTTTAATCTATTTCTCTTTCATTTTGTTTAGACACAATTAAAAGACAAAACTCATTCCAACTAACAGCTGATTATTCATTAATTCATAATTCACTGTTAATTTAATTATTTCAAGTAAACAGACAAATTATAACAAAATTAAGAATTGAAAAAAAAAAAAACAGTTGTATTGAAATTTACGCTTCCATTTCTCTGATTTGTTGAACAGTGTGTCTGTGATATTTCTTTCTTTTCTTCTTGTTATTGTTGTTGTTTGGATCTTCTTCGTCTTCGTTGCAAGTATCGTCATGCTCCAAATCATCATCCGAACCGCGTGATCTCATTGGTTCCGAATTCTCACTGCTAATCTCCACTACCGTCGACGTTTCTTCTCTCGCCCGCCCTCCTCTGCTCGCCTCCTCAACCTCCTCCCTCCTCTCCATATTTCCGCCGCTACTCCCCGCTCCGCCTCCATCCCGGAAAATCCCGGCCTTCAAAAATTCAAATATAAAAATTAATTCATAAAATAAATTCAGAAACACATCTATTCAGAACGGAGCTAAAAAAAGCCAAAACGCTTGAAATCACACCGTATATATACATATATATAAGTTCAATTTGATTTTTATGTACGTATATATATAACAGATGACGAATCTCTTCATGAAAAAATTCTGTTTGAAAATGAATAAAACGGAAATTAAAACTTACGAGACTGAGAGAGAGAGTGGGAGACGGGAAAAAGTCCTTGGTCTCGTGAGGATGAAGAGGAGGAGGATTATTCGACATGTCAACAACGCCCATGGCACTACTGTTAGAGGAATTGGATTATGGTGAAGATAGATTCATGAGAGACATAAATATAAAAAGGATGTTTGATTTGTAATTTTTTTTTTCTCTCTGTGAGTTTTTTTGAGTGTAGGACTGTGTGTGTTTTTGGAGAAGAAAGAGAAAGAAATAATGGGGGTGTAGATGAATTAAAGGATGTAAAACAAACAAATGAGACCTGAGAGGGATTGGGTGGGGGCTGGTAGGAGTTGACTGTTAGATACGATGGAGAGTCATGATTTTGGTCTTTAACTACTGGTAAATGCTTTGATTAATTAAATCGATGTTTAATTATGATTTTGGTCTTTAACTACTGGTAAATGCTTTGATTAATTAAATCGATGTTTAATTAATTCAAATTTATATTATATAAGACTCGATTAGAGGTCAAATTAAAATCTTTGCTTAATAATAAAAAGGATATTGTATCTATTTGCCATAAATTAAATTGGTTACTTGGTTAATTGAAACTTACTTAAATGCTCCCCCAACAGTAAGTGTGAACTGCTATACATAAACTTCAACTGTTTTTATCTACTAATTGTCTTTACTCAGAAAATGGGTAACATAACATCAATGTTGAAGATTGTTACATGAATGGTAGTTGACTCTCAACTATATTTATATTTATTTGAATATCTAGTAGACACGTAAATAAACAATATTGCGCTATTAGGGGGTATTTAGTAGCTGGGTAGAGTTATGCGGATTATAATAATAATATAAGAATTAGTTATGAGTAAATTTAATTTATTATTTTATATAGGTATTAGTTACGAAAAGATTAATTATTCATGTACTTTCTTCGTTTAAAAAATAATCGTCTAGTTCGATTTGGCGCGGAGTTTAAGAGAAGAAAAAACGACTTTTCAATCTTGTGGTTTTAAACTAAAGTTATGTCAAATGTACCAAAATGTCTTTTAATGATCTTAAATATGACACATGGAAAGTTGAAATTAAATTTTTTTCCAAAAAAGAAAATGTGACATTCTTTTTTAAATAGATCAAAAAGGGAAGTAAGTCATTATTTTTTAAATGAAATTTATTTTACTTTCTACCCTGTATAAACTAATATATAGATTACCTCATAACTCATACATGTACTCGTTCCATCCATCTTTACATGTCCACTATACTATTTTGGGATGTGTAACGATATTTGTCCAACATATGAAATCAAGAGACAATTTTATAAATTTATTCTTATCATTAATTATAGTCATTTTTATATTATATTTTCAAGATATTATATTTATTATATTCAAATGATGATTTGATAAAATTACTCCTATTATCTATTGTTTCTTAACATATGTGTCAAGTCAATAAAAGACAAGTAGCTAGAGATGAACAAAAAGAATATTAATTATGTGACTTTCTAAATTATTAACTAAACATCATATAAATTATAAAAATAATAATATGGAGATAACTTGAATCTTATTCGACTACCAAACTCCGAATATTTGAGTCTGTTAAATTTAATGATTTACATGTCCCTTTGGTAAAATTTTCTCATTTCAAATATTATAGGGGCAAAATTGATATGTTTTAGTTTTACTATAAATTGAAGTAACTGTTATGGGAAGACGTTTTGAACTATTTGGCTAACTTAGAATATTTTTGAGCCACGTCTTAACGATAGCTTTATTTCATATTTCTATTGACGAAGTTGTTTTCATCCACACTAAAAATCATAATTCTGTTCATCATTGTCCTCTTCTAATTAATTCAAAGGTTAATGTTGTACTAGCTAGGTGGGAGTAGGGGTGCAGAAAATGTAATTACTGCCTTCGTCTGTTTTTACGTGTCTCTTGTATTATTATGAAATATTTAACAATATTTGTTCATTTTATGAAATTAAATGATATTCTCACCTTTAGTTTCTAATTTATGCTTATTTTTACTTAGAATTACTTTTTATTATATTTTTCAAGATATTATATTTATTATATTCAAAAAATAATTTAATAAAATTATCTTTATTATTGATTATTTTTTAATTTTTATATCAAATTAATAATGAATAATTATGGTAGGACGAGAGAGTAATCGTGATTTCTGAATCTTCCATTAATGAGCAAATTGTGACTTGTAATTGGACGCCATGTGGAAAACCATACTAAGTTCTTTTTATTGTTTTACTTCAAGTTCAATATGTGGAAATTTATAATGATGTCATGCATATGACAAGGTAATGGAGAAATATATACTACTCTTTTTGTATTAATTTTAAACTAAAAATATGTCAAATATAAAATATTAAAATGAGTTTTAAGTTCATTGTTTTAAACACGTTGTTTTAAATTAAAGACATATTAAATATATCAAAATACATTTTAATTTTATCAAAAAATGAAAGAAAAAAAACTATATTTTTAAATGGATAAAGAAAATAGAATAAATAAATTAAAATAAAAAATAATTAATTTTGTCTTAAAACTTCTAAAATAATAAATAATTTAAAATAATTATTTTTAAAAATCATGATAGATAATTTAAAACTGCCTTTTAAACATTCATAGAATCACAATAATACTCCCCACACGTGACATTTTAGGCTTAGGGACCGTAGATCAAAGGTCACATATAGTATATAATATAACTAATTTTTAAAAATAATTTTGCAAGTCAAACCATGAGAGAGGAAAAAAAAAAGTTACATATTTTTAAAAAATAATTACTCCAATGATAGGAGTTCTTATTAATTAAGCTATAATTATATGTAACCCCATATATAAGGCAGTCCATAGGAGTAATTTGGGATGACTCTCAATTGAAATCACAATTTTTAGGTAAATACTTGTGTGTATAGAGTTTTAACACCAAAAAGTTGCAATTTATTGAAATTACCAAGTAATTTTAATAATGTTAATATATACCTTAATTAATTAACTATGGTCATGTGTATATATTGTTTCAACACATGCCATATCTTTAATTATTTGATATAAATATCTGACGCAATTAAATTTTTCAATTGATTTTTATTTAGATCATGACTTTTTGAACCCGTGAAGATTTATGGAGTTGTGACCTACTTTGCAAAATTTTAACCTAAAAAGAAGAAGTGGCTACTAGCTCAAGAAGTAGTGTACGTATACAAGTTCCAATCAATGGGTCCTCAATCATCAATCACATGAGTGGACACGAAACCTAGCTACGATTTTTTTTAAAGTTTTTACTACCATAAATTTTCATCGAATGAATAAAATATTTTTATTAAAGTCAAATTCAATTCTTCAAAATCGTGATAGAGACTCCTTCTTTCTTAAATGATTCTTATACCATATGAATTCAAGTTAATTATAACTCCAATTCAATACCAAATATTGGATAGGGCATTAAAAAAAAAAGCTTAGTCTTTTTTTTTTAATTTTTATAACTCATTGCTACAAGGAATTCATTTACACAGTAATTCAGATTAGAATCCAAAATAAATTTAATAGAGAAGTATTTCTTTTTCTCAATTTCAAATAGTTCGAAGGTATTGTTGGCCGTTGATATATTTATACATAGTTAGTGTAGTATAAAATTTAACTTAATCAAACCAACGATTAGTGTTACTATTTTGTCACATTTTAACCACCTTTATAAAACCAGGGGTACAACTAAATATTTCAAAATTTCTATGTCAAAAAGTTAAAATAAATTGTTGTACAATTTTAAACTCGTTTCAATTTGCTTTGATTAATTAGTGCTATGCGTACCATAAGAATGTATTAAAATCCCAAATGATTTAAATGTAAATTTAAGGTTTATTCACTTAAATTCACAAAGCAAAAAAGCTTAGTGGTTCAATCCAAATTTATCAATAATATATTCAACGTAATTTCATACGTAAAATTTAAAAAGGATGAATTATGCAATACGTATATACATCTTTATTGAATGCATGAATGATTTTCGATACGTCTTCAACTCAAAATAATAATAATAAAATAATAAAATAAATTATTAAAGAATAATATTAACTCAAATTTAACTTAAAAAGAAAAAGATTCTACCTTGATTTGTCGGCACAACTACCTTTTTTTTGCATGTTATTAACCGATTAATGTGCATGATTTTATTTTAACTGACATGCTGGTACTACTTTATTGCCAACTTTGTCATTGTCTCAAGATTCAATTCAATGTCATATCTAAAATTTTCTAATTACTTTTCAAGATTCCTTAACTTTTCAAAATTTGTGCTTCCAATTTTAGCCGTGTGATATATACCACTAATAGATAATCGCGGTCATGAAGGGGCTTTTGAGTAACTAGTAAAGTTGTTATCAGGTCATAAGTTTAAGCCTTGAAAATAGCTTTCGACAAAAAATATAAGGTAACGCTGCGTACAATATATCTTCATGATAATGAAAACTTTAGTGCACTAGGCTTACCTTTTTTTAGATAATCGAGGTCATGGGTGGAACTACAACTTTGTGTCGGGGTTCAATAGCAGAACTGATAATTTTGGTTCGAATAATATTTTATGTATGTTTAAAAGTTCACTCAATATGAATTAAATAATAAATTATCAAAAACTTAATAAGTTACGCTTTTTTAGAATACAAACATTCATAGACTTATTAAAAATCGCATTTAATCTTGATTTTCCGGCCAAATTAATAGACTTCAACTAATTTCACGAAATATAGCGAAGAATAATCCAGAAGCCGAAAGAATATTGAAAAGACAAAATTACCCTCAATTGTGATTTAAATAATTAAATGTAGAAATTTGTACCCTTTTGACTGTAGACAATAAATGAAGCTATGATCGCCCTTGCTTCATATTTCTATATAGTAATAAATTTACAGACCACCTAAATAGTTAGGTAAATATTTTTTCCAATGTCAAAAATTAATTTCCTACCGACCTAAAAGTTAAATGTAACCCAGCAATGATTGCAATGAAGAATATAATGAGAATGAAAAAACCTTGTGATTAGGTGATTAAATTGTCTTATGTTTTTGTTCCTTTGTGTTTTATGGGACTAGGTCGGTTTATGTACATTTGATTGTTTGTTTGCTTTAGGTTCAAGTGTCAATCCAAGTATCATGTTTCTTTTTTTTTACTTTCTTGTGAATCAAAGTTTTAGGCTCTTTGGAGCCTTTTCTACGAATAAATGATAAAAAATAGGATGTTTACTCTCTTTATTTAAAAGAAAATGGCCTGTTTACGTTGACATGGAGTTTATAAAAAAAAAAGAAATTTTTTAATCTCGTGGTCCTAAATTAAAATTATATTAAATGTACTAAAAAAAATTTAATCTTGTGACTTAAATATACGCGTGAAAAATTAAATTAAAATTTTATTAAAAAAGAAAAGAAATTATTCTTTTTTAAACAGATAAAAAAGAGAAATAGATTATATTTTTTAAACGAAAGGAAGGAGTATTTTTTTTTGGGTTAAAGCCAGAGACATCATATAAAGTTGTAGAAATGATGATGCCAAGAAATTGGAAAGGAAAATCTTTCTAGTTTATGATGGATTGCAAATCATTATTTCTCTTGCTTTGAATGAGGATTAAATGCCTACCAAATTGCATGTAACCAAACTTTCCCTATCCCAGACACATAAAGATAATACTTTTTTTTTCCATAATGATATATAGAGTATAAGAATAAAAAACTTAAAAAGTACTCCGATAAAACTATTTTATTTGGTAATAATCAGATGTCTCAATTTTGAGCCCTATGAATAAATTTTTTTTGGGGGGAGCCTTTCTTTTTTTATGCAGGATTTTGTTAAAAATAGAGAAATTTCAATTATCTTAGCGCACGTTTCAGTAACACGTGTGACTCTCAACATACATGCATGCATACATAGAAGGATGGAGATTTATTTATGATTCATTTATGTGTTCTATAGATATTTAATTTATGAGTGCTAAATCATAATTCTTCTAGCTTATAATCGATTTCTTAATAAAAACTTTTGCACGTGCTAAATGAATGGATACAAAGTTTGAACCGATAAGGATTATTGAATTTTGTTAAACTCATAGAGTGTTCACCTCACATCTTTTGGTAAAAAAATCAAGCAAAGAGAAAAGACGTGCATTTATGAAGAATATATACATGCAATATATATTGATTTGAGAGAAGTACTAAAATAACTCTCGAACTTAGCACGAATTATTAGTTTCATTCCTAAACTATTGATAGTCTTAAAAATACCCCTCAACTTGGCGACTAAACTTAAATACACCCTTGAACTTGACACGAATTATTAGTTTCGTCCATAAACTATTGATAGGCTTAAAAATACCCCATAACTTGACGAAGTAAGCTTAAACACACCCTCGAACTTGGCACGAGTTATTAGTTCCGTCTCTAAATTATTGATAAGCTTAAAAACACCCCTCAGTGTATCCAAGCCCAGTTCACCAAGTTGAGGGGTGTTTTTAAGCCTATCAATAGTTTAGGGACGAAACTATAATTCATGCCAAGTTCGAAGGTGTATTTAAGCTTTGCCAAGTTGAGAGTGTTTTTAAGTTTGTCAATAGTTTAGGGACGAAACTAATAATTTGTGCCAAGTTCGAGAATATTTTTAGTAATTTTCTCTATTGATTTTTGACTTAGGGAAGAAGGTTAGCTAAGGGAAAAAAATAAGTAGATGGGAAAAAAGAGTGAGGGAATGTTAGTTTTGGAAGACAGGTGAAAAGTAACTATCAAAAAATAATAATGTTGAAGAGAAATAAAGGCACTAAAGCTGATAATAATGAAACCAAAATAAAGTGTAAGAAAACAAAAGGTCTCATGATATTGTTGGTTTGTGGAGTCTAAGACAAGAGATATTAAAGATATAACTAGGGCCCCAAAGCCCAAAAAACACACACTATATAAAGAGACTTTCTTTTAATGTGGCCATTGCTTGTTATATCATCTTATTGTGTTTGACAAATTCAATCCCTATTTTAATTTACAGATTTTTCCACCTCCATTTGTCTCTTCTCCCTTATTGAACTGTCCCAAGACCATCAAAGGATTTGGTGCAGTGAATGAGACTGTTTTTTCCTTAATCAGAGGTCATGCGTTCGAATCCTGGGAATAAAAATAAATCCTTGGTAGGGAGTGTCTCCCCCCAAATGGAGCCCTACACAGCATGAAACCCGATATAGTCGGGCTCCAATGTGGACACCAGACACCGAGTGGGAAACAAAAAAAAAAAACTAGCCCAAGAAACTTTCTAAATTTTTCTTATTCAGAGTTCTGTGTTCATATAATAGAATATGATGAAATTCAAATTCATATCGAAAAGTTTCAAGTACAATACTTATGATAAAGTCGATTTCATATTCAAAATTTAAATTCGAAATCTCATCTGCGATACTTATTTGTTATGCATAGCATATATAGAGTACTTTCTCTCTCTTCTTGGCACATAGGACTAGTTTATGTCACGATGAAAACATGTCCCAAAATCCAAGACTCAAATTATTGAATTTATTATGAATGGTCATATTCCAACGCTCCAAAAATGGACAAGATAATGAAAAAGAAATTACGAAGACGTATAATTTGTATAAATACTCATTATTATTTCCTTTCATCTCATCTTAGGTGGGAATTTCTGACTTGATATGACGATAATCTCTGACTTGGTATGCTACTTAAGAAAAAAGATTTTCTTTTATTTAACAGAATCATTAGATATTTGTCTGATTGAAAATCATTTCATTAAGGATAAAAATAAAAAAAAATTAAAATAAAATTATTTTTTATTCTTTTTGAAATAATTTTTTTTTAAAAAAGAGGCTCATAAAATGGAATAAAAATGTTTTTTTTTATAAACTAAATATTAATAGTATTAATTTTGATACATAAAATAAACATTTTAAATATAAATTGGGACCCGTTAATAGTATAGAATACTCTTTTTTGCGTCTGACAAGATAGTTAGTATGACCTCTTGTAGACAATAAGGAATCATTTAATAAGGGTGTATTGTATGATGTATAACTAATATCTGCTGTTTGATGGCATTCATAATTTATAGAATTTAATGCTTTTATGAAATTAATTTATGTAAAAGTAAAAATATTTCAAATTAAAAATTAAGAGTGAGTGAGCAATTTATTAAGATGATAGCAAATACGCAGATAAAATTATTCTTCTCCTGACTAGTTAGAAGGCCACAAAAAAATGATATTGTTTAGCAGTTATTTACTCAGACCTAATAAAATAAAATAAAAAATTCATAATAATTCAAGAATATAATTGAAAAGAAACTTTTGCAAAATTTTAATTTATACACAAAATTAAGTGAAAAGCAATGAATTAAACACTTGATTAAAAATAATCTCTACGTTACTAATCCTTACGTTATTAATCTTTGTATCAAACTACTACCGAAATGTTAGTTTAGTACAAAGCTGCATTATGATTTTGACCGAATTAAGTAGTTGTAATTCAAAATTTTTTATATATATATATATAATTATTTATTAATTAAGAACTTAATAGCTTTGAAGAACTAAAACTTTAAACACATGAGTTTCAAATCCAAACTTCGTCTTTGCCACTCCCTCTAGTTCACAAATTTCACAAGTATTTTAAAAAAAAATTCTAATGGTATTCATCATAACAATTACTATTTGATTAAATTATCTTTCATCACTTCTAAATTGTCCTTTATTTCCCGTTAGACAGTTTAGATCGTTGGAAAAATTCCTAGTAACTAAGGTAAACAATGTAAATGATAGATTTAGAAATTGTATTTTCACCTAATCATGATGAATAAATATAAATTATGAGCTCATTAAATCTTTAACCATGGTTAGTTGGTGTGAGATTAGGCATAAACACCAATACATATAAATTGTTACCAAGATTCATATTATTTACTTATTAGCCGCCGATTCCAGCCTTTTGGGCTTTTTGGGATTAAAGTATTGGGCTGGGTGATTTATTTGGTTAAGAATCAGTATGGGCCTTGGCCCAAGGCCCATATATCCGCCAGACCCATATTTGGCCCAAATATTAATGACCCGCGTCCAACTCGCCACGTTTCTTTCTAGCCTCGCCATTGCTCCTCCCATCACAGGTATCTACTGTTTTCTTTCTTTCTTTCTTTGTTTTTTTCAAGTAAAGCTTCAAACTTAGTGGGTCTTTTAATTTGTTTCGATATCTTCCTTCCCCTTTTTGATAATTTTGTGAAGTTAATGGTGGTAGTTTTTTCTTTTGTTTTACATAATACGGTCTGAATAATTTCTTGACTGAAATCTAGTGAAATTCGATGGTTGTTACATTTTGATTGCTACATTTGCTATTACACATGATTGTTTGCTACCCAGAAAAACAATTTGTGCATAACTGTGTGGTTTTGGTGTAGCGGGGAATTGTGCGCGTGAGTTGTTTGATAAAATGCGTAGCTGAAAGTTGGACGTGTTGGGTTAAGTAATTAATAGGGGATCAACTGTAACTTGTTTTGCAGTTTTCGTGGGTAATTTTCTGTTTAGTGGAAAGCTGACTTACGTATCTGAGGACTATCTATGGAGGGGGGAGGGGATCAGGTGCAGGAGGAGAGGTTAGTAGAGGCGAGAGCAAGAAATATCAGCCACAATGTCAGGTGTACAGAATGTGGAAGTCAGTCCATTGAAGATTCTCAAGCTGATATTGCCATTCTCCTCAGGAAGGTATGTCTTAGTGTAGTTTTTTTGCATTTGCATCACTAGTTTCTCTTGATGGCGAAGACATTTGATGCAAAAAGAACGAAAACATAAGCAAGCTGGTAATGTTGTTTTGACCATTGACACTTCATGCCATCCTACTTCTGTTTGTTCTTTCTCTCTGTGAGAAAGCTAGAAACTTTTTTGTTTTAAAAAAGAGAGTCGATGTTTTATTGTTAAGCCATCATCATTCCTCAATGTGACAAGTTTGCGTCAGCAAGTTCCCTGCTAGACTCCTGTTATATCATTGGCATACATGAATCGTAGCTGTTTTCTCTGTCAAACAACAAGAAAGGAGATTTGGTTGCCAATGATGTGTCTTTTTTGTTGAGTTTGTTCAATAAGATATCTAGATGATGTCAGCGGAGCGGCTCATGGCTGCTTTGAAGGTTCAACCTTAACTCCCAAAGATTTCAACCTGCTCCCCATAGCAAACTTTCATGCTTAAAACCCTCACTGCCCTGCATAGCAAAAAAGATTTTTCTCTGCTTTCATCCATTTTAATATGATTTACTTACTACTAATAGAAAATTTGATTTTATGAAGTGTGAGTGCCTTTCAGACAGCAAAGTTGTGAGATTTCTAACCACATTTTTTATATAAGAAAGAGATTGATATTATGTCATGACATCACAATTAATATTCTGCAAAAGGAAAACTCACTTCCTTAAGAGTTCAAGTCCTTCGTCAACTCCTTAAATAGTTTAGGCTCTTGGTTTCTCTTAGATTTACTACCCATGGAAAATCTGCAGCAGAATTTGATGTACACTTCAAATACACTGGCTGAGCCACCTTTCCTAGGGAGGCATCTGTCAAATGCTTTGAAATTTAGTTCTGCATGACTAGTTTCCACATTTCTAATTTAGGTTGCCGCTAGTATTTGTTGGAATGCCTAATTCGTTATCAAATGCAGCTCTTTTGAACTTTGATCATTTCTTCACTTGTTCCTGCAGTAGTATTCAAGTAATGCCCTTAGATTTCACATGTTTGAATTTGTGCTTTATAAATATTTAGATTTCACATGTTCCAACTTGTGCTTTATAAATTGCTTCGGCACAAAATAAGAAACAATCTCTCCAATACATAAATGCTTGTGAGTTTACGTTGTTATGCAAGCTTAAATACGTCTGAGGTAGTCAACGGACAAGCCACCCTAGGTCCTTTTTGAAGGCATTGAGTTCTTCCGTTTACATTTAGGGCAATAATAGGTTTCTCCATATTACTGACATTTATCCCCCCCCCCCCCCCCCCCAACTACTCTTTCCCCTTTGCTGTCATACTGAGTAAACTGAAATCTTTCAGTTGGTCGATATCGTAATTGACTTCTTCTGCGGTTCTGGTTTTCTGAACCGCTTGGATGTGCCATATACAATTTTGTTCATCATTTTCTAAATTTAAAAGAATCTCTACTCTGGATTGTCAAGGAACTGTTTTGCTTGTGTGCTGCTAAATCTGCATTTGCATCATGTGGCTTTGGGTGGTTTTCATTTATCTAATCCGATACTCACTTTGGCAACTGTATATTTATTCCACTAATTAAAATTTAAAAAAAAATGAAAACTGGAGGAATTATATATATGTTTTTCAGACGGTTCTTCTTGTATCCATGCCTAAGTTATTCCAACTTTTGGGAGTGGTTGGGGTTTTTGACTTTTGTCAATCTTTTTAGCTTATTCGAGATGAAATTAGAGCTGGAAAATCTGACAAGGATATCTACACAAAGCTTGAGGATGAATTTGGTGAAACAGTACTTTATGCCCCAAAATTTGATATGCAGACAGCTGCTTTATGGCTCTCGCCGGTTAGTTAAAGTTTGCTATCTACATTTGCCTTTCTCTGTCAAAGATTATATTAATCGACAGACTCACTGAAGTTATTTGAATTTGATGCAGCTACTAGTTGCTGGTGCTGCTGGAGGTTTGTGGGCTTACAAGAAACACAGACAGAACACCAATGTGCACATTATGGCTTTGAATCTCGTTCGAGGAATTCCTTTAACCCCAAAGGAGAAAGAAACCATGCTCAACGTCCTCACCCCACCTCCCGGAGGAACATCTTCCTTGAGTTGGTGGAGAAGATTGCTTCAGCAATAGAAACTCTTCAATCCGTCATCACTTCCCTTGTATTCTTTTTTTTTTAATTCGGGCTAGAATATCTCAAATCGCCAGCTAGTCAAAAATCAATTATTGACATCTTATTGTACAAAAGGTACAATTGGGTTATGAGTTGACTTCAATGTAATAATGATACTTACATGGTTTTGTGATAGAGCATCTTAGTATATATATTCTACAGAGTGTTTTTCATTCCTCTCCTCTACCAAAAGTTGACTTTTGTAAAACTAGCTTTTAGTCAATCTCTCGATAGGTTTTGAGACTTCAACAATCACATTCACACTAGAGAGTGTTACAAAGAAGCTGAAAAAAAGTAGTTGCTTCGATTTTGCAGGCTGGGGACATTATACCTATGACTTTAATATGTGCAATTTGCCACAAATATCGGCTAGTGGCATGTGAAGACCTTAGCCAACTTGGCTTGGAATCAAACTTATAATACTAAAGTTTTGAGTAACCATCCAGACTTTTCCAAATATTTGATGAAGTAAACTCAAAACGAACAGTTGACTGCAGCAGATTTGAAGTGTCATAATTGATTAGTTTTTCAAAGTCTACGCGTGCTTTTTGGTTATCAACTACTATAAGCAGACCTCATCTCTTTTCTTCCTACTCAAGACTCCAAAACTTTAGATACAATGGGAAGAGTTGATTCCTCTGATGAAATTGAAACTCCTCAGCCAGCTGCCGGTGCGCCTGCTGCCTCATACCAAGGAGCACATACACCAACAGTAACAGGAACTCCATGGAGCACTGGCTTATTTGATTGTCATTTGGACCAAACTAATGGTATATATACTGTCTCCTACTCAATCATTATCTTAGTGTCAATTATGTCCTATCATGAGGTAAAATTATATAGAACCTTAACGTTTGGTACCACAGTAAGATATGTCATGAAGATTGCTGGTTGTCAGCCTACTGCGATCCATTAATATATATTACACGTTGTTGTTTGTGCAGCTACCATGACATCGTTTTTACCTTGCGTGACGTTCGGGCAGATAGCTGAAGTTCAAGATGCAGGAGAAATGAGTAAGTAATTCTCTAAAAATCTATCCAATTTTCCTTGTAAAAGATGTGTATGAATTCTTTATGATTTTTGGATGGTGGTTGCAGCTTGTCCATTGGGGTCTTTTATATACCTCTTGATGATGCCTGCTCTTTGCTCACAATGGATCATGGGTTCCAATTACAGAAGAAAGTTGAGGCAGAGGTACAATCTGGTGGAAGCTCCCTATTCAGATGTAGTTTCTCACATATTTTGTCCATTTTGTTCACTTTGTCAAGAGTTCAGAGAGCTTCGTATTAGAGGGCTTGATCCAGCTCTAGGTATGAAATCGTCTTTCCTAATCATAGACAAATCTAGAAACTAGAGTCATTGGGTTCAGAATGAGCGTAATCATATCATATCTGTAAATCTACAGGTTGGAATGGCATAGTTGCTCAACAGCAAATTAATCAAGCTCCATCAGTACAATCCATGTACAAGTAAATTGAAGTTGTAATTTTCAGTTCCTGTTGAAGTTTATATCCTTTAATTCAAGCACCTGCCTGTAATTTTGTGATGTGTCATATTATATTTACAAACTTAACTTTTTATTTCCAAAAGTGTACATGTCAATAATATCATCAACAAATATCACAAAAAATCATCAATATAACAACAAAACAAAAAAAACACCAATAATATCACCAATAACGTTTCCGTCTTATTTTGATATGTTAATTTTTTTTATTTAGGATTTAAGTCATACATGCACACTTTTATAAAAAAATTATAGACATTTGGGGGTAAATATTTTAGACTCTAAAAATGAATAGTGATGTTTTTTTCCCTCTTATAAATCACATTTATAAGCTAATTTGTTTCTAGTTATAGCATGATTTTTTCTAACAATAATTAACAAATTGTAACATTTTTTTAATATAATAAATTAATAAAATATGAAACCAAAAAGTAAATGTATTGATAATTCCGCATTAATTACCATATAATAAGGAGTATGTAACTATATCAAATATTTATTTTCCTTAATTTACTCAAATAAGTTCAATGATTTTTTATTTATTTTTTTGCTTTTGATCTATTATCTTCTTTGTCTTCTAATTTCTTATCTCAGTTGTTTTCATTTTTGAAAGAATTTTTTCTTACTATTCTCATGGAAGTGAAAGATTCTTAAATGGTGATAGATGGGATGATACAGGTTATAGTTCTTTTAAATTTTTTGTGGTTCAATAAAAAAATAGATTTGAAATAAATAAATCATTTTTTAAGTATATTAATATTGAGAAATCTGATTATGTTGTATAATGTTGTTTGATTTTATTGAATATAAATATATTAATGTTAGTGTACGCAATTTTTTTGAAAAGAATGATTTTTTTGAAGTATGTTCATTTGAGTGATATATTAATTCATACTATATGGCATGAATATAATATGAATTTGGTGTTATATTAAAATCTAAAAATTATATATTTATACCCAATGACATTCTCGATTTATACATAGAGGTGAGGTGTTGCTTGATATCCTTAATTTATATATATCGTGTATTTTAATGGAGTCTTTTTTTTAAATTATATGTAGACGGAGATTAGTATTAAATTGATGAAGAATTTTTTTTAATTTTTATTAAATTGATACAGTGCTAATATACGACGTACATATTTGGCATGAAGTTTGTATACTTTGATGTCTTTTCACATTGTTCAAATTTGACATTTGTGATTATATGTTGAATGAATTTTGTATTAATTAGATATATTTCGTTGATATATGATTTGTTCAAATTGAATTGCATGACAATAACTTTATGATGAAACAGAAAAATATAATGATTTTCAAATGAAGAAAATTATATATGATTCCAACACTCTATATATAATAGCCTGGTTAATCTGATATATCGCAGTTAAGAGTAAATAGTATTGTTAATGAACTAGAGACTAATACATATTATCGAAAGATGTCCATCAATTTGTGCACATAATAATTTGAGTGTGCACGTGTACTTAGATTAGAAGAAAGTTACTATTGATTCGTTTATCAAATATTCATTGTGTATGACATTAAAGAATAGATTATGAGTAATTCAGAATTAGGTCTTTTGGTGGAACGATTTGTAAGTTTATTTGGAGCACAATAAAATGAAGTAGATTTATACTCTAATAGTTCAGTCGTAAATGATATTCATTTGTATATAAATAATATAATAATTGTATGCCAATTATAAATACAAAGTGATAGGTGATAAAAACATTACAAAATTCATATCAAAATTATGTCAATTCGTGTACGTAATATAATAAATTCATACCAATTTAATATAAATTGTAAACCATCTCTATATCTTGATACAATACATTAAATTTTTATATCAATTCCTGCCATATATAAATAGAAATATGACATTGCATCAATTAAAAAACACACGATACATGTAAATTAAGAAGAGCAGGTTAAACTTGCGTGGTTCACAAGTATACACAAATCATACCAAATATATATGAGCTTCACGCGAAAGAATCTAGCTTCGCTAACGCTTGGCTAAGTCTTGAACCTTGGCGCTGACCAAAAGCGCTTCTCTTTGCCCCTTAACCTTAAGTAGAAGGACAAGAAAGAGATTATTGGTTTTCATTACGCGTTATAGTAATTTCATATCAATATAGCATAAACTTTCTTCACTGTCTGCTGCTACTTCATATCCTATAGTTGCATTTTTCTCCACAGAGATGTCCTGTTGGTGATCCACTCTTCTGCATTGTTATTCATCTAGTGGGATATGAATGATGTGATGGCAAGTCTTATTTTGCTGACTTGTAGCTTACATGTGCATGGGACCTTCAATGCTTTACTTTCCCCTCTTTATGCCAGTTCCATTGTAATTACTAAAAGGGCTTTCATACCATCAAACTTCTTTCTCCTGCAGCAGCATACGTGCTGTTTGGGAAGGAGTTTCTGTGCTACTGATAGGGATTTGGAAGAGGTGGTGTGAATCTTATCCTACAGATGGAACTAAAGAGAATAATGCTGTAACAGTGTTCACTGGAGCAAGTCGTTCTGACTTAATGAACTATGCTTAGCTTGCTACAACTTGACATGTTTCATATACGATACCTTGCTTGTATATGAGCATTTGTTCTTATGCTTGCCTTGGAAGATCATTCATTGATTGGTATCTTTAGTTGCTTCCCATACACTTGACCCCAAATTGATTGGATGTATTCGTAAATTCTCTCATCAAATAGGTTCCAACAAGTATACACGATTAAACAAGGTTATGAAGCAATGAAACCAGAACTGAAAGAAGCTTCTGCTGCAGCATCAAGGCACTTATGTCTTATGGTAAGAAGCTCTGTTTCCCCTCCATTGTCAAGTGTTTGGGTAGACATATAAAACAGAATTAGGACTATACCGTGTATTATCATTAGAATTGGCCTCTTCCATTTTCGTGTTTTCTTGAATTTCAGAATGTAAACTCATTGTCATTCCAATTCTTAAAATCACTGAATAGTTGTTTCCAGATGTGTGGCTCGTCTGCACTTCCTTTGCCCATCATGCAGCAGTGTGAAAGAATTACAGGGCATCGGTTATTAGAACGTTATGGGATGACAGAGGTATATTTTTCCTCAAGCCACTTAGGTTGATCCTATGGGTGCTTACTACTTTATCACTGATTAATTCACCTCCATCTTTATGAGGGTGGTGATTTGTGTCAGGTTTGTGATGGCAATATCTAATCCCATTAGAGGCAAACTCAAAGGAGGTACTGTTGGGTGTCCCGGTTAGTCCTTTCTTTTATGGTATTCAACATGTAACATATTTAACTGCCTTGGTGAATTAACTTCAACTACAACTTCATCTCACCAAGGACATGACCTTTGCACTAGGTTTACCTGAGTTATTTCCGTCGGGAGGATATGGGATCGCCTTTCTTTGGTTAATATTTGTCTGTATGTATTCACACGTTCCCAGCTTTAAGAAACCCATTTCAGTTCTGTACTCTTTCTGGCCCCTTTTCCCTGTGATTTTATTAGGTATAAAAAGGGAGCTGAACAGAAAACTGGCTGTATGATCCAGAATAAGTGTCAATGGTCAGGATAAGGGTCAAGAATGGAATACTAGAAAGTAAATAAATGTGCCAAGGCACCATAGGAGAAACTCATTTCTCTATCAAATTCTTTTGTAAAAATATTAGTTTCAGATATTAGGGTAGAATTTTATTAATTAGTATAATGTTGGGAGGGTAATTCTTTGATGTTATGATCTTCTTTTAGGAATTAGCCAACAGTTGCGCTTCATGTTTAGTGCTAACAGGAAGGCATTGTTTGTAATTTCTTAGTTAAATAAATGTAATAAACATACTTATATATTTTGGGAGCTCAAAAGAACGAACTAGGCTAAGTGGACAATATAATAGTATACTAATAGTAGTTAAAACTGTAACAGAAAATTTGTATAAATACTAGTACTATGTATAGACAATGTAATAAGTAGGTAGCCTAGTGAGATCTAGAGTTATTCTGCTGTGGCAAATCATCATCATCATCATCATCACTCGGTTCCATCATTCTCTTAGTGATGTCAACATCAACAGTCGGTCCATATTGCCAGCAACAAGCCACAAAATAAAGCAGATTGAAAGCTGTCAATACAGCAAGAAGCCAGTAGTAATACTCATAGTGTCCCTTGTTGATATTGCTTGAAACCCAACTTTCTTTCCCTTCTCCTTTGGTGTACTTATCCACAGCACTCAAAACCACACTTGCTAAAAGATTTGCTACTGCCATTCCCAGACCTAAAAGAGCAGATGCAATACTCGACATACTCTTTGGGAGCTCGGAATAATAGAACTCTGTGGAGCCGATTGCGCTGAATGCCTCTGCTATCCCGTTTAAACTGTTTGGTATTATGAGCCACAATGCTGACATCTCCACCAACCCCTGCGAGTTGTTTAAGAGCCCTTGATTGATTGCTTTTCTTCGTCTAATATGTTCCACAGTACCAGAGACTACCATGGATATGCAAGAGACGAAAATGCCAATTCCCATTCTGACTATAGGTTTTAGACGAACTGGTCTTCCTTTGATCTTCGATGCCAATGGAAGGATCACGCGGTCGTAGAGAAAAACCCAAACTGTCAATGCAATCATCAAAAACATCCCAAATGACCCTGCTGGAATTTCGAATCCTTTGGTTAAATGTCTGTTCATCGATTGAGCTTGTAGTAGAGGGAATGAACTTTGGCTCAAGTTTATTGATATCATGATCCCCGTCGACCACAATGGCACGACTCTAATGAGGGCTTTTAGCTCCTCAACTTGCTCCACTGTGCAAAGGTTCCAAGGATTGGCTGCAACTCCGTTTGGCTTAATATCTTCAGGGCTTTTAATGATGCAAGCTTTGTTTAAAAATCTCAATTTGTCCGATGGCACTTGAGGTCCTGAACCATTCTTGTGATGGTAATCAGAGTTCTGATTAGGGTAACGGAGTTTCCTGTTCTTGAAGGCAACGACAATTACTTGTATAAAGCCAGCAAACACGTTTGAGCGAACCTTTGCCTTGATATAAAATGGAGAAGCAAGGAAGAAAAACAGCGCCGATAAGAACATGAGGATTGCAGGAACTCCAAAACCTATTTTCCACCCCAATCTGTCTTGAAGGTAAACGATACCCGTCATGGCAATCAGAACAGAGACTATGGATGAAGTATAATACCAGGCAAAGAAGCTCTCCAACACCGTTTGCTTGTTGGGATTACTACCTCCCTTGTCAAACTGGTTAGCACCAAAGGCTAAAGAACACGGTCTTATACCTCCAGCACCAATTGACAATAGCAGAAATGCGAAAACCAAGACGAGGTATTGTACTGGCGTTGTTGATTTACAAGCCTGTCCTGATTGACAAGGCGGAGGCCTTGCTTTTGGAATCATTGCTGTCAACCACAACACTGCTGATCCCTGCAACAAAGAGCGCGCAATTCAAGTGTCAGAAGTAGGTAACTTAACAACAATCCTCTTGTCTTATGACCATAGCCTACAATTTCACGTTTGGTGAACAAAGCATCCTTAATCCCAAAGGAATGTAAGCGCAAGCATTATGGTTGACATAGGTCTTTAGACAACTTTACTATTGGTCTAAAGTCACCCTTTTCTTATTAAAGGATTGGTAGTTAAATTAGTTGTCTAAAAATTAAATATTTGTATCAGCGAATAAGAAAGACACCAAGGACAGTAGCATTGGATCCTCTCACTTCAACAACCGAAACTGATATATTTGTCAGGATTAGGAAATTAAGTATTACCACGTTCTTCGGAAATATATTAAATTCCATTCATAAAAGTAAAAAAAAAAACTCTACTAAAGTAAAATGAAAAATTGTCAGTTTAACGGACAAAACTTACACATCTTTTCAATTTTTAATTGAAGTACACAAGCTGTGGTTCCATAATATTAACCCCACTCCCAGTAATTATCTAATGTAACATCGTTATGACCAATCCCTTTAACCAGCGCAAAAAATAAGTTTATACTACTACTATAAGTTAAGGTTAAAGTGTTTAAATCCAAAAAAGAAGGTGCTTAAAACTGATAAATCAATCAGTTGTTCGAAGCCAACATAAAAGTTAAACATAAGATTTACTTAAACTTAAGATGTACTCGTAAAAGTTAATACTAAATTTCAAACTAAACACAAAATTAGTCAAGTAAAGAAATAGTGGATTGTGTTAGTAGAAGCTCAAATAAGTACTACCTTCTACTCAAAAAAAGTATATTTGTGTTGAGCAATTTAGATACTCCCTTCAATTATATTTAGATGTGACACCTTTAAAAAGTTATATTGGTAGAAAAAAAATCCTCAAATTCTCTTTTTTAAAAGTTAATTAAAGCATGATTTGTCAAATTCTTCTAATAGTTAGATAGTAGAAAAAAAAAGGAAGAATATTCCGGATAAATACAAATTGTAGTTAATAATTCTTAGGAAAAAAATCATTTATTTGGATCGGAAAAGTAGGTACACATACTAAATTCCGAAGTCAATTATTATCGAAACTTCAAGTTGTAATTATAAGATTAATTAAATTATAAAATTGAAATCCTAGCTCCGTCGTGGTCTACCGGTCGTTATCAGATCAAGCTGTCCTTCTACCCAAAGGACAAGAAGAAGGGCGAAGCCGGCGAGGAAAAGATTCAATTTAAGTGAGCGTTAATTACCAGAAAGCTGAAGATGGAACCAAGGCCAATAGTAAGGAATCGGCCGAGATATGAATCAGCAATCACAGCTCCAACAACAGGTAAGAAATTGGTAGCTGCTGACCAGAAAAACAGTAGATTTTGAGTAGCAGTAACCTCCATCCTGTAATCTCTCATCAGGTAAAATGTCATATTTGGTAAAAGCCCATAGCTCGCCACATTCGAGAGTGCCTCATTAGCTGAAAACAATTCAAAATATTACTTAATTACAAACTGACAAAATCCCCAAAATATTTGAAGTAATACGAATTAAAATACGAACCTATGATAAAAGGCATGGTAATTAGTCCACCCTTTTTTCTACTTTTAATTGGAATTGGAGAAGAATGAGAAGAACTTTGCTTCTCTGGATCCTCCGCCATTTTAGATGCTCGATCTAAAGGGAGAAACTCTGCCATCTCCTGCTCCATTACCTCACCTACTGGAGGTTATTGTTAAAGCAGAGGAATTGAAATGAAGAAGAAGACAGTGTTTGGCTGAACTAAAAAAATCAAAAACTCTAAAGCCAAAATGAAAAAAAAAAAAAGATAAAAATTGAAAAGCTGGATCTACAGACAAACAAGAATGATGGGAAGTGGATGCAGCTGCTTTTTAGCTAATGAAAGGAAAAGGCATGACTCATCCATCACATACTTCTATCTCTCTTCCCATTTATATATAAGAAAAAAATATACCCCTCCATTTCTTTTCTTTGTTACAGTATAAATTTTATTTACAGTCAAACGAAATGTCCTGTGAAAGTTAAATTAGATCGATCTCTTTTAAACACACAAAGTAAATATTTAAGTTTGTCTTATTTTATGTTATGGCACCTTTTACTTTTTTTGTACGTTTCAAAAAGAATGTCATCTTACTTATATTAAAAATAATTTATCTTGATTCCTTTTTTACTATTCTTAGATCACAAGTTTCAAAATTCTTCCTTTTTTCTTAAACAACGTGTTAATTCAAAGGATGTCACATAAAATGAGATATAGAAAATAATATAATCTAATTCTAAAGGTGATTAAAATTGACTTATAAAAAATTATTATTTCCTTCGTTCCTTTTTAATTGTCAGAGTTTGAGTATCAAACGATATAAATATTTTATAAGTATATTTTTATACAAAAATTCATTGATTTATAATTTGTTGAATATATTTAATTTTTGTATAAAATATTAAAATAATTTAATTTAATTTAAGTTTAAAAAATCAATTGTGCTTTGGTCGATGGACCATCACAACAGGCTGGTGAAAGGGGATTTTGTTTGTGATACCGTGTGAAAGGTTGCCTTCTTTCTTTTCCTCATAATACTACTATCACTGCTGGTCCCACTATCTAATATCTATCTTTCCACACGTTTTCACTCTAAATTTTTTTTTATTTATTATTTTTTTTATATATATATATATTCAAAATAAAAAATGGAAAATGTAACTAAAGAAATTATTATAGACTTTTTGAAATTACTTTTACCTCTGCTTGAACTACTAGCAAGCTCACAGATTGATTGTAAACCTGAGAAAACTGTTTGCAAATTGTTTCTTCCAGAAGCAATCAGATTATTTAATTCAATGGACATTCATAATATAATATATTTATTTAATTTCTCCATTTTATAGTTTTTAAAAAAAAAAATTGTGCAAAGTTACTCTTTTTTTTTAGTTCAGTCATAAGTTACTTTTTTCGTTTATCATTTATGTGTTTTACTTGTGTTTTCTAATATTTTATAAAAGAAATTCTTAAATTCCAGCGACATCATCATATTTAAGATAATAAAATTAAAAATTATTTCATATTTTCTAAATTACGTGTTTAATAAAATTTAAAAAATTATAAATAAAATAAGCAAGAGTGTTATTTTTTCTATCAACGGATATAGAAAAATATGCATGTTTCAAAACACCTTCATTTTTTTTTGGTTTCCTCTTTGGGAAGTTTCTGTTCAATAATTAATTACAAGTTGAGGTCATCATGAAAATTACACCTTTCCTATCTTGGGAAAAGAAAACAGAACTAGGGTTTTTGAGATTACTGTACTTGTTAAGTTTATTAGTTGTCATAATCTTTCTAATAGTCAAAACAACATAAATTTTAATTATATTGATATGTGAGAGAATATAACTTATAGTAATTTTCAAACTCTTATTTAAAATTATTAAATTAATAAATTTAATTTTTAAAAAATAGTAAAAATTGACTTTTTAAAAAGTACGATATAATAATTAAAAAGAAACGGAGGAAGTATTAAAAATGACACCTAAAAGATGATTATGTTCTAAACGGATCTTACAATAACTAATCATCTCGACTGTTTTGACCGGATGACTTAAACACGTGATTAAGGATTTCTATAATTTTATTGAGTCAACTTACTTTGAAATTAAGCTTTTAATTAAACATTTAATTTTCTCTCTGTCTTGATTATTTTCATCTTCTAATGAAATAGCTGGTGAAGTACTTATCTAAAACCTTCTTTAAGATACTAAATAAACTTGTGTTATTTTCTAATACTAAAGAATAACTTGAAGTTTCAATCCATAAAAAGGTACATGTTCAATGATTCACAGTCTTTTCTTTTCAATTTTAAGAAAGGAAAATCTCAAAAATTCGTTAATAAATGATGGAACTCCAATATACAAATGATGGAATTCGTTATTGTGTTTTTTTTAAAAATTCAATTTGACTAATAGAGAGAAATATTGAAAATATTTTTTAAATTGATACGAATTATTAGTTTCATCTCTAAACTATTAATAGACTTAAAAACACCCGTCAACTTGGTAAACTAAGCTTAAATACACCTTCGAACTTGCCACGAATTATTAGTTTCGTCCCTAAATTATTGAGAGGCTTAAAAACACCCTTCAGCTTTATATTTCTGTAACTTATTAAATTTTGATTTGAAATTTTGTAGAGCTCATTTGCTACTATATTTTTACAATCGCAAAATCTTTTTACAAGATTGTCATTTGACTATGAAATTTTAACGTTGTCGGAAGTCCACATTGACAAAAAATAATTATAAACGAAATAGTAAAAGAAAGTGTATCAAGCAATAAAAAATGAGAATAAAAAAAATAGATCTTGCTTTAAGATCGTCATTAATGGAGGAGAGGTTAAATGAGAAGAAGAAGAGTAAATTGAAAGATTTTATTTTTTCAAAAAAAATGGGGGGGGGGGGGGGGGGGGGGAATTAATGCTGATGTGGTCTTTTTAAAAAAAAAAAATCACGTGCTTTAAATAATGGTACTTACTTGTTATGTTATATGGTATGAGAAGGGTGTATCTAAGCTTAGTTTGTCAAGTTGGAGGGTGTTTTTAAGTCTATCAATAACTTAGGGACGAATCTAATAATATGTGCCAAGTTCGAAAGTATTTTTTTAATATTTATCTCTATTAAATATAAAAAAAATATTTTAATTAAAATTTATTTTAGGAAACAGTAGATATAGAAGAAGCGTGACACAATGATAATATATATGTTAGGATTATTCAGAGATGACATTTGACTTGACAACTTATGAATAGTGACGTATCTGTTCATCTCTTGTTCTTTGGAACTGCTTCCTCATTATTTTTTATTTCTCCAATTATTAATTTTGACACCTTCATTAAATAAATATTACAACTCACAAATTATATTTTATTTTTCTACACAGAACAAAAACATCTATATTAAATAATCAAGGCAGTTTTTTCTTTTTTCGTCAAAACAATGCATGAATATAGTGGGAACTTTTTGACTTGTAAGTAACGTGAGGGACTTTTCTTTTCTTCTATTGTAAGAGATTTTATTTTTAATTTCAAGGTTTTTCTTGTACTATTATCAAATTTAAATCTTTAATAATGTGCAAATTTGTAAAATACTACGAAAATCAATTTTAACTAATAATTTTTCATGATTTATAAACCACTTATATGAATTTGTTAAATTTTAAACTCTACTCTTCTCATTTATTGATATTAATGAGTGGCATTTATTATACTTACTGTATTTTTGTAGTATTTATTTTTATTATATTAAGTTGATTTAATTTAATTTAACCTTAAAATATAGTTAGCAAATTGACTTAAAAAACAAACCAAATATAACATAAATCAAGAGAAAACAAGCATCTGACTCAAAATTTTAAAAAAATAAAAAAGACTAAATAAGAAGAACTTTTAATTGAATTTGAAATATGTGTAATTTAATGTATTATTCAGGTTGTTAATTTTTTAAAAAAATATCAGATTAAAGAAAAGGTTAAACAAATTAAAAAAATAAGACAAAGGAATTGATATAAATTAGTTATAAATAATCAAGCTAAACGTTATCGGAATAATCAGGTGCAATTATTATTTTAAGTAAATTAATCAATCAACACATGATACCCATAATTTTAGGGAATAAAAATTATCTCTTGGTTGGCGGGACACGTGGTCGTTTTCACCCTTTCATTTTAACTCAAACATAATATTTTACCGTATTTTATCAATACCTAATTAATTTACCGTTATTACCTAATTTTACCTTTTAATAGAAATTTTATTGGCATCTTTTATATATTAAATACATACTATATGTTTATTTTCCTACGTAATTTTTTATAAAAGGAAAAAACTAACAGGTGTGTTCTATACCGGGGGAATTTTTTTCTAAAATATTATTTTATTTTATGTTTTTGTGATCTGATTATAAAAAAAAAATTAAAAATATTTTTTCCTCTAAAATAATAAGTATATCGTAAATGAAGAAATAATCTTACTAGTAAAAAAATATATAAAAAATCTATGAATAACATTACATGTTATAATTGATCTCTATCTTCCTATCTTTTAACACATATTATCTTTGCCTCGATCTTATTAAGTAACATAGATACATAAAAAATTTAAAATGACTATTTTTCACTAGCTCAATTTAAAATTGAAAAATTAAACATTGCACCTTTTCAGTAGCTCAATTTTTCAAACTTGGGCAAGTTGAGTTTAAATTTTTTGTGAATGCTGTCAGTTGTCATTATGATGATATTTTGCTAAAAACATTATCATAAAAAACCATATAGAACTGGACAAATTAATAAAGTAGAAAACGTGGTGTGAAATCTCCTCAATAATAGTACTAGTAAGTGGTTCAACTATATTTTATTAAATAATTCTAATTGACTAATGCTTCCATAAATAGTTTATGGCTGTTAAAATGATCCACTAAAATTGCACTGATGAAGGAACCAATATTCTCGTTTACTTATTACGTCTATTTTTATTTATTTATTATATATTTTTTTAAATAATATAATTTGATTTAATATAAAATTAAAAAATAATACAAAAATAAATTTTTTTAATTAATCACTTTAAATAATTCATATCGAAAATAATCACTCCACGTTGCGAATATCGAAGATCAAATAAGGAAAAAACAGTTTCTTTCCCTGATGAACATGTCAAAATTCCAAGTTACGAGACCAGGAATTTATTACACATATTCCAACATTGGATTGCTTTAAAGTGTGAATTCAACAACTATTTTCCTTTGAAAATTTGTTCAATTTTAATATAAATCATAACATATTTTTTAAATATAATAAGTTAATATTTTAAAAATATATATTCATTATTTTTAATTTTTGATTTAAAACAAGAAAAGCTAGGCGGAGTAATAACTTGGGCCTACCATTTGTCCCTAGTACTTGTAATTGTTGACCATGCACAATTAATTGGGAGAATTTTTTTAGAAAAAAAAAAGGGCGGTACACGTGGAGAGAAATGATCACGTCCACGTGCTGCTTGAGTGTACCGCTACAATCTCTAATCCAAAAAAGGATTAAATATACTCTGTTTTTATTAAAACTAATTTTTAATGTATTTTTATTTAAATATACCAATTTATTTTAGTTTTAATAAAAGGACATGCAGTAAGCTAATAATTAAATGACTCATTTTTAATTTTAAAATACTCCACCTATTTAACTACATCCTAACTTATTTCCTCCGCTTTGATTTTTTTTTTTTTGGTTTTATAAATTTCATGTGCTTAAATGTTGGAACATGCGTAGCATGAAGTATCGTTTATTCATTTATTTATTTTGATAATTCACCTGGTGTTTGATATCCACATTGGAGTTCTACTATATCCGAATTCGTACTGTGTAAGGCCTCATTTGGGAGAAAACACTCTATATCAAGGATTTTTTATTTTTTAAGCTCAAACTCGAGACTTCTGATTAAATGAATAATAATTTCAATCACTACACCAAATCATTTGGCGGTGAAGTATCGGTTATGTTTCACTCTTACAACACAAATGATAAAAAGCATTTTACAGTTTTTTTTTTTTTAATAAAATCAGGGAGCAATTTATGTATGGGTACTGGATTTTTTTAAAGCGGAGGGAATAAATAATTTGGGATATGATTAAACATGTCACTTTTGAAAAAACAGGAAACTTAAAATTGTTGGTGATTTATTTGATTATTAGGTTGTTATGTTTAAATTAAAAATAAATTTGGATCAAAATATAATGAAAGAAATATATTTAAATAAAAAATATAACTATTAAATTATTTTCTATAGTATAAAAATATATTTAATCCTTTTTCCAGCTCTAAATTATAATATACTACTGTCTATGGAGAGTACTATGTGCCCTAATCCTATTTACGGTGCACCGTTGCCAATTATAAGTTACCATTATTATTGTTTGACTCAATCAATGCACAAAGAAAATCGATTAATAATTCAAATAAATCGTAAAAGAAATTTGATTTGATTTGAATGTAAATTTTATTTGTGAGATGATATTTATGGTATTGAATCAATCCAATATTTTGTTCGGTCACTTCAATAGTCATAAAAAAATTAAATTTTATTGGTCACTGAAACTCGATTCATGTGAAACTAGTAAATAGTAATTATTAAAGTAATATTTCAATATATAAATTAAAAATGATTCAAATAATATAACGACGGAAGAGGTCTTTATCATGCAATCTTTACCGGATCATTATATGTGGGATTCTTTCATATTTTCATCTCATTTATCTGGCATTTTTTAATTTAAAACTATATTTAATTTTTTTTTTAAATTTGTGATTTAAAATAATTTTTAAACAACAACAACAATAACATACCCAGTGAAATCCCACAAGTGGGATATGAGGAGGGTAAAATGCACACAGACTGCTACCCTAATACGCGACCTCCACTCCTTTCTATCTAAGGTCATGTCCTCGATGAGATGAAGTTTCGGCATATCTTGTCTGACCACTTCCTTCCAATACTTCTTCGGTCTTCCTCTATCGCTATGTGTAACCCCTAACTCCAGCCTTTCGCACTTCCTAACAGGAGCATCGGTACATGTCCAAACTAATGCAGTCTCACCTCCCTCGTCTTGTCAGCTATAGGGTTATAGCTGAGAATCATTTAATTAAGAATAAGAGAATTAAATTATTTTACAGTAAAATGATTTTTTTTTATGATTGATTAAAAAAAAAAAGGTCATATAAAATAGAACGGAGGGTATAATAATTCGGAAATCATGTCATTTATTGATATGGTACCTTAGATGATATTTCACATGTGTTTAGAGAATAAATATTCAAATTTTAATCTCTAGTTTTGAATAGGATAGGGCAGTGGGAAAGTAGAGGGTTTACCGTGTTGTCGGAGGAAAGAAATTTAAATGATGTTGACTATAATGTGAATGCATCTTTTCAGTACAAACAAATAATAATAGTGCACGTCAAATCTTATCACATCAAACTATCAAGTTTTTGACTCAAAAAAAGTGGCTACAATGACTTTAGTGACGTTTCACCAATTATTTTTAGAAGATTAGGAAGCCTTCTTGCTTCTCTATTACTCTTTATTTCACATTGTATATGGTGAAAATTGAGTTTGACGTAGGGAACAGACATTTGAAAAATAGGACAATATGATAGCGTAGTAGATGGAGTTGCTCATCAGGAGTTTTAGATTTGAATCCTGGACATGAAAATATCTTTGAGAAGGAGCGTTTTTCGAATCGGCTCTATGCAACATGAATTCAGATTAGTCGGGCTTTTATGCCGCTATCGAACACCATAAGAAAAACAAAGAGAACATATAACCACTCAAAAGTTTATTAGTTATGTGATATAACTATAGTCTAAGTAATTATATTTCGTACCTATAGTTACAACAGTATTTGTATAATTCATGGAACATTTATATACGTTTGTATATTCGGTATATAATTAGTAATTTTGTATATTTCACTGTACAATGCATGCACAAAATTTGTATTGTTTGCTATACAATTTGCAGTTTTTTGTATATTTCGGCATACAATTTGATTAGCACACAAATTTTTTTGTATAGTCGTGCACAACATCTGTATAAATTGCGCAAATTATATAAAACTCAAACTGTAATTACAGTTAGATATTTGCCGCGAGCCGTAATTAATTCAAATCACAACTATATCTATTCATTATTTCAATTCAATTTTATATTTATTGCTTTCTTTGTCTGGTTCACATTGAGCAAGCGAATTATATATAATTTACAAATTCAATATTTTGATTATATTTATAGTATGCCTTTGAATTACACAAGGATAAACATATAGTATTATTCATCACTAATTATAATAATTAATAAAATAACTACTTAGTAATGTAGGTCTTTAGCTAGTGTTACTAATTATTATACTCTTTCTGTTCTGGAAGAAAAGAAAGAAAAAGCTTTTTAGATGACATGTTCCTGTCAAAAGCTACCATTATATTAATTAATAATTCATAGGATTAGTTAAAGCATAATCATTGCCAATCCTGATGTCGAATCAAATGGAGAAGAAGCAACAACCTGTTTTATTTCAACTATTTGACACATATTAAAAATACAATTATTAATGTGACAAATTTACCAGTTTACATTTATTTTAGAACCACAAAATTGAAAAGTCTTCTTTATTCTCTTAAACTCCGTGCAAATCAAGCTAAGTCATTCTCTTATGAAACGAAGAGAGTATTATTCTAAAAATATTTGTATATAATTTAGATAACTAACATTTTATATAGAGTCTTTCCTTGGATAACCAGATAATGAGAAATCCTGCAAGCCATTATTCGTACGAAGATACAAGTATATTGAATGATGGAAAGGACACGATCAATTAAAAGAGGCCGATCAGATTACCCCGGGGCCTCAATTTTTCTCTCTAGTCAAAAGAATAGAAAGGCCCCTACTGGGAGAATTATGTACAAACACTCGTGACCTGCAAATATTATTTTCGCACGCTCTATGCTGTTTTGCGTACCTGACAAGGAACAGCAGGCCACACCCAAAAGTATAGTCTAATGATCAATGGAAATAAAAAAAGCTATCAAACTCACGTAAAAAAATATTAAGCTCATATGAATGATGAAATACCGTTTTATTGATAAAATAATTGAGGTATGTGAGAACTGACCCACACACTACAGTAACGTTGTTTGTAATTTTGCCTGCTCAATCTTGGTGGTACACTCATTTTGATTATAGGAAGAAAAAAAGGGAGCAAATTTGAGTGTGCCTAGTTGGAAAAAATAGTGCAGTGTATGTAGCTTCATTTTCTAAATTAGATATTGGGGTAGGTGAGTAGATTAAGGTAACATATCTGAAAAGCTATTTTATTCTCTGCACCTTTAAGTTGTACTATTTTTTCAATATTTTTTTTCTTGATAAAGAGTACTTTACTTTTTCTCAATATTTTGCAACCAAAAGTATATGGGCACCCACTTTGTTGATCTGATTTAGAATTTAAAGGAAAATAGCTACAGTATATCTCAACTGTTGAATTCACTTGAATTTAAATACAAATTTCAACTTAAACTGTAAAGGTAAAATTTGTAACAGGGGAAAAGATTATTTTTTTTTTAATGACAAGAGAAATTCATAGTTGTTACTCTTTAGATGCGCACAAGATAAAATCTTTGCTCTTATGCAATAGCTGACAAACCAAACACAAAAGATAATCCCCAATAGGCAAATCCAATATGACGAGCTCGACCCAGAGGGCACCTGTGATGGGAGGGTAAGTGTAGAGGAACTTCTTTTGAAAAAGGAGTGTGTTTGAGTTGTTTATTTCAAAAATAGGCTGGAGTGTTGGACTACCCTTTTCCATTACAAGCAGAAAAAAAGGTGCATAATTTCGCGAATAACTATTGTATGAATTCATAAATTATATGTAAGAACTAGAACAATTGCGATTCATTGGTAAATTGATTTTGAACAGACAGCCTATGTGCAAAGGAAAATAAGAGAACAGATTGAATCCAACAGAAAACATGTCTGAACATGTTGCATATTTTTTCTATTACATATATTTAAACTTACAACACTAAAACAAAGGTTTGAAAGATATGTGTGCACCTCATTTAGCTAAAACTTCTATTGCGCCTCAAGACTGGCACCATTCTTCTAACGTAGGAGTATCCACCCCCACATTTTTCATGTCAAATATGTTCGCTGCAATACAAAAAAATCAGCACATCGATCAGCAGCTCGAGATGGATTATAAATGATCCGAACATCTACTGTTGCTTTAAATGGATGGCAAATTAGCATTTCAAGAAAATCATGATCACATATTCACATGAGGTTGAGTAAGTTTCGCTAGCACTTTGGACAAAGCAGAAAAAACTATTTTCATTCAAGATCAAATTTGCTAAGACGACCAAAAACAAACACAGCTGAACACATCCGCCAAATAAACTGATAAGGCTGGATCACTGTTCTCAAACCAGTGTTGTTAAAAGCGCGCTTTGAAGCGAGGCAACAGGTATGTGCTTTTTCTTCGGCGAGCTTCTCCTTCGGCGACTTCAGTGTTTAGTCAGGTAAGTTCAACTTTTTTTCTTCTTCTGCAGTTCTGGTAGGTGCTCTGTTTCTGTGAGTGTGATCTTGTTGAAGAATAGGATTTTACGCACTTAGTCTTTTGGTTATGTACAAACAACAACAACATACCCAGTGAAATCCCACAAGTGGGGTCTGGGGAGGGTAGAATGTACGCACACCTTACCACTACCTCATAGAGGTAGAGAGACTGTTTCCTGGAAACCCTTAGTCTTTTAGTTATGTACTTATGTTATTTGCTATATACAATTTGACTATCTATTTACTTTTTAATCTAAGTTGAAACTTGAAAGATTTGCTTAATATGTTAATGGTTTATCTATGCATATTTAATATATTTTTATTTTTATACTAAATAGCGCTTTAAAAAAAAAAAAGCGCGCTCTTCGCTTCACGCTTCTCGCTTCTGTGATTTTTTCTGCTTCTTGCTTCTCAAAACACTGTCTCAACCTAGGAAGAGACTGACAATTATGCTTCTAACGTACAAATGGAACTAAATGAATTCTTATGTTAAAAAACTAAGTACATTAAATACAGAATCGCAACAACTACATAAATTTGATGGTCCTCTTAGAGGAAAAAATTGGCAACTTTAGAACCAACAGAATAAATGAAACTTAGTTCAAGTCTTGAAATCTTTCAGTTGTTAAAGAGGGAAAAATTGGCAACTAAAAACCAACAGAATATATGAAACTTAGTTCAAGTCTTGAAATCTTTCAGTTGTCCACCTCCAACGTAGCTTCCAAAGAAGAAATTGTGAAAGAAAGTCTCAAGTTGTACCTCACCACTCACATACTAAAAAATGACTCTTGTAGTTGTTAGATCCGGTTTACAAAAAGAAGAATACATCCGATCACCAATGGCATACTAAAACTTAATAGATATGTATATTTCTTTTCAGACTAAGTGATAACTGTGCCAGTCTCCTAGTTCGAAGGCTTCGCAATTGTTCCAATATCTATATAGTTTGAAGGACTGGTATCGTGTCTGACTTCTGTATGACTAGTGAAACCGGAGGTTACAAAGGGCAAACTGGGATGATGAATAGTGAAAAAGCTCATATGTTTACTGCATTTTGTAGTGCAAACATGAATAAAGTTGAAAATGAAGTTTGATGCACTTTTAGATTTTTTTCTATATTTCTCGATACTTAAGGTTATGGCTTAGACAAGTATGGATCCAAATCATTTAACACGGTAATTTCCTCATTACAAGATTCCCAAGGCATAAACATAAGGACGTATCAGTGCCTGAACTTTCAAATACGTGGCAAATTCAAAGTGCAAATAAGCTTCACAAGACACGACAAGGTTAAACATTAAAGCATGCATTGATGATGAAGAGAAACATCAACCTCTACGGTCCGAACTTATGATCCAGTTAAGTGATCATTAATTGTAATTAGCAAATACTTAAAATAAGATATAGCATGAAGTTATCTGACAGTTAATACTAATCAACTTCCCTAGTACCTACATTAAATTACAAAATAGTCATAAGTTATTAAAACTATAAATTCAGTAGGTAAACAAGCACAAAAACGCTGCTTTGAGGAATCTGTTACCCTTGACAAGATAAGATGCTGGGGAATACATACCAATGTGTATATCAGGAGTAGCAGCAGCTGTGGCATCTATGATGACCGTCACACGTTGATAGTCCAATGCTACAGCATCAAAGACGGTCTGCCGTATGCAATTTGGAGTTTGAACACCTAAACGAAAAACATCAGGCATTTGACAAGTACACACACATCAGTTGATCAAATTGTAAAGTCCATAGCTGGAGAAACACTAGATCATAAGTATCCAATTACCAATAATGACCAAGTTGGTAACACCAATGCCCTGAAGATACGAATGAAGGTTCGTGTTAAAGAATGCACTGAAGCGTGTTTTCACCAGTTTGTAATCACCTTCCTGAATAACAAGCCCATCAACCAATTCTGCTCCCACAGCACCCTTTGATGTCGGTTTTGGTTTCCCATCACCATACAAATGCCTACGAAACAATTCAACATCTCTTCCTAATGGGTCATGCTCACGGACAACCTACCACAAATTGATTTTTTGGTTAGAAATTATTTTAGCTTCTATACACAAACAATTTATAAACTAACAATCAGGGCACTAAGGGATCATTTGGAATGAGGGACGAGGGATAACAAATTCGAGGATTAATTTAGGATGATGAGATATTGAAATAACTTATTCCGGGATTATATTGTTATTTTCATCCCACATCCCAGGATAACTAGTTGCCCAACCGGACGTTCCCTAAAAGATAACTACACGTAACCGTAGAAGAATGATAAAAGTCCACATTGATGGTTAATAAGATGGGTGACTCCCCCTTTTAACTAACTTTTAGGATGTGGGTTAGGCGCAAGACCTAATTTTACGATAACCATTCATTAAAAGTAGGACTTTAACCTACATTACAACAACAACTACTACACCTCAGTCCCAAACCAGTTAAATGGGCTAGGTGATAAATCTTCACTACTTCATTTAAGCTCAACTTAGGTTAAAATCCATTAATATTGTAAAATTTCTTTATATATAAGTTAAATGCGTCATGAGTTTGTATTAATGGAAGAAAGATTTGAACTTTGGAGTAAAAACGCAAAGTTAAGAAATACCCAAATAATAGGGATGCGGCGGTTTCTTGCAACTTCAACGGTCTTGATAACGTTTGGAACAATAGCTTCACCTCCTTTAACAAGCATAGGAGCACCAGGTAGTATAAAATCTTTCTGAAATTTATGTTCAAACATATAGATTTTCAAGAACTCATTGTTACTTCTGTTATTATATATGCTGAATCAGAAAAAAGTTAGAGAATTACCTGCATGTCTATGACAACAACAGCTGTTTTACTCCATGTATCACTATTTTCTGAGGCCATTTGCTGATTCCAAAACTTCCAATTTTTGCCAGAAATATGGTCCGACTCCAACAGCTAGTTTCAATCCAATCAATTTTTTATTTTTTATTTTTTTGGTGTTGTTAATATTTAGCTTTCACCATCTTTATTGGATGGGCCAGGCTAATTGGGCCTGGTGCCCGAACTCCAAACTTATTGGTTGGGCTTTTGCTCTAGATGGGCCAGACTAATTGGGCCTAGGCCTGGTGCCCCACTTCCAAACAAAATTACATTACACTACATATTTTTTCATATTTTTTAAAAATTCTTACCAAACATTTCAAAAATTCTTACTCTCTCCAATTATTAGATACATAACACATCATTTCTCATTCTTTTTAACGAACTAAAATCACACCTAAATTAAGGGCTCCATCCATGAAATTGATTTACAATTATCTTGTTCTTGATTTTTCTCATTTATTTACAACTGGAGATTAATATCACTGTAACACTTTCTTTATACAATCGGGTATTTTTAAAAAAAAAAACTATGACATACAACTTTTCAAATTTTTTAAATAAGGAAAATAGTGGTATAAGGTAACAAGAACACTAAATTTATCAGAATTTATTTTGGGAATATAACGTTATTTAACAGGAATTTCTACACACTCCGTTGTCTTTTTTTGTTTTATACTTTTGAACTTCTTCCATATTGAGAGGACTCGTAAGCATCTTATTATCTTCCTCTGTGACTAGAGAGGGGATATTAAATAACCAGCAAATCTAAAGATGAATATTAAAGTATAAATATACATATAATATGCATAATTTGTATATATATTTTGTATAGGTTAGTGGCGGTAATTAGTTTGGGCCGAAGGGCCATAAACCAAAGTTTCATTTAAAAAATTTAATGTATACACACTGATCATGAGGAATAACAAGCTTGTATTGTTCTCCACGCTTGTATTGTTCTCCCACAATTTCGTTTCATTGATTTAGGCTGATCCTAATTTGCACACCATAACTATGAAAATTTCTTTTGCTTTCTTCTCTCTGACTACTAAGGTATTTTAACTTGTGAGGTTGTCTCTCGCCTGACCATGAATTCAACGACAATTCGAAAGGGCGTCCTACTCGAAAATCTCCAAATCTATACTTAAAAGTATTTCGTCGATTATTATGCACTTCCTTATCAGATCTACCGTACGCCTTTCAATAAACGACCACTAAATTCTTGCAAATATATTTAATAAAATAATTAATTTACAATAAAAATAGTCATGTTTTATCTATATTAAAAAAATAGCAAAAAATTATTAAAAGTATACACTTACTATACATCATAGCTTGCTAAAAGTCATAGAAATAGTACACCGACTACACAATATAGCGTACCTATGCATGAGCATTACAATATGCCCAAAAAATTAAAATATAGCTCAACTATACATGAAATATATAGTGACAAATTCAATCTCGATCAACTCAAAATCATCTTTAAATAGTCCCAAAATTTATATATAATCCAAGAAATAAATCTCTTGCTAGTGACTCTAAATCTCTTGATCTAATATCCTAGTTTTGAGGGCTAAATATGTTTATTGATCAATTAAAACAACTCATATGATCTAAATGAAATATCTTTTAGTTTGGATAAACAAATAATTTCAATGCCAAAATATGAATTATAAAATTTTTGACCCCACCTTTACATTTATAAACCAAATTGTTCACTTTGACTAAGGCATGTCTTTTGGATTATCCAATAAACATAAACATATATTGTAATGCAAATTATGAGCAAAAAGACTTAAAAAATTCAAACCATATTCTATTGAATGGAAGATTAAAAAATTCAGCCGCCCATCCATTATTAAACAATTTTTTTTGGAGATATTGTCAGAGAAAGACACGTATATGCACAACAGTATAATCTTCGTGTCCTTAATAATTAGTCAAATTAATTTTTTAAGCTATATTTATTTTTTAATTTTTTATCTAGTATCTTTATTAGAGCTCGATTACATCTGAATTCGTATTTCGTAGGTTCTATGTGAGGGAAAGTACTTTTTATCGAGGATTTTTCAATTCCCAGGGCTCAAACTCGAGACTTCTGATTAAAGGGAGAACAACCTCATTCGTTATACCACATCCTTTGATGATATTTTTTAAACTATATTTATGTCTTTTTAATACTGTCTAATACTCAAGAAATATTTCATAAATAGAAATAATTTTACTAAATTATGTCTTATATTTCAAATTTTTTTAATAAACGTAATTTGAGCTAAAATAACACTTATTTTGAAAGATAAAATATTATTTTTATCATACTCTTTGCTTCCATTCCAAGCTGTCACTCTCTGGCTTTGAAATAAAATAAAATAAGTTTATATTTTAATAAACACTTTTTAATAAAAAGCAGAAGTAGACAACATAATGGTTCTATTTTCTTCTTTTTGATAATATTAATTCTAGCATGATCATGAATCGATGATTGTTTTGACCTCTGTATTAGCCACATTTTTCTTATTTTATTTCTTTTTTTAACTTTTCATTTTTGAAGCTTGATTAATTCGCATTAACTTTAAATCTAAATCCTCAATTCCAGGATAAAATTGCTTCCTAGCAACACTTAAGAATATGATTTAGTGGTGAATAAAATGAATTTAGACTTACCAAATTTTTAAATTTAACAAATTTAAACACATTAAGTAATTCCTTTTTATCTATTTTCATTTTGATGAATAAAGTTATCTGATATTTATGGTTAGCGGAAAGTAGATTTATTTTTTATCACAACGTTTGACATTGGACAATGTGAATAACAGTACTCCCTCCGTCCATCTTTACTTATTCACTATACTATTTTGGGATGTTCGACAATACTTGTCCAGTTTATGAAATCAAGAGATAATTTTTCACTTAATTCCTAATTTACCCTTATCATTAATTTTTCACTTAATTCCTAATTTACCCTTATCATTAATTATGGTCATTTCCCTATTATATTTTTTTAAGACATTATATTTATTGTATTCAAAGGATAATTTGGTAAAACTATCCCTATTATTTATAACTTCTTAATCGTCGTACGAAATCAACAAAGAACAAGTAAAAATGGACGGGAGGAGTACATCACTAGCTAGTCTCATCACTTTTTGCATTAATTCCTTTTTTTTCTTTTTTTAATAAACCAATTTATCTTTTTGGTAGTGGGAAAATGATAGTGGAATGACCTATGCATATCCCACATACATAGTACGGCATAACATATAAATAAGTGTATATTCATCTTTTTTTTAAAAAAATAATAAATTAATTAAATTATAAGCAAAATAAATATGCATTTTCTTTTGTCACGATAATTATTACGTCATGATTACATCATGAAGGGAGAAGTGGTACAAGTCTATATTATTTGTATTAATTCGGAGAGTTAAAAGATGGTTATATTTTAGATTATTTTTTTAATCGTTTTTACTTTTCATATCTATTTTGATTTGTTGTACTCGAGCTGAGGATGCTCTCGAAATAATTTTTTTATTTTCACAAGAAAAAGGTATGAAATTTCACTAAATATGTTATTATTGTTGTTGTTGTTATTGTTTATCATTATTATATATATAACAGTATAACAAATAAAGAATTTTATGACTATTATTTAGCGGCAACAACAAATACGATATTTATAATCAACACTTTATATAAATGTCACTAAAGGCTTTAGTAACTTTCTGGGATGCAATGACATTAACTCAATTGCCACTACATATTTTTACGACAATAAATTTTGCCTCTAAAAGAAAATATATTGCTAATAAATGTCGCTTTTGTTATAATGACAAGTTGATTTAAAGAGAGAGAGTGAATTTATTGTAAGAATATTTGTGAAATAATTAAGTTAAACTCATTGACCTAATTTACTTTCAAACAAGGGATGTACATTTTATTTTTCTCTCCAAATTAGTATACAATTGTCATTTACTGTTTAATTATGGAAATCGTTAAGTACTTATCTTCTGTTTAATTAAGTAACCAAAAATATCAAATACAAAAGTCAACTCTAGACTATTCAATGAATTACCAATCTTTTATCGCAGTAATTTCAAAGTTTACTTCTTCTTTTTATAAGATTTATACGTAATTCATAAATATATATATCTGACATTTGAGTGCAGACCGGACCAGATCAGACTTGAATCTTCTTTGTTTGAGCTATTTTAGGAATGTAGACCGAAAATCGAATCTATCTTGAACAACTACGTAGAGATTTTTGTGGCATTATGAAGGGAGTCTTAATCGATCTTTTCTAGGATTTTTTATCATGCCTCACAAAGATATATATATTTCCATTGATAATTAAAGGGTCTTCCTTGAACAAATTCTTAAAGATTAGGTAATCACTACCTCTTTCTAAAAAAAAAGATTTACTTTGTACTGTTCGGAGGTCATATAGATCAGAATCCGGAGCGATAAAAACGAAAGAATCACTTAATATCATACTCCATCCATCTCAATGAATATTCACGTTAAATTGCTTAGTCCTTCATATCGCTATTAATTCATTATTAAAACAATTTAGATATATAAGAATTCTTGTCGTATATATTTACAATATATAATTAAATTTAGTTGATTTTATCCAACTACTTTTAATTAGTTGAGGTAATTAATAAACTCTAATGTATATATACAACACTTACAAACTAGCTTATGATTATTTCATGAAATAAAATATGGCAATATTTGACCATACAATAAGATTTCTTACCCTTGTTCCTTCCTACTTAATTAGAAATGCAAAATATAATATAGCATCAGCAACAGTCAACCCTAACTAACTTATTTAGAGTGACTGCTTCTGATGTTATATCAATAAACATCATTAAGTATATTATGAAACATTAATTAACATTATAAATATCCTCCTCCTCCTAGAGCTGGGGTCCAATAATCTCCAACAGTACTGTTGTTATTGTCACATCCAACATGTTGTGTACAAGATATAGGAACCAAACACAACCCTCTACTCCTCAAATCCTGAAATAATTTTATTTCCAAATTACCATATTATTATTATAAGAAACTATATGCAAAATGATGAAGTAAAAAAGCTATTACATCACAAACTAAGATGAAATGAAACTAAAATGTTCAAAGTAATTCAGGGACGGAGTTACGACTTAAACTATGTATTTCTTTATATTTAAAAATCCATTTACTATTATAAGTAAGTGTCAGAATTTATAAGTTTAAAATTTTAAATCCGAGGGATATATGAAAGGACTTATTATTTCAGAACTTATAAATTCAAAATCCAAAGTTCGATTGGATATATAAAAGGACTCATTATTTCATAACTTATAAATTTAAAATTCAAAGTCCGATTAGATATATAAAAGAACTCATTATTTCAGAACTTATAAATTCAAAATCCAAAATCCGATTGGATATATAAAAGGACTCATTATTTCTGAACTTATAAATTCAAAATCTTAAATCCGATTGGATATATGAAAAGACTCATTATTTCAAAACTTATAAATTCAAAATCCAAAGTCTGATTGGATGTATAAAAGGACTCATTATTTCAGAACTTATAAATTCAAAATCTTAAATTCGATTTGGATATATGAAAGGACTCATTTCAAGATTATTTTAGTTTTAGCTAAGTTTTTTTTTTCATGGGAATTATTGTATGAGTTCATAAAGTTGGCAAATCTTGCTCTTAATATAGGACACAACTTCTTTTTGAATAGGAAATTGATATATACTTTGATTCAGCTTTTCTACTAATAATGCAAATTAAAGCTTGCTTTTTATTTTTGTTAGGGATCCAATAAAGCATCAACTTCTTTGTTAAGTAAATTAATAAAAACAACTACTAGTATGTGTATATATATATATTTTTCCTTGAATTCATGAAAGAAGAGAATATTAGTTTATTGGAAAATGTGAAGGAAAAAAAGTGGTAGCTAGCTCTTACAGGAGATTGTTGGTGAGTGTGACTCATGCTTCCTGCTACATTGCCCATGTATGGAGAGCTCAATGCCTGCACATTTTTAGTGCACCAAAATAAATTAAAGCTGCTCAAGAGAAAAAAAAACTAAGCACCAGCTCCGTTATTTTATTTTATATGACGATATTTGAAAGAATATAAATTTTTATGAAAATGAGAATTCTTTTTATACATACAGAAATACCACAAAAATTTATAATCATGATACTTTTATGTCAATAACATTATTTCACTTTGAGTAAACCTAAAGCATATAAAAATAGAAATACAGGAGTATCTTTTTTTTTTTTTCCCTTACAAATAAAAAAGAGATAAAATTTCATATAATATAAAAAGCGAAAATCGTGATCAATAAAATAAGCTAAGAATCATATCGAAGTAAAATAAATTTGAATAGAGTTGCTTGGTTACTATATTGGTAGAAGATAGCTAGTATACCTCATGAAATTAGTGGAGTATATACACGCGATCTAAAAGGAAAATATATCTTTTTCGTGAAAAATAAAAGAGATATAAAAAATCATGTAACATAAGAAATGAAAATAATGGTCGACAAAAGTAAGCTAAGAATCATATTGTGAGATTTCAGCTTCAAATTTTAGTGAATCAAAGCAAAAATAGTAGTAGTAGTGATTTCTTGTCATCTGTTAAAATCTATTCGATAAAATTACTTGGTTACTGTACTGATAGAAAATAGCTCACATACCTCATGAAATTAATGGAGGAGTACGTGCAAGCTAACACGAACATCTTATTTATAATTTTGTAAAATATATTAAGAGAAATTACCTGAATTTGTGCCTGAAGGAATCTGATGTATCCAATGGCTTCTGACAAGACGGAGGCTGTATCAGTCTGCAAAAGAGAAAACATATATACCCATGCCTATCACTTCTTCTTTTCTGCACATATTACTTTAAACATGGCTATTTTTTAAAAAGCTAAAATTAAAGTGCTGTTTTTGCAATCTCCTTTTATGGGTTTCATCATAAACTAGTACTACTAAATTGTAGTACAGCAGTATATTTCAGTCACAAATACTCTTTACTGGCCTGACTTATATTAAAATACTCTACAAACAGAGACAAATTCATGATTTAAATTTAATCGATCGTGAGCATTTGCCGTTTTGAAATCATTTTTGTCTCCTCCGGCCTGATGGCTTGTCTTTTGCATATTTTGAGACTAGTTGAAGTTGTGTATATTTTGGTCCACTTTTGGAAAATGTACTCTATATTTTGTTTGTAGTTGATCTGTACTAGTGACTTCCAGGTTGTGGAAGGGATTCAGTATTGTGTTGTGTATATATTTATCCAGTTGCTCTTTATTTCTGCTCCTCCAGTTTCTAGGTTGTTTTCCCCCTTGTACCCATTACTTGCAGTTCTAGGTTACATATTTGGCTTGCCTATCAGCTGATTATGATAGGTGTCATCGCGACTCGAGAAATCGAGTCGTGACAAGTCACTCCAATTCTTATGATGTTTAGCGATAAATTTAATATACTTTTGAAATTATAATAATTTTAGTAGGTTTTCACAACATTCAAAATTATGAGTTCGACTAAATCCACTACATATAAGCTAAGTTGCATGAACTCTTCACATTTAATGCCGCACCCGTGTCGGATTCCTCGAAAATACGCTATTTTTGACAAATCCAACACGCACACGCTGATATTTTTTGAAGAGTCTGAGCAACATAGCATATAAGTTGCATCCATCTCTATATTAACAAGAACATCATATTTAATTTATTTGAATTTAAGTTATATATATTGATATCATAATTTTTTTTCATAATATCAATATTTTCATGTATTTAAATACGATATCAGTAATCTTAAAATTAAGACAAGTTACCTGTTATAACATTAGGTGAAAGATCAATATAAAACTTGGATTTATATATAAAGTTAAACTGAATTTACTTTACCTTTCCAAATGGAGAAACAAGTTGGTGGAGTGCTGTTATCCTATCTCCTAGTTTCTCTTTTCTCACCTGCACTTCCCAATATAAACAAATTAAATTAATGATGACCACTTACTATTTATAGATACCAACTGGGAAAAAAAAATTGATTTAATTAATTAGAATAAAAGATTTGAGGTATATACTGTCAAATCTCTCTATAATAGTTATTTTCTATAATACTAACATTTTAATAAGATCAAATATATACCCTTCGACCAACTAGTTTACCAGCATGATGAAAGCATATATTATCAACGTACATGTTGTGTATATATATACATATCTTTAACATGAAATATACACTATGTATATACTTTATATATTCTTTTTGATAAATTAGATGATCGAATGATTTAAACTCGTAATTATTCTATAAGAAGATATGTAGAAAAATAGAGATAATTACCTTGAGAGAGGGTTGAGCTGAAGAATGTTGAACTCTTGCCTTCTTTGTTACCCCACCACTGCTTGTACTGTTACACTTTATTTAATACAATAGAGAAAATAATTAATTATGATAAAAGAATAATATTAGAGAAAAAATAAGGATTTACAAAATATACTAAAATGATGTAAAAAATATTTCACACGATAGACAATAATACATAATTAGTAACTGAACTACTATCACATGAATCTAGATTTTACTATGATTAAAATTAGTTAGGGTAACTAATCATGGATTATTTGGCTTTTATTAATCATAAAATCACCTTTTCCTTTTGGAATATTACTTGTACTTATTGACTTTATGAAAGATCAATGATATGAAAAAAGATCCACTTTTTAAAAAGTAAAAAATAAAATAAAAATTTAACTTACCTCAGATGAATGGTCTGGATTCTTGGCTTCAAGTTCAACCACTTTGTTACTGTTGGTAATTTTATTAGCAGGAGATGATGAGAAGTTAAAAATATTATTATGGTTTAAATTAGTGGTAATACAAGAATTAGCTGGTGATAAATCCTGATGGTAATTACTATACAGTCCTTGGCCCACTACTACTTCTGATTTTACATCAAAAACAGGAACCCTAAAACTTGAATTAGATGGAATATTATTATTATTATTATTATTAATTGAATTCAAATTTTGGATTTCTTCCCAATTCTCCAGCTTCTTGTATTGATGATGAAAATGATCAGTTATATCAGATTTTTCTTGATCACAAGATAATCCAGACCTGAAATTTAATTAAAAAAAAAGGAGTAAGTAATTAAGAGGAGAATGATAAAGAAAATTAAAATTAGCATATAATTATTCATATAAGTTCCAATTAATAGAGAAAAAAAATGGAGCTAGGTGTGATGATTTTCCACATTTATTAGGGTTAAAGATAACTAATTTAGTCGTTGTTGTGGTCGGACTGTATTCTACCCCACATTTTGAATACTAGACATATTTAAAATATTTTCTTCTTCGAGCCTTGATTAGAGAAGAAGGATGAAGAAGAAGGTTTTACAACAAAATTGATTTTATCACGAGCCAACTTATGATGTTCATGTCGATCTATAGACTATGACTCAAAAACTAAAAACTCATAGCATGAAATTTTTTAGAAAGAGAAAAGTAATTGAGCCTTTGAAGTTTAAATGAGTAAAGCTTGACACAAAAAGAAAATTTGCAAATACATAAAAGACTACTAATGTTTGTGGTAAAATCTTTGAACTCTCTATAGTCTACACAATAAGTACTTCTACAATAATTACAGCGCTTCAGTTTCAAACAAGTTGATTATATATATATAACTATGTACAAGAAAGAAAGTAGAGAGAAGGAGATTTTACAGAAGTAGCTGGCTCCACGAGCGAGGTAAATGATTTTGACTTGGATTATTATCCACTAAAAAATTTGAAGATCCATAGAAATGTTGAGTCGTCGTAGAAGAAGAAGAAGAAAGCTCATGAGATTCATGTGGATGCATGCTTGTGTTCATCATCATGTTGTTCCACCAATTATTACTAGGGTTTCCAGCCATGAAGAAGGATATATTATTGTGAACAACACATGATATACTATATAGTATTATTGTTTCTTCTTTAATGTAAGAGCCACACAATATATATAAAAGAAAGAAGAAGAAAAATCCTTTTTCAAAGATTTTTTTTTCTTTCTTTCTTTTTAGGTAGCTAGCTTTGTCTCTCTTCTTTCCTTGTGAGAGCACCAAAACGAAACTTTGTTGAAGCTTTCAGCCTTGTTTTTGCTTTTCTCTTAAGAGGTTCAATAAACCAATATGTCCTTTTCAACCAAAGTACTAGCCTTATATTTACTTGGTAGTGTTTCTTACTTGTGGGGTTGACAATTGCTTTGATGCTTTTTATTTTTCTTTTGTTTTCCCTCTCTAGCTACTTCTTCGATTTATGTGACACGCTTCTCTTTTAATTTGTTCTAAAAAGACTAACGTACTTATAAAGTCGAAACAAATACTTTTACACTTCTCATTTGTTCTTAATGAGGAAGTTTATTATTACACAAATTGTAAACTCATTGGTACTGAACTAGTATTTCTCTCGTTTTATCTACTGTTGGGTGAAAATTATCTGGTTTTGTCATGACTTCACTCCATTTGTTATGACACGTTTAAGATGACGAGTTCCAAAAAAACTTATATCCACACAAGTACAAAAGCATATTTTTCAAAAATCATCTTCTTTTTTTTTTTAAAAAAAAAGCTTGGATGGGATTCAAATTATATTTTTTTGTAACATAAATGGAAAAGAAGGGAGTATATTCTTCTTTGTGTTTCTTACTTCTTATTTATTCTTTCACACAAATCGTAAATTGATAGGTACTGAACTGTATTTCTCTCGTTTTGTTAACGGTTAGGTCAAAGTTATCTGATTTTATCATGATTTCACCTCTAATACAAATGTTATGATATGTTTAAGGTGACAAGTTTCAGAAAAACTTATCTCCACACAAATACAAATGCATATTTTTTAAAAATCATCTTCATTCTTTAAAAAAGAAAAAGCTTGGATGGGATTCAAATTATTTTTTTTTTTTATCATAAATGGAAAAGAAGGGAGTATATTCTTGTTTGTGTTTTTAAATTTTTTGGTTTAGGTTTATTTTAAAGGGTGGGGGCAAGAAAAGGGAAAGTGGGAGGAGTGTTTTCAGGCCATAAAAAAACAAATACTCGTGGGGTTTTAATTCCTTAATTTGGGGTGGTAACTTTGGGATTGTTATTTTTCTCTAACTTACCTATATTTATAGATTCTAATAAAGGATAGCATGCTCTTTTCCCAAGTAATCATTAATTAATTAATTCATATTTTATTTATTATGCTACAATACATTTAATATAACTTATTATTCTGCAGGTTTTTTATATTTTATCTTTCTATTTACCATATGAGGCTTAGTAGGCCATCTTAATTTGATAGCACAAAAAGTTACCATACATTATCAGGTCAAATTCTATCATTTATTTGATGGAGAATTTTCATAAATAGTCTAGGCTTCAAACTTAATATGATTAGATAAATATATTTTATATAATTACACAGCACAACTTATGTGATCTGGAGGGGAGGAGGTGAGCGAGATCGAGAGGGGGAGGAGAGAAAAGAATTATATATGTATATTTGTCCAATTGTATGTGTATATCTGTTAAATAATAGTATATGTGTAACTAATATACATGTATTTGTATATTTGACAAGCGAAATCGAGAGAAGGAGGAGAGCGGCGAGCGAAAGAGAGCAGAAAGTGGAGAGAGGCGAATTATATATGTATATATGTCAAAATAATTGTATACATATGTAATCGTATATCTGGCAAGAAATTGCACGGAGAGAGGAAAGAGACGAGAGAGAAAATAGCAACAAAACCCTAATTATAGCTATAAATTGTAATTTTTCAAACTATAGTAGTATAATATAAATACATATCAGATGTTTGCCGAGTTACGTCATTTTTTCTTATTTAATTGAGTCCAACTGTGAGTTCAAAATTAAAACATCATATTTTGCAAGTTGACATGGAAGAGAAACTTAGTGCAGTATATAAATTTAGGAAATTTGAATTAACTAACCAAAAGCAATTCTGCGCGTGCCTTTGCCCTGCTGTATATGTATGTGCATATGGATAATTAAAAGTATATATCCATATGCTGCCCATCTCATTTTATGTTTGGTGTCTGCCCATTTGGGAATAGGAGCGGAACTACACTCTAATATATGAATTCACGTGAATTTATTATTTTTTATCTAAAAGAATGTCACATAAAATGAGACGGAGAAAGTAATATATATTAACTTCAAATCGATAAGAATTCATAAATTTCAAATCAAGAATCTGGATTGTTCTTGTGTACGTTGCAGTACTAATCAACTACTTTGTGCTGTCCTCTTTGGCCTATCTGGATCCTACTGACCCATTTTTTACCAACACTTGAAACAAATTTTTATCCCATTTTCAGTTGGCTGCTCAAGGACTCATATGAAGCCTTCACTATTTTCACTTTTCTTGAGTTATTGAAATGGAAACAGCTAATACTGCATGACTATTTAAATTGATTTCTTACAAAAACTAATGACTAATTTGAAATATTAAAGCACCCTTTTTATCCTAACTTGCGTTCGAGCTCAGACTGTTATATATAATATTCAAGGGACAAGTGTTGTTTTTATTTGAGCTTTTTTGACTATGTAGACCCAACCAAAAAAAGGAGGACAAAAGGAAGTATGATGCTGAAAGAGAGAGGTCTTACCTTCAATGCAATTCACTGGATGATTTACAGCCTTGGAAGTAGGCGGTTTTGTACTTTCGACCTCACTTTTCCCATTCACTAGATGAATCAATGTCCTTTCTTCATACGCAAAACTTCAAGCTTGCCATTTGTTCTTGAAGGGTAGCCAATGGGACGAGCAGGGTTAAAAGTTCAAGACCACTCATTTTCAACGTCATTGAATGTAAATTTCCTACAATTCATTCACTTATAAAGCCATAAGACGAAGAGGGCAAAGAAACAAAAGGATAAAGATTAGTGGACTACAAGTCCCCACAAAATCACACGTTGTGATGAACTTTTGTTGCTCAAAATTTCAACCGCTACAAAATTTTGTTACAGTAAGAGCAACTGGTAAATTTAGTTACCAATTGTCAGTTAAAAGTGTTATAACCTGCACATCATTTGACAACTCTATAGGCAGATTTTAAAGCACTGTAAGGAAATGAAGGATTGTTCTTACCCTATACAAAGCTAAAATAGGGTTGCTTGAGCCATCTGATAAAAAAATTGAATAAATTGTGACCTGTGACTGATCAAACCTTTTAAGAGAATCTTCAAGATAGACATATAAATGAGATTATAGGAAAGTAAAGCTACATTAAAAAAGACAAGAAACTTTAACAAATGAATGCACTCAATAAAGCAGAACAAGTTGCTTTATCAAGGAATCTTGATTCCTAGTTCAATTTCTATGTTATCCTTGGGCAACTTTTGATCCATAGTTTGACTGAAGCTTTGCCTTTCCCGTCATTTCATTTCACCTTTCACAGGAATTATTGTATCTGACTAATGTTGTTGACCGAACCACCATGTGGATGCATAGCAGCAATCGATTCCCCACATCGAGAGCAACGAAAAGACGGAGCAGCGGAGCACTGTGTTTGAAGATAGTAATAGTAGCTGTGTAGTGATGAAAGATACATCAAACCCACATGAACAAGATTCACTAACACTAAAAAGAAAATCGACACATGAATGACATCAACCCAAATAGATGACAAGATGAAGGCATGAGCAAGATATCTCCTCAGCAATATCTACAGATACAATGCCTTAATAGTTGACTGACTATCATAGCTATTTCAGTTACGTCTTCTAAACTTAGTTTGCAAGCGACTATTTAGCTATATTCGGGTTCTTATAGGTATCAGATCTACCCAAAGTGCCATTTTCCCATCTGTTGACCTATTTCCTAGGTAAAGTCCTGACTCTATTTGAAAATGAATTGGAAAGGTAAACTTCTCTTCTAGTTTCACTTCTTGAATTAAAAAATTAACTAGCTATGAAAATTGATGCCATGGTTGTGTGTAAAACACTGAAGGTAAATTTCATTTAAAAGTTGCAAGAGGATGTGAGACTCCGAAAAAATAAAATACTTTTCTAAACAGCCCTGAAGTGTTTTATGTAGTTTTGACTCTCAAAGCTTCTCTTCTTTGCAATCTACCAAGTTACACATATATACCACCCACACCTCCATATATACAATATGCCTACATAAACATAAATTGTTATAATGCAATTTCAATGGATTCAACTAATCTTGTAAACTTCAATTCATACTTGATTAAGTTTTGATACGATAGTTCCTACTAAATGAATGAACATTTGAAAGATACACTGTGTTGCCAATCTACTGAATAATCATAAGCATGCAATACATGTACCTGTGCTGACAAGGGATTGCTAAAGACTGCGCACAAAATGTCATCCATTGAAGAATCTGAAGACTTATCCCTTGAGAATGGACGAAGAAAATTCTTGACGGATGATGAATTGAGAAGGGGAAGAAGCAAGAGCAGCAATTCCTGCATATTAGAATAGTTGATAATGTACTCCATTCAATTTTTTTAGAAAGGTAACAAATGAACGTACTTCCATCTGTATGGATCGCTATACATTCAAAAAAATAAAAATATCAAACAATTAACTTTAAGTTTTTACTCCAAAAGAACAACTTCAAGATCCATCCCATTCCCATACTCGCCAACAAAAGAAGGCAGACACAAGCTGGAAATAAGTTCTGTTAGCCCTTTGGCAGCATGTACAAAAGCAAAGGAATGTTATTTCTGGGCCCTTCCCTTTCTTGATAAGGTTGAGTCCTAAAAGATGATTGATAGCAAAATTGCTGACATAGATTCTCAGATAAATTGTCATCGATATTCCCCTCTTCAGAAATGACCATGTAAAATCTGCAACACTCTGCTAATGGATGGAAAATTACCAAGAATTCATTCACGCCAATTGGCGATTCATGTATTCGGAGCTCATGGCACTGTTCATATCTGGCCTTCCATAAACAATAAAGCTCTTTCAATGAGATTCCTATACCTGCATGTCATCGAAACATTTAGCTAACCAGTAAATCCTAAATAAACAAGTTATATTCTTAGTTCCAGTCATGTTTAACAGTTGAACCATTTTCAAAAGGTCCCATGACAGTATCCTTACAGCAGTTAATGCTGGATATGCCTCAACAATTTATCCCTGCTACCAGTAATGCATCTAGATTTTCTACCCTCCACTAAAATACCATGCTTTTGTCTGTGGCAGGGGTCAAAACCGTTAAACCATGATGTGCAGAGTGCACCTTACCACACATCACGTCTTATGCTTTGATCACAAGAGCAAATTCCTGGGGACATTTTCTAACTTCAGTATTATATTCTAATCAGTCAATCTAAAGGTCAGTACACGGAACACTCATAGCAGACAGCACACGCCGGGAACACAGCTAAACCCTTTTTAAATTGTCACATGTACAGGACCTTCACAGCAATCAAGAATGTCACTTAATTTTCTATATACTCATATTTATTGAACATCCATGTAAACAAACAAGTGGGATAAGTGTGGAAGAGGACTATACCTCCTCAGAGTCACCCCATCTTTGAAAAGCAGAAAAATGATTGAAGACGGACCAACATATATTGCCCACCAACAGCAGCAACACAGTAACACTTCTGAGCAACACTAAGACCAGGTCCCTCCGATCCTGTTTGAACTAACATATGCAGAAAAGCAAAACTATGGCTAGAACTATGAATGCTGATGCAAGAGGCACAAGATCAAAAAATTGAATTCAATTAAGTCAAGCTACAATCTTGGAAGCTTCAAATAGAAATTAAGATAAGCAAGAATTTCAAGCCAATCCCTCAAGTATCTCCATAATTACTGAATATTTGCTAAATACTTTTGCGGACTTCCCATAATTACTGAATATTTGATCATTTACGTAAATTAAAATTTACAGGTCTCATATATCTCAAGCCATCTTAAGTAATCGATGAGAATGAGTCCATGGACGACTGGAATGCTTTCAGATATGACCATGAAAGAAGGAAATATCTAACAAGTGAGATGATACCATAATCTGGTTTAGAAAGGGCTGAATGCGTGAACTGAATAAGTAAAAAGAAAAAAGTTCCAATTCATGCTATCAACCATGAACTCGGCCTCAAATCAAAGTGCATGTCTGAATGCTAACCTTAATTATTTAATAAGTTTTGCCACAATTATTCCCTCCATGTCCCAATTCCCAAGAACTAGCAACATTAAGATAGAGAAGAAGGATTTTTGTAAGAGAAACTTTTTTCATTTTGAACAGTAAATAGAAGAAGAGTTTGTTCGCAGCAACTTACACAAACGAACAAAAGGATTAAGTAAGAGATGATATCTAACAATGTAGTATCCAGATGATTTAAAATAGAAAAGAAGGATTTTTGTAAGAGCAACTTTTTTCGTTTTGAACAGTATATAGAAGAAGAGTTTGTTAGCAGCAACTTACACAAATGAACAAAAGGATTAAGTAAGAGATGATATCTAACCTTTTCCCCTCACTTCAACCACACTTTCATCCCTACACCACTATAGCTCACATTCATTAGAGCATTACCCGGTGTAGGCTTATGAACCCAGATATAAAAATGCCAGATAAGGAACTCCAAGAAGCATCAAGTTCTGACTCATATTGAAATAGCATTCCTGGCTACCCCAAAGGGAAGAAACAAAAGGAAATTAAATGTGTTTCAAATTATTATCACATCAAAAATAATGAAGAGGTGAACTCCCTGATAAGTTAGAAGGCTGTACTACATGTAACTTCGTCAAAGAGAAGACCTTAACCAAATGTTCCTTTAGCATGGCCGACATTTCAATGTCCAGTCTGGCTGCATCTACCTGATTAACTCTTGATATTGAAATTGGAATGGCAGACTGTGAAAACAAGCATGCAATGGAAACCTAAATTGTGCGAACTCTTCACTTTCAATGCCACGCCTGTGTTGGATTCTATGAAAATACACTACTTTTGGAGAATCCAACACGCATCCACTGATACTTTTAAAGAGTCTGAGCAACATGGATGGAAACATATTAGTGGGAGATAAAAGTCAATATATAATACCATCAAACCTACTCCTCTTTAACTCATTTTCACACATCTTGGGGTCCAAGAAAGGATATATACAGGTGAATATTTACCATAATAAAATAGGTTGAGAACCGAGGTCGTAGGTTCAATTATGCTTCTTTCCATACAAGCCTTGATAGACAGAGTAACCTAAGCTGGTAACCATGGGATTAGTTGACATGCATGCAACTTAGCTCGGACACTATGATTATCAAAAGAATAATTAAATGAGCTATAAATAAGTACAACTTCTAGAAAGAGACACACACTACATAGTCATTAAAGGTTTCTATAGAATGACATGCTTTCCTTTTATTTTTCTTAGGAGCAATAAGCTGATTATTGCAGGTAGCTCAAAGTAAACTAGCAATACATTAGCATTACAAGGAGAACATCAACGCCAATTCCGAGTACCTTTTTCATCCCTTACTAGAACATACAAAATTCAAAAGTAAGAAGCATTGAGTAGAACTCATTTGATGTGACTCAACTATAACGAGATGGATCAAAAACTTAAAATGAAGATAGTGATATACACCGTATGAGATGAAGCAAGAGACTTCCACGGAAGAAGTAACTTATAGTAGGTACTGAGCCTAGCATCTTTTTGTGGCTGTAGATGAGAATGCTGACGAAGCTAGGGTTTGTGTATCCATCTTCAGATATGACGAATTTCAGCTGAACAACAATGGCGAAGAGATGTGCCGGAAAAATGAGAATCTCCGGTGACGGTTCTAGAGGGCAATTTCTCAGACCAATTCTGGCGGTTCATTTACAAAATGTTTTTCTTTTCACTATTTTCACTTTTACTTTTTTTTGTGTGTGTAAATTTATTTTAGTTTCAAAAGAAATCTTAAATTTTCATTTTTATAACCCTGAACCTGAACCTTTACACTAAGGTCTTATTTTATTTTTGGTTATTTATTTTTCACATTTTAAGTTCATTTATTCATTAAATCTAAATTTTAAGCTAGGGTTTGTGTATCCACCTAAATATTATGTTAAAGTGATAAATTAATAAAAGACAATATTAACAATTTAAAACATGTTATGTTATCTTTATTTACACATATTTAATTGTGATGAATTAAGGGTGGGGTGAGGTGGCAGAAGGCTGGAGTGTAGGGAGAGACGGGATATATTTTATTGAGAAATAATATGATAGTTGCACGTTTAAAAAATAATATCTTCCAACATGTTCGAGAAGATATTACAATAATATAAAATACCTATAAATAATAATTTAATATTATTCGCGCATCACGCAGGTGCCTATACTAATTTTGTTAATAAAAGTATATAATATAATAAATTTTAAAAAAAAAATTAATAAAATTATGCTGAAAACATTGAACTACTCCTTAAATGCATATCATCTATGTTTAATTTGCTAACCTAAATGGGTTCTTACACTATTAACGTATTTTTTTTATTTCTCACCTTGTGTTGGTTATATTCATTGGGATACAATTAGATTAAGATTAATATAAAAGAAAAATCACATTAAGAGATAAAACTCGAGATCATTAGTTAAAAATAAAAAGAATACTTATAGTTCCACTAAAACTCTTACTGGTAAACAATTAACATATCACTTGTACGGTTATACCTAGTATCTTCTGATATTTTTGAGCTAAGGGTCTTTCGGAAATAACTTCTCTATCTCTGTGAAATAATGATAGAGTCTGTGTATATATTACCCTCCCCATACCCCATTTGTGAAATTCTACCGAGTATGTTGCTGCATAAGATAACATTTATTCAAAGTTCAACACATCCATTATTGTGATCTTTTTTTTAACCTTCAAGGTCAGAAGCAAAAGTGTTATTTTCACGAGACAAAACTTAAAAGTTTTCCATATAAAAAAAGTGGATTCAAAAATTAAGATTACTCATTTTAAAATTAAGGTATTTTAAGTAAATTTATCACCTTAACAAGTAAATTATCTGCAAAGACATGCTACGCCTTAACCACTTCAAGGCTTAAGCAAACAAATGAGTGAGCAAGGATCAGCAAAATCAACAGAAAAGTCACATTCAGTTCAAAACAGTACTAAACAGAAATATAGCTGAAAAGTCAGCTTTACATTTCAATGGTTTATGTCCAAAATCACCCACGGCAAATAACTAAAACCTAAGCAGAACTTTGTGAGATGGGTCCAAGATAATCACCCTCCAAGCTCACAACTGCTTGGAATTCCTTCTCTGCCTCCACATACCTTGCTCCAACCACGATGAAACGCACCAGAGTCTCTTTCTCAATTCTTGACATCTTCTCATTCATAAAGATGGGATTTTCTCCAGGCACATACTTATAATCCGCCATCTTCTGATGAGACAGGTACATCTTGTCGGTGGGGCCACATCTCAAAAAGACGCCGTGCTTCAAGATCTTTTCAACAACCCCTTCCAAGATCTCTCCACGGAATATCTTGAAGGTAATGCAGCTGAATTCCACAGGGAAAAGCACATCACCAGCATGTTCTCGAACTTTCCCTTCCCCAATCCTCTCCAATGTAGAGAGAGCAATAAAGTAACCAAGATTTTTTGAGGCCTTCTTGGAAGCGAAGTCATCCAAGAGGCGAATAACAATTGCCTTCTGAAGCATTAAGCCTTCAACATCAAGATTCTCAGCAGGTATTATCACATTCCATGACAACTTAGATGTCAAATACATTTTAAATGACCTGTCACAAATCAAAACGCAGTGGGCTTTATCAAGGGAAGATGCGGCCTTACAAAGAAAGGATGCAGTCACAGCAATACTATCATGTAAGTTCTAGAAAATCTTTCGACTTTCATATGCCACAACCACAAGAAATGCAATGCACATTTACTTAAATTTATCCATCAGGAGAAGATCTCTAATCCCCACAAACACTGTGAAAGTGCAAATGGTAATGAGTAGTGAACCACAAGAGAGACAATGGTACATTTAATAAGGATTTGGGCGCTGTGTTCTTAACTAGCAATATCAGTCATCTTTCCCTCAAATAAGTTGCAGAGATTGGCTTGAAACATCACAGGGAAACATAGAAGACTACACAAATTCACTCCTGTGAGATAGACTTTATCATCAAATACGAGAATACATCTACCAGGCTGTTGCAACATTGTCATTCTCAAGATAACACAACCCCCCACTCCCCAAACGAAACCTCTAATAAGAGTATTTACACCAAATTTGAAACTATTCTAACTCCGTTAATCTGACCATTGGAGGTAGAATGGTGACTTACAGTTTCCCACCGACAAAGAAAGAATCTTTCAAATAATCAAATCACTTTTAGAAGCCAACTGCAGGTAAGTGTCTATGCCCAATGACTTAAGAGCGTGGAAAAACTTTTTAGAACCAGTTAAATTACATTTACAATGTAAAGTGGATAAAACTGAAATTCGTAATGAATAACACATGTCCATCCATCTTACTAGGATTTGGGCAACATGTGAAAATCAACCCAACTTTGAATTTACCCAAAGAAACACCGAATAATCAAGAACAATACAAGGAAAGGATTAAATTTTGGCCCCATTTTGACCTGTGATTAGGAAAACTTACAATGACTAGGGTAAAATCAGTAGGGTTTGTGAAACAAGATTAGAATGGTAATAAAAGATAAAATTGGGACTTCATCTACGCTTTTGAGCCTCTAAAGAGTGAGAAAAAAATGGAGGAAACTAGATTTATGTTGCAGAAGATAACAGCATTGCATGATCGGAAAGTAACAAACGAAGAAAACAATTTGAAATGTTCTGAACATAGAAAATAAACAGCGGCAAGAAAAAGAACCGGCGGAGGCACTCTATTGGGACTAACCTTTGTATACAAACCCGCGGCGGCGACGGCGACGGAGTAGGCAGAGGTACGGGAACTTTTTAGCAATTGGGTTCGGCTCAACTCAGTTCACTTGTGTTGGTGACTTGGTGTTGCTGCTACCTTTTTATTCCACAAAGTTATGTTATTTCCTGTTTAGTCCCTTGTTATCATTGATAATCTAATTAGTAGCCCCACTTGTTTATGTTATTTCCAGTTTAGTCCCTTTTTATCATTGATAATCTAATTAGTAGCCCCACCTGTTTAAGATTCGCTTTCCTTACTCTACTATTTTCCTCAATTTAAAAAAAATTACATATTTTTTTTAGTCTGTTTAAAAAAACAATTCATATTTTAAGTGAAATTTTAATTTTGATTTTCTATATGGCAAGTTTAATGTTATAAGATTAAATATTATTTTATTATATTTAATATAATTATAATTTAAGATTATAAGTTTAAAAAAAATTCTTTTATTTTCTTGAACTCCATGAAACTAGCTCAGTATTTTATAGACGGAAGAAGTATTTCATTTTCACTATTTCACTCACACCTAGGGAAATCACTTTTAGATTAAAATTTCTTTATATTTAAAATTTATTTTTTATTTAGGACTATTTTATCTAGATAATTAACTAACGTTTTGACTATTATGTATTTTGTAAATAAAAGTATGTAATATAACAATTTTAAAAGAAAAAATTCAGTAAAATTATGTTGGAAGCATTAAACTACTCCTTTTATATTTAGAAATCTTTTGTTACATTAAATTTTAATCGGATAATTATTTAACTTCTAATTATTTAACTCTAAATTATTACTTTATGTATTCAAAAACTATTAACGTATCTATACTATAAGCAATTGAATTGATTTTCTCATCTTTATCGTTTCACAATAGACTGAACGATTGTGTCAAACTAATAGTTTTTATTTAAATTTCTTGTTTTACATTAATATTATATTTATTTAATGACAAATACTATTCATATATAATTTTTCAATTGAAACGATACATACGTTTAAAATACGTACACTCTGAACTAGTTAACTTAAAAGTATAATAGATTTACACTATACATATTAGTGGCGCTTATTGGATGGGTTAGTTATAATTTTATATTTAATGATTTGATTTATGGAGAATTTATTTTTATCTATGCTAAATAATCATCAAATCAATAAATTATTAATTTATTCAATTTGGACTAACGATTATTCATTAATTATCAATTAATTAAGTTGTAATAAAAATTAACTTTAACAAAAAGTCATTAAATCTTGCAACTTGATAGTAACATAAAATATCGAGACTATTATTTTAGAATAACTAAATGAATTCATTTCATCGTGACTTTTCTCTTCTTTTTTTTAAGAAAAGAAAATTGTGATATTTTAATTAATTTATTATTTAAACTTTCACAATATTGACGAGGATTCAATCATCCATAATCTTCTCAGACCATCACCATTTCCCCTTCTTTTACTTCCATTTTCAAAAATTCTTTCTTGTAATACTTCTCTCCTTTCTCCAGGGAAGACAATTGAGAAGAAGTTGAGAACAAAATCACCAATATTGCAATATTACGCAGATTTTATCACTCTTTCATGAAAATAGATAGATTATTTTTGAAATATCTTTGGTTCAAATGTATTTGTACTATGTAAGAGAAGAAACGATAGATATAGAATAACGACTAAAACAAAGAGTTATATCACTACTAGAAGAAAATAATAAAGGTAGCTAAATAATCAAAGAGCAACAATAACACAACCATAATAGCACAACTAATTATATGTCAAACCTAAAATCATCACAAAGCAAAGCAACATTCTATCCCTATTAACCTTCTATCCTAAACTTTTACTTCTTTCTATTTAAGGTCATATAATATTATACTCTCTCCTCCTAATTAATATGAGTTAGTTTTGACTTGACAAGAAATTTAAAAAAGAAAGAAAGACTTTTGAAATTTATGGTGTAGAATAAATCATAGATATTCGTGTCTATTAAATCACTTTATTAAAGGTAAAATAATTATTTCAAAGTGAAATTATTGCTAAATATAAAAATATGTCCTTTTTTTTTACGAATTAACTAAAAAGTAAAGTAAGTTATATAAATTGAGACAGAAAAAGTAATTTTTTATAAGAATAAATGGGAGGATTATTCAATATACAAATTAGATAAAACATTCCTGTATCAATAAATTGTTATATATGAAGTTCTAAACCGTTAATATGGTACTACTACTAATATTCTAATGACATTCTTTCAAGAATTGCGTCTGTAATTGCAAGTTACTAAAACTTATAGGGACCAATCTGTAAATAAAATAAAACCCGACACCCGACCCATTTAAAACGGGCAAAACCAAATGCGGGTTGGTTTATGAAGACCCGTTTCTTATCTTGTTGGAGCATAATCCACCATTCATGGCGTCCTCTCTATCCACAAACCTCAACTTCACCTTACAACATTCTTCACTAAAATCAACCACCAGGAGAAGAATCTCAGTGCGATGCGGTCCACGAAGCAACCGTGGACCTCTAGTCAAAGGCCGAATACTCAGCATCGAAGCAATCCAAGCAATTCAAGCTCTAAAGCGAGCTCAAAGAACTGACCCTTCCCAAATTGAAGCTCAGATCTCAAAAACCCTCAATCGCCTCATCAAAACAGATCTAATTGCCGCCTACAAAGAACTTCTACGACAAGACCTTTGCGATTTGGCCCTCAAAGTATTCCCAGCCGTTCAATCGGAATGTGACGTCCCTGATTTGGGGCTTTATGCTGATATGGTCTTAGCTTTAACCCGGACGGGGTTTTCTGAGCATATCGATGGCTTGATTTGTGATTTGGAGAAAGTGGGTACGATTGAATGCGATGATAAGTCGCTGGTAAGGTTGGTGAGGGCATTGGTTGAAGGTGAACAGGTTGAATCTACAGTTAGGGTTTACGAATTGATGAAAAAGAGTGGATGGGGTTCTAGCTTTGAGATTGATGAATATGTAGCTAAGGTTTTAAGGAGAGGGTTTAAGAGATTTGGGAAAGAGGAAATGGCTGCTGAAGTTGATGAACAATTACAGAGATCGTCTCGATTAGTTATGGGGAAACGTTAAATTTTGACTACTTCGCTGATTTTCTCTTCTTGATCTTACTGTAATTGTATATTGTAGAGAATATTGCTGTTTGATTCAAAGATATTACCAAATTATCTATGTTACTTTTCTTCAAAGCTAGATTCAGCAATCGTATCAGAGAAAATACATCACATGCCATATCAATCAGACATTAGGTGCTTAAAAGAATTCATTTTGGCTACTTTTGTGACTGGCTAGTGGAGAGTGTTTTTTTTTTCATTTGGTATTCAATGTTTATATGAGAATTCAATTGTTTTGAATTTGTGCCGCTTAAGGTTCAGTCGATACAATGTTATAAGTTGATTCTCAATGAGGCTAGTTCAAGTGTTTGAGTAGCTCGAATCACGTCAGAGGTAAATAGAAAATCTATTGATTCTTCTGTTGGGCTCAAGTGGCTGATTCTTACTAGTATTTGGCATTTGCTGATGCTCTGGCTTAGAAATAATAAAAAGCATGATAATAAAAAAATCGTCGACAGCAGGATTCGAACCTGCGCAGGCAGAGCCCAACAGATTTCGAGTCTGTCTCCTTAACCACTCGGACATATCGACGGTCTGATTTTAAACATTAGCAGATTTTTTATTATGTAATATATGGTTTACATTCACAAATAAAAGATTGAAAATCTGACCCCTTTTTTTTGAAATTTTTACGCAAATAACAACTTTCACCCCCAAAATTACACTTTAAAATTTATTTATCAAAATACCAAAAAAAATACTCTCTTTTTCATTTTCCAACACTATTATATCATACTACACACCACAATAATCACACTCAAAACACTCTCTCTCCTAAATTTGTAAATAAAGTTGGTATTTTATATGGTATTTTTCAATGATTCGGTAGGGGCATGTAATTTTTATCCAAAAACTTGGTATTTTTGAAAACTTCCCTTTTTTTTTTTAATGTTTAGAAAATGAATCGACGCCAATATGTTATTTGGGTGGTGTGAAAACTACTCTTTTATTTCTTATTGACTTGACACAAGAATTAATAAGTAATAAATGATAGTGTAATTTATCAAAATTACTCTTCGAATATGATAAATACAATATTTTGAAAAATGTAATAGAGAAAAGACTATAATTAGGAACTATGTTTAAAATTATCCCTTGATTTCATAAAATAAACAAGTATTATTGGACATCCCAAAATATTATAGCGAACAAGTAAAAATGGACGGAGAGAGTATTAATTTGGATTCAAAGAAAACAAATAAAAATAATTATCCATCTACACTGTCTAAATTTTTGTAATTACAATCAAATTTCATTTCATTTATTTCTCAAGTTAATTAAGTCGGTAATGGAAACAGAAAAGGCATTTGATTAGATACAAAATATGAAGACACTTGCACAAAAGAAATCTTGATTAAATGGGATCATTGTCATTATATGCGCACTCACATAAAGCATGGGAAAAAAACACATGATTTGAAGGTTCTTATCATAAGCTCAAAGATAAGTTTGAAGCTATGGTTAAATGCTTGTCGTTTGTTAATTGGATAGAAGTTATTTCCACTAGTAGGCTATTCCTGTATCAATTTACGTGACATTATTTGACTTGACACAAAATTTAAGAAAGAATTGACTTTTAGATATAATTATACGTGATTTTATTAGGAATAATTAAAAAAAGTTTAACTATTTCTAGTTATGAAAATGTGATATTCTTTAAGTGACAGAGAAAAAAAATATTTCATATAATTTGAGATTGAAAAAGTCTCCTAATATTTAGTTCGAACGATTGTTGTGCAATGACATGACACGGCGAGAAATGCAATATTAATTTTCATGACGCAAATTTAAAAGTTATTATTACAAATAATGAGACGCTAACTATCTCACTACACACTTATAGATAGGAGCGAAACATTACATGGTCACAAATTACGGAGGTTCAAATTAATTTTCAAGACTCAAATTTGAAATTTATTATTACGATAATGAGACGCTAACTATCTCATTACACACTTATAGATAGGAGCGAAACATTACATGGTCACGAATTACGGAGGTTCAAATTAATTTTCAAAAGTCAAATTTGAAATTTATTATTACGATAATGAGAAGTTAACTATCCCACTACACACTTATAGATAGGAGCGAAACATTATTTGGTCACAAATCAAATTAATTCAAGTTCAAATTAATTTTCAAGACTTAAATTTGAAATTTATTATTATGATAATGAGACGCTAATTATCCCACTACACACTTATAAATAGGAGCTAAACATTATTTGGTCACAAATTAATTAATTCAGATTCAAATTAATTTTCAAGACTCAAATTTAAAATTTATTATTACGATAATTAGAGGCTAACTATTCCACTAAGTCCTTATATATAGATAGGAGTGAAATATTATTTGGTCACAAATTACGGAACACATGATAAATTAATGAGCATCAAATGTTGGTGGACCTTAACTTATTCTCCAATTGACAAGACCAAGAAAAAAAATAAACAAGAAAAGTTTTGAGTGCTACAAAATTGCATTGCATAGAGACAGGACATGTTAAAGGATAAGAGCAAACTTGAATGCTACGTACTGTTACAATATTATGATGGGCATCCATTTAGGTCGATTGTATTGTATTGTTAATTTAAATTTTATTATATTATATTGTTAATTTTATTGTTGATTAGTAATAAAATATTTTATTTTATGTAAAGACTCATTTAATATGATAATATCATTATTTTTTTTCTTCTTCCTTATTTATATTTTATTCTTGCTTATTATCTGATAATTTTATTTTCTCTTTTAATATTCTTCTACCACATACTTTACTATTATTATGAATTTATAATATATTCAAATATTATATTTATCAAATATCATAATAATGTAATATGAAAGTTGAAACAAGGCATACAATTGTTCAAATAAAGTATATAGGCATATGGAAATTGGAATGGTGGGAAGCACATGACAAACTTCTTAGATTTTACTATTCTTCTAGTATTTGATGATCTATAATAAAGATAAAATATAGGAGTAATATTTTTTACTTTTTAGTGTAGAATAATTTTAGAATATTTATTTTTCTGGTGAGTCTATAAACTATACTTTAATTACAAAATATTTACAAGTGAGCCTACAAATTTGAGTATTCATAAATTACTTGGATGATCCTCTCCGACCAGCATAACTGGCTAGCACTTTTCTCTTGCATCATTTAGGCAAAAAAAGTTATAATAATAATTAAAAACAGAAGGATTTTTCAAAAAATAAATATTTGAAATATAATAGTGCCAAAAATAGTTATAGTATGCTAAAATTACGATTAATAACTACATATTATAGGAGAGAGGCGAGTGAGATCGAGAGAGAGTGGAGAGAAGCGAATTGTATATGTATATTTGTCAAATTGTATGTGTATATTTGTCAAATAATTCTGTATGTGTAACTTATATACATATCTATTTGTATATCTGGCAAGCGAGATTGAGAGAGGGAAGGAGAGAGGCGAGCGAGAGAGGGTAGAGAGAGGTGAATTCTATATGTATATGTATATTTGTGAAATAATTGTATATATGTAACTGATATATATATTTGTATATCCGACAAGAGATTGCAGAGAGAGAGGAAGTGAGAAGAGAAAAAATAGAAACAAAACCCTAATTAGAGTTATAATTTATAATATTTTAAATTATAATGATATAATATAAATACATATCATTTATTTGCAAGTTATGCCATTTACTCTAAAAATAATACTCCTAAGTACTTCCTTCCCTCCCGTTACAACTTAGTTCGTTTTAAATAATTTTGAAAATTTATAATTATTATTTAAAAAATATATCAAAATATTATCACGTTTTGTAGTGAATAATAATAATAATAATAATAGTATTGCGTAGTTGGACTGTCCGAGTCAACTTAGCAGGTCAAGCCGCGAAAAAGCACTAACATTTCTCTTTTTAAAAAAATGATTTGCTGTCAACCGACCACCGCTTAACCTGCCGGCTACGAGCCAACATAGTACCAGGTTAAACTGTAAAGCCAACATGTTAAATCTTGTGTTAAGAGTAATTTAATCCAAAAGAATACAAATTAATTAGACATTTCATTCCATCATTATTCATTAATCATGTTTACGACAGTCCATCACCTCGTTGGTTACGAAATTAATGAATCCTGTTTTCTTACACCAATTGTTTTTTTCTTTTAATGTCCACTTTTTTTTAAACTTTGAATAAAAACTCTAGTTTGCAGCATAAAGTGTAAACATGACCATCCGCTGGTTCAGTCAAAGTTGTTAATTTAAGTTACTTCTGAAATTTCACTTGATGTGTTGTTGTTTTCACCTTTAAGTCACGCGTCATGCTCGTTAGTAAAGATTTGAGAATAGAGGCAGTCTAACAATAATTATCTATTATCTCTTGATATAGGAATTATGAAGTAGTAAATGATAAAACTAATTTTATCAAATCACTTTTATTAAATATAAATCATTTAAATATTAAAAAATGAATACTATTCAATAACAAGGAGTAAAATAGAAATAAAATAATAAATTATTTATTTCAATTTTATAAATTGAACAAGTACTATTAGATTTCTCGAAATAATAAAATGGACAGATAGAGTATTACTTAAATTCGTGTGAATATAATTATTGGTGCGTGGGCATGGCCACTTAGCCTTTTAAGTACACACACGCTTAGGTAATTTTGTGGATTTGCTCAATAATTTCAACGGACACAAGCGTGCAGTAAAGAGAGAGACCTCAGTAAAAGTTATTAAAAGAAAAAGAAAAAGTGTTACTACAAGAACCAATAAAAACTCTCTCCATTCATTTTTATTTATCTCCCGTTAATTTGACACAAAAATTAAGAAAATAGTAAATAATGAGGTAATTTCATAATATAAGTGTAAAATTATTTCTTGGTTTCGTAAGTATTGTTGGACATCCAAAATAGTACAAGGAACAAGTAACATGAACAGAGAATAATATTCCTACCGTCTCATTTGATCTGACACCTTTTAATTTGATATAATATTTTTTTAATATAAAAATAAATTAAAATTTATAGTCTAAAATAATTTATAAATATTTATGTATTAAAGAATTATTTCATAAAAAAAAATATTTTTAACTAAAATAAAATAATATTCTTTTTGAAACAAACTTAAAAAAAACTAAACTAGTATTGGAAAGGTCCTTTGAAGAAAGGGAAAGAGAATCAACGTATGTTTTTTGGAAAGATTTTATTTTATGTTTAAGCAGAAATAAAAGAGAACAGGCCGACAATTAAAGAAGCAGCGTATGGTCCTTTTCCTTATATGGTGATTGTTCTTACGTTTTATGTCAGCTTTCACCAATTCTTATAATTTATGTCCTCTTCAATCACATTTATTGTTTTATTTTATCTGTTTTTCCCTAAACACATAATTCAGAAATTGACAAATGGTGAGATCATAAAAAATCATTATTTTTCATCCATCGCTTTCTCTCTATCTGCTACCAACAGTATCAAATCACTAATTTTGATTTATATTTTGTATTTATATAAATTAAAACAGAATATATATGCGTTGCACGTGTATATCAAATCATGTTTTCTTGATATATTTACGACCAATTAATGGATGTGTTAAAATATTTCTTCACAACACAAAAAAATAATGTTAGAAGAGGTTGTCTCATTTATCTTCCACACTAGTAGTCATAGTATTATGCTTGTAATTTCTTATTTTACGATTTCTGTTACTACTATTTAATGATTTTTAATACTTTAGTTATCATATTATTTTGTTATAGAATGTTTTATCATGCTTTCTTCGGTATTTTGTCACGACTTATTTATTTTCATTAATTTCCTTTCCAAACTTTCTTATTGAATCGATATCCTAATGGTTATAACCTCTCTACCTCTCAAGACAGTTGTTAAATTTGTTTACATTATAAAATCTCTCATATTTTATTTATGAAATTACATTAAAATATTAAAATCAAAACATGAATAAAAACACTAAAAAGATTTTTTTAAAAAGTATTATTAAAATTAATACATATATTATTATTTTTAATACCTCTTGGCCAGACAAATACTTGCTTGAATTGTTCTAATACAAATTATTATACCATATAAAATGAGACATATGCTATAAAAAAACAAAGGACAGAACACCTTTATTGGTGAGTCTTGTCAGTATTATTATTAAAAGACAAATAACTATGTATGTATTTGCAGAATTTGTATAATGTATTGTCATTAAAATAATATATAGTACTGGACTTTGTCTACCACAGAGTTGGTTATAAATGTACTATACTTGAAATCATCATCATTACTTTTTCCCACCAAAGATTCCAAACACTAAATCTATAATTAGCACTATCTAATTACTTTGTTTTAAACAAATCCACTTTTTTTGTGTGTGTGGAACTCTAAGAACATTCATGACCAATATCTTCAGATACACAACAGGTTGATTCAATCGATGCAGTAACTCGTAAATCACAAACACAAAAATATAGGGATGATAATTAATAAGTTAAATCAAATTTAAATGAATTATAATGAGTCAAGATAATAAATGGGTCAAGACTTAATTCAATTCAATCAAAATTTATTTGGGTCAATATGAGTTCGATCAAAACAGATTGAGACGGATTAAGACGCAACCAGACCTAATTTTATTAAATTTTAAACTTTATTTGTTTTTTTAAAAATATTTTTATATTTAATTATATTTTTCTTTATTTTGACTATATAAAATATATCAAATTAAAAAAAAATATTTTAAAAATATTCTGACAAAATCTCTCTCGAGTTAATTCGAGTTGAATATGATCATCTAAGAGCTATTTTCTCAACTACTATTTTCACAAAAAAAGAATTTGTAGATAAGCATCTGGAATAGTAGTTCCAATACTACTATAGTACACACTACACAGTTCATTTATTCCAAAAAGAAGTCTACAAAAGCACCAAAAGAAGTCTCTTTTCTGCATCAACAAAATTAAACCACCTTCCCTTCTCTTTATCTTTGATAAATAAGTTGTTTTCTTTTTCATCTCTTCCATAGTTTCTTGAATTCTTCTTGTCTGTATACTAATTTGTGCTCAACTTCCATGCCTGTACCATTAGAACATGATTATATAGGTCTATCAGAAGCTTCTTTAATGGAAAGAAGTTCTGATAAGATTTCTTCTTCTTCCTCTGTTCTCAACCTTAAGGAGACTGAGCTGAGACTTGGGTTGCCTGGTTCTGAGTCTCTTGGGGTTTCTCTATTTGGCAAAGATTTGGAAGATAAAAATTTGGGTGTTAACCCTTTAAGCAATTTTACCTCTAGAACAAAAAGGGGGTTTTCTGATGCCATTGATGCATCTGGAAAATGGGATTTGTCGATTAATTGCAGATCTGAAGCAGATGGGGAAAAAGGGAACTTGTTGTTTTCCCCAAAAAGAGGAAATGGAGGTTCAAAGCCTGTTGAAGAAAAGAAGTCTATTCCTCACACTTCAAAGTTAGTAACTTTTCTCCATTTCTTAAATTCTTCAACTTTTGTTAGTTTGGGTACAGTTTCTTTTCTGCAATTATGGTTAAAGTTTGGTTATTTTTGTGTTGTGGAATTAGGGCACAAGTGGTAGGATGGCCACCAATTAGATCATTCAGGAAAAATACATTGGCTGCTAAGAAAAATGATACTGAAGAGAAAACAGGTTCAAGTTGTCTTTATGTAAAGGTTAGCATGGATGGTGCTCCATATCTGAGAAAAGTTGATATCAAAACTTACAGTAACTATGCAGAGCTCTCAGCAGCACTTGAAAAGATGTTCAGCTGCTTTAGTATTGGTACAATTTCTCCCTTTACAGCATGCTAGCAATATAGTTGTTTAAGCTTTTCAGAAGCAAGTAGAATTTTGAGTCTATGGGTTCTAAATTTTAGAAAGATGGCTTAGCGAGTTTTGGAATACATTATTGATGCATATTAGGTGAATTTTTATACACAAATATAGGGTCTGAGTCAACGCTATCGATTTTTGCGAACCTATAAGCAGAATTGTAGCTTCGTCCTGAACCTATATGCAGATTTGTAGCTTCGTCCTGAAGCTTTTAGGACAATTCAATTAATACTTAATAGAAGTAAGGTTTGCGTATATCCAACCCTCAGATTTCACCAGTGAGTTTACTTGGGATATGTTGTTGTTTGTTTTTATCTTGACAAGACCAAGAATAATGCATTCACGTTGACTCAGACATCATAGTTATAGATTTAAAAAAAGAATAATGATGGGAGTATATTGAGAAAAAAGAATATAAGCCTATATGTTTGAACCCTTGGAGTAACTGGTAAAGTTGCTGCCATTTGACTAGGAGGTTATGAGTGCAGAAATACAAGGTAAGGCTGCGTACAATAGACCCTTGTGGTCGGCCCTCTTTGGACCTTGCGCATAGTGGGAGTTTTACTGCACCGGGCTTGCCCCTTGTTTTTTTGTTTTAATCAAGCACCAAGCAGTAAGGTGTAAATTGTAGAGTCTTTCGGATACACTTTGAGAATTGTTATTGTCTGTTAATTTGGTTTGAATCTTGAGATTGTGTATGTGTCTAACTGACACTATAATTTTGTGTCTATCATTCAGGTCAGTGTGCCAGTGATAAGATTCCAGGCCAAGAGGAACTTAGTGAAAGTCACTTGATGGATCTTCTCAATGGTTCCGAGTATGTGCTGACTTATGAAGACAAGGATGGTGACTGGATGCTCGTTGGCGACGTTCCTTGGGAGTAAGTTACTTTGTTCCAACATTTTATGTCAAAGCATCCAAGTCTGAAGACAACATTATATTTAGTTGTTTTCACTCATTGTTCTGTTTTGATGTTCCAATAGGATGTTCATAGACTCATGCAAGAGATTGCGGATCATGAAAAGCTCAGAGGCAATCGGGCTAGGTATGTGCTATCACTGTGATCATGTATATGCTATGTAGCAATTCTTGTTGCCTTGTGTCAAGTTGATAAAATTCTCACATTATTTCTCTTGCTTTGCAGCTCCAAGGGCCATAAACAAGTGCAAGAACCAAAATTAGTGCCTGAAAGACTTGACCCCTCCAAGGGTTTCTACATCGATGACCATCCTTTTTCTGCCCTATTTGTATCTGGAATTAGACTAGATGTGTAGCATTCCCTGAATGGGAGAGAGCTGGTTTAAGAAATATAACCGGTGATAAATTGTACTGTGGCTAGTATCTTTTGAGTGGCAATTTTTGCTTGCACATGCAACCTGCAAGTTTATTTGCAAACAAAAATTCATTATTTAGCATAAAACCAGCTATTATTCTGCTGAAATAAGAACTTCTAAGTTCTAACTTCTAACTCTGCGTGGAACGTGACACCTAACTCCGAGCTCTCCATGCTCATGTTTTCTGAGTGTCCTGTCAAAGAAAGAGGATCTGGCTTAGGCCAAAAATAATGTGACTATAGCTTTAAACTTGGATTAGTTTGTTCAAGGACCGTCAATGTCTTTAATCTGCCATTTCTTGCTCAATCCCCAAAGGAAGCCCTTTACTCTTGTGCTCACTTTCTTGCTTCTGGACTTCTCAACCTGAGTTCAGTTGAGTAGATGTACAAGTGGAGAGATAAAAGGCTAGGAAACATCAGGATTGGGTGTCGAGTTCTCCCTTCTTAACCATTCTAACGCACTTGCGATAAATAAACAGTGAGCACAAGGAGAGTTGCTTCAACATAAGCTATTTTCTAGCATATAATTTACGAGCACATTATACAGATGGGATAAATTTCACTCATCAGACTTCCGTTACTCTGCACAAACATCAGAGTGACCAAGGCATAAATGGATGGACATCTGAAGGATTGTAGGAGTAAAGTCTATAGGCAGCGCAGAGACAGCCTCTCAAGAGTTACAGCAGAAAGAACTAAAGAACAGTAAAAACAGAGATCGCTAATACAAAACTACAACTTATATGCAGTGGAAACCAGAATCTCATTCTTGTGACACCTGAAGATAGACCATTTGAGTGTAACCATTGAATACAGATGGCTCCAGTCCAGATAAGCCAAGCCTCCGAAACAAGCCATACCTGCCATCTTCAACAATAGGACTTGATGCACGAGCCGGGTCGTATCTTGTCTGATGTGTTAATGAAGGACCAGCCACAGGTGGAAGCTCCCAGTAAACATCTAATACTGACTCTACAAACCTGCTATTTTTAAAATGTTCTGCATAAGTAATGGCCTTATTGCTGTGGTTAAAATCATCCCGCATCTGCCCTCTCACACCCCACCAAGCTTCACCAGGACCGCAAAGTTCCTCAATATCAACAGCCTTCTCCCAGAATTTCTTCCTTCTTGATCTGATCCTTGCTTCATCGCTGTCCTTGAAGCAGCTATGGCCTCCACCTGGAATGAAATTGAAAAACATGTCATGAAGAACTAAGTTGTGCACTGACTATAAAAGTCAAACAAATACACCAACAACAACATACCAGTGACATCCCACATAAAAGTCAACAAAATATAAGACATTCGTAAAGCAAACTGGCATGATCTAAGCATAGCATAACTGCTATTTGATCTATTGACACTCTATCCTAGAGTGTGTTTGTATCCGTGCTCTTATCAAGATCTCTTCCTATTATTTTCTACATATTTCTCATTTGTTTACCTTGGTTTTCCAAATTCATAATCAATCAACTAATTCTTTACAAATGCACGAGATAAAGGTGGCCTAAACAGAGAACAATGTGTTTACTTGGTTAGACACGTAAAACAAACAAAAGACTACATGACAAAGCATGGAGTAAAACACATTTTGGAAGTGATTTCAGTATTCTATATGATCACTTTTTGATCTAACTTTTGAATTCTCTAGTTGGTACCACTAGGACAATTGACCTCTTAAAATTAGGATTTCGGGTTGAGATCACTGAGTTAGTTGACAGGTTAATGTCTCATATCAGATGGCACTTACCCAAAAAAACTCCTAACCTGCAGGGTTTAGGTTTGGATAGATAGGCATTAGTAACATATTTCGTATTGTTCTTCCAACACGCTGTAAATGCTAATGAAACATCATGCCACTGACGTCTTGTCCTCTAAAATTTATCAAATCCTCAAGCTTCGCATAGCAAACAAAATCCTCATGAAAGAAAAATTAATTACACTGCTCAATTAGGAGTTTCAAGGGCGAAAATTACTTCAACACAACAACAACAACATACCCAATGTCCTAAAAACTGAAGTCTGGGGAGGGTAGAGTGTATGCAAATTGTACCCCTACCTCATGGATGTAGAGATGATGTTTCCGGAAGACCCTCGGCTCAAGTGAATCAAAACAAAGAAGTAATGAAAAGGAAAAATGGCAGTCGAGAAAACATAGCAACTAATATGAAAGTAGTGCAGAGCATACATGCAAGGAACAACAACATCAACAAAATAGTGCAATCACCTAACATAAACAACAGAAGGTAACAGATAACAAAGGCAAGAAACTACATGAATAAGACTATGACTTAAGCACATGGTCTCTATTAATTTGTTACTCCACCTACAGAGTCAACAAAATCTCACCACGATTTTTATATAAAAACTGAATCAAATTAGAAAATGGAAGAACCAGAGAGATACAATAATACCCAGAAGGGAAAAGGATAATGCCTGCTTTGGCTTGACAGAGGAAAACCAAATGTTAAAGTCAGGGTGAAAATATACCTCTAACATAAAATTGATCACACATCTGCCTGAAGGAATAGTGGTCTCCAGTACCAGTATCATAATTGTCCTCGAACACAAGATGCCTAAACCCAGCTTTTAATGCTTGCTTCAGTCTGTCAATCAAAGTTCAAATTCCAAACAGAGAACAATGAGACATATTTGCAAAACAAGTGGGAATTGGCAAAACCATAGCCACATTGAATACTGCTACGGATACAATGACATTACATAGAATAAGTGCATGAAGGAATTACTTCTATAACAAAACACGAAATAAAGCTATAGAAATTATACCTTTTCAATTCATTTTGATGATCATCAAAAAAGACAAGAACCTGGCTATGATCCTTGATTCCATGCTTCTTCATAACTTTATCCCAATCAACATTTCCAAAATCAACAAAGTCCTTTCCAGCGAAGTATGTGCAATTCTCATCAACATAAGCAGGCCCTTTCTTGAGATACTTCTCAGGATGACGGGGTGTAAGTGAGATGATTCGTGTATCTGGCATTGCTTGTCTCAAGACCCAAGTTGAGTGTCCCTTAAATGCACCGCTCTCAATCATCAACTCTGGTTTTAACCACCGAGTGATAAACCAGAGCCCAAAGCTGTGATCAAAACCCATACCATACATGTTATTCTTGATAGGTCGTGTCTCATATATAGGCACAAACTCCTCCAGACCTTTGATTAAATCCTTTGTGGTCCATTCAACAGTTCTCCCATGTTTCGTTCTGCCTTTTGACAAGAGTAAAAATTAATTAAAGGTGCATTGGACCATGTGAATTTCATTGCTCAACAGTTGAGTTTCACAGATAAATAACACTTGACATTCCAGAAAAGGCGAACAACATACATACACATGTCAAATCAGTTGTTTCATTTGTTGACCATAGATCAAAAGTGTCACTAAAGACTGTAAAGATGATAAACCATTTTACTTCCACTATGACTATATATCAGAATGAAGCTACCAGACAGCCAAATATTCCAGTTTATGCCATACTCGGGATATTATAATCATCAAATATGAAGGAAAAAAAGAACTAAAGTGAAGTGGCTATAATGATCCAGCTTATGCCACACTCGTCATCTAATGTCAAGACCAAGACTATTTTTCTTTTTTCTTTTTAATTTCTAAAAAAAGGGAAAAAAAAGCCTTGGTCTTGAAATTTAGATGAATGGTTTCTGGACATCGAAATAGCATTTTCAACTACAGTAATGTCTTGAAACTATATGTGCTTATATTGGACATGTGTGAACGATTTTCCATGATAAAAATGAACATCCACCATCAAAAAGGCAATTATCATTTAGATAAAAACAACAAACTGTACCACTTGAGTTACTCTAACACGCCTCATTCCTCCATTAACACAGTAAAGCAACAATCTATAACACTTGAATTACTCTAAAACACCTAATTCCGCCATTAACATCACATGCAATATCACTCTTGTTCTGTTTGAATCAAGCCATTAGATCCTACTAGGAAAGTGCCACCCAAATAATAAAAAATGCTAATCCAGTCACTTGCACCTTGACAAATTCTACAGATGTACAACTGTAAGCCGTAGCTTTAGATTTCATAAAATCTAAAAGAAAATAAATGTACCACAATGCCTCCGGAGGAAATCGAGCCAAATAGGATGTATTCAATTGAATCAATTTAGAGAAAATACAGTCGGACGCAATTCTCAACAAGGAAAAATGAAACCAGATCTGAATAGTCATTAAAATCGAAATGCAAGGAACTTACACCAAGGAACGCCAAGAGATCCAAAGTCCGTTTCAAGGCCTTCGAACCCAAAGAATCGCAAACGAGAAAGGTGATCTGAAGAGGAAGAGGAGATGCATACTAAGTCTCGAGTGTGATAAACGAAAGAAGTGACCACCACAATAACAAGCCCTAATAGAAGGCATGGCCAGAGGTGTCCAGTTCGAATCACGTAATTTGTAACCCTCGTCGCCACGGACATGTGTTTACGAGTTTTGGATTCGTCGCCGGTCTCGTCGCCGTCGTCACTGACCGGCGTCGCCCTGCGAGAAGAGAGCACTCTTTCCAGCATCGTCCTCGTTGTGCTCTACTCACTCTCACTTCTCTGCTCTCCAAAGAATCCTTTTTTATTTGCTCAACACGGAACTTGAGATTACTAGAACTGAAATGCTTAAGTTTTAAAATTACACTTCGACCACTCAACTTTATATGTGCTAAATTATTTGTACCAAAGGTAATTTTACTTCCAAAGTCCTTTTTTAATTTATTAGGGCATACGATACGATTATTTTATTTGATGAAAAAAGTAACGAGGTTCCTTCCTATAAAACTTAGGACCAATTTGATCACTTTTTAAAATATATTAAAAAATATTTTCATTTATCAATTATATCTTAAGAATCAAAATAAATCAAAGCTCGCACGTGAAAGATTATTGAGAATATTTTAATTATTTTCGGATTTCTAAATTGAAGGAGGAAACGATCATAATTAGTCTCTTTTGTTTGGGGGATAGATTCAAAAATGTTTTTAAAGATGCCTCAAACAATTTTGGTCATTTAGTAATAGATATTTAACAAAAAATTATCTTTGGAGGTATAATTTTTAATTTTTTTAATATTTTTCTAAAGTCTGATATATTATTATTATTTTGAGCAATTTTATTTATATTTTGTATATGTTTTTGTACTTTTTTAATTTTAATTTGTTTGTCTTATTTTGATTTAGTATAATATTTAAAAAATTAAAGCAAATTTTTAATCTTGTGACCTTAAATTAAAGATATATCAAATGTCCTAAAATACTCTTCAATCTTTTAAAATTGAAAACAAACATTCTTTTTTAAAAATAATTCCAAAAAATAAAATAAAATATGACAAATAAATTTAAAATAGAAGAAGTATTTTACTATAGTTTTGTATGTTTTAGTTTATAGGATTTGCTGAGACTTTTCTAATGTTTATATTGATTTGTTTTATCACGATTTCTATTAAATCGAACAACATATTTCGTATAATTTCATTAATTAGGTTAAAAAAATATAGTGCACATAGACATGACTCCTATCCTCGCTTGAGGAGACAAATATATTATTTCGAAAGATCTTCGATTCAAATATAGAATATCCAACCATTTCTATTTAGTTGAGAGAATTTGTTAAATATTTTATGAGATCAAAAGTCTTTTTAACAAAGCTAAAGGACTAAAACGGTTCAAAACTTACTTTTAGAGATTACTTAACCTATTCTTAAAACACCGGGAATCGTTTTGTCATTTTCTCATTTTTTCAAGCTAAAACTACACAATTTTGTCAAAATATTATTCTTCCGGCTAGTGATTTATTTCAGCGCCACCGGTCCACCGCCATCGAAAGAGATAAATGATAGCTTACAGGTCTTTTTTAAGGTGGACGCTTACCATTTGCAAGTCTCTTCATCGTTTCAATGAAGTAAGGATTTAATACATAGCTTTTTTTCTTACTAATCATCTTTCACAGCGTCGATTTTGCTTGGAAATTCACAAAGCTTCATGTAGTACCGAACCGCACACAACACTTCCAGGTAAACAGTTCGCTATTTTCCTGAAGAAATTTTAATACAAAAATTATATTTCTGAAGGAAACGAAAAGCTAATGTTGAAATCGGGTAATTGTAATTGTTGCAGAGGTGTTTTTCTTCTTGCTGTCTCAGTTTTACTTCGAGGACGCAAATTGAAGGAGTTTTACGTATTGCTATGGACCAGAAAAAGCAGAAAACGATTGCTAAAACATGGAGACCTGTTTCTACTCAATCAAGGTCTAATGAAGGCGAGTGTTTCTCACTTGTTAATATTAGATCGAGTTGTATTGGAAATTCTAGGTTTCTGTACTTTCACGTTGCTATTGGAAGTTCTAAGGTATCCAAAATAATTGAAAACTTAGTAGTGTATTGTTATGTCAGGAATATGATTTTATGTAATATATAGATTACACTGTTGAAAGATGTGGAAGATTGATATTGGAAGTTCAGGTGGTCTAGGTGATGAGAAGCATGACTTTGGAGTTCAAATGCACGAAATTAAATGTACCGTCTCTTCGTATGAGTCAACAGTTCTGGAAAGGAACTGTGAAGCTGAAGTGGTAAATGATGGAGGTGACACGACTCACAGCCCTAAGGCAGTGCAGGTTAGTGAAGGCATTGATCTAGAAGGACGAACAGCACCCTCTGCTACTGATGAATCACTTTCAGCAGCTCGGAAGCATTCAGTTACAGTCAAGGTGATTCTTTTTTGGTTTTTATGAGCTTCTTTTTTCTCTCTTTCTGCTTCTTCTTCATCTTGTCCTACTAGTCAAATCATTTTTTAGGACTTTCGGCGCAAGGGTTACTTAAATGCAACATTAATATGCTTTTTAACTATATTAAAACTGAAAAGAAGAATAAAAATTTTCCCAAAATAAGTAGGGATAAAGATTACTAAGAGCATTATTGTTACTTTTCTGAAAGCAATGTTTCTGAACAGCTTCTATCTGACCGTAGACATCAATGTGCTAGTCAAGAAGAAGTTACAACATACCTCACAGGGAAGATCAGTGTAGTGCAACCACTCCTTTCCTGTATGTATTAGAAAGTGTACTTGTGCAAAACAGTATTTTGGATAGTGAAAGGCGACAAGGGCCTGCCTCGCCATAATGCCACCGCTCGCCTTTTTGAAGTGTAGCACCAATTAATACCCAAAAAAAAATCAAAATATTTAATTTATATATAAATAAGCAAAATCTCAATATCAACATAGATAGTAGATACTAAAAGTCTAGAACTTGAATAAGAAAAAAATAGAATAGAAGTCAAAATATTGAGAAAAACGAGACGTAGAAGTAATTTGATGGGTTTTTGTGACGAGGGTTTCCAGGAAACAGCCTCTCTACCTATGTGGTAGTGGTAAGGTCTGCGTACATCTTACCCTCCCCAGACCCCACACCTCCCCAGACCCCACTTGTGGGATTTCACTGGGTATGTTGTTGTTGTTGTTGTTGTTGAGACGTAGAAGTAATTCTGAAAAAACAAAGGGAAAAAGAAACAAAGGAAGAAACAAAGGAAGAAAAGTAATATGTATGATGAAGAAGAAGAAGAAGAAGAAATACGTATTGGTTGGACTTTGAAGTCGTCGGAAAAGTCTGATTGGTTGTCGCAAAAGTCTAGTCGAGTTGACTAGGTGGAGTCGCAGTCTAAGTCTAAAGTGCAATTGTGCAGCTTTGGAAGTAACACCCGTAAAATTACCTTTTAACTTTTAAAATCCTAAATTGGTCACCTTTTCTTAAGAAAACATAGAAGCCGACGCTTTTCTCGCCTTTCTCGCCATTGTCACGTGGCATTGCCTGATGAAGATCCTCTCGCGACAAAGCTAAAAGGCGGTGAAGGATCCTCGCTGTTGGAGACAAGGCGATCACCTTTCACAACATTGGGACAAAAATGATGGAATGCTATAATCTGTATTTGTTCTAAACACATAATGAACCTGCTCGTTGATCTGTCTTTTAACTTCGTATGTACAAATTGGCCCATAAAACAAAACAAATATGTGATGAACCTTCTTTTTTGAAATTCGTAACGAGTATATGTATGTGTTAAAGTTGCACCATAACAGTGCAAAAAGATATTACATAAACCAACCAAGCTTAGGCAACTGCTTCCCAAGGATCCTACCCTATCAACTAGTGATTCAGCCTCCTCATCTTAGCTTTCTTTAAAGCAAAAATAAAACAGAAGAAGACAATTCATCTTGATTTTCTGCATAGAATTGTATTTGTCTTCAAAAACTCTATAGGTCTTCTCCTCCCAAATAGTCCACCATATACAAGCAGGGACAACTTTCCATTAATTCTTCTGACGAACTGCCCAATGCGTGATGAACCTTATAATACAACAAGTGAAGAACCTAACATATATGCGATCACACTCTTATTAATTAACTGTTTCAAGTTTCAAATCTATAGTGATCTTTGAAACTTCAGTGCATTCCTCAAAAGAGTTTCCAATTATTGCTGTCAAGTGATGGTAAGCATGCAAATCGTGCGTTTATGGGTTGCATCAGATGGAAATCCAGAAGAGGTCCAATATCCATGAATGATATGGCACTGCCATATGCCTTTTTTTATGGCTTAGGAGGATGTTAAACTCATATTTCCTTGATTATCGCAATATCTTAGTTATTTATTCTTATCTCACTAAATTCGGGTGTCTTTATAGAAGGATCAGTTGTATCCACATGAATTTGCGACCCAATTAGACCTGTCACGTAACTAATTGGAAGTTGAATAGATGTTAGAGACCCATAAGAAGTGTTAACTTTTCTGATATACGTCTTTCATTTTATCAGTTTTATGTCATTTTTGTGCTTCATTGAGTTCTTAGCCATTCTGCTCATTCTTTAATGGGTAACATATTGAATTGGTCACATTTCCTGGCTGCATGTGCAATGTGTTCATGATTGTTGTTCTTTATGCGATCTTCACTTCCCACCCATGACACTTGTTATGGATGGTTTTCATTATAACTTCAGAGTTCTCCCAGTAAATTGGCTTTCATTTTTCTGCTACCATTCTCATCTCATTTCCAAACATATCTGCAGGCAGGGGCTTCCTTGATGCGTTTTATCAGAGGGAAAGGGTATGAATTTCTGTGTGAATTCTTGTTTATACTAATAACAAGGGGTTAATATGTTGTTTTGATATTCTGCTTATAGAGGTGCAACGCAGAGGACAATTGAGGAGGAAATGCGAGTAAAAATCATACTTCCATTCTCGCGGAATGAGGATTGCCTCAGTGGGTTACTCCTTTATTTATAGTTGATTTTGATTGATTCAGCTTTTGTGTTGATTAGGTTATTGTTCAATCATAATGATATTATTAGTCTGATTTTTGCTTCTGACAACGTATTGTATGATTTCTATGGCCTACTTATGTTGTTCCTGGACCCTGGTATATTAAGTGATCAGTCAGTTGATCAATCAATGACGCGTCAATCCCAAGTTAGTTTAGTTTGGTGATGATCTATGTATTCTGCTCCATTTGGGCAATTTCATTCTAGTAGGATATCTTTTAACACACCTTAGAGGTTCTTTGTAACTGAAAGTTATGGGTATAGCAACAATGGCTAATCCTTAAATCACAAAGCTGATCGCTTGGATGGATCCTTAGTTTTATTTTTGTACTGATTTTTAGAGATCATAGTTCTTTGAGATAACCTCCTTATGATTTTAGATCTGTACACTTTCAATTGCCACAGTGTTGCACCTGCGAACTAGTGCATTTGGATGTCTATCCTGGATAAATCTTTTGTTTGTTCTACACTGATTTTTAGAGATCATAGATCTTTCTTTTGAAATAACCTTCATGTGATTTTACAGCTATAAACACTTCCAGTCGCCCTAGTGTTGCACCTACAAAGTAGTGCATTTGGATGTCTATCTGAGAAGGAAAATCATCTTTGTTACCCCTTTCTCATTTGTTCTTTGCGTTTACTACTTGTATCCTGTCTGGTGTAGTTATTTGTAATCTTACCAGTATTTAGTGGTATTAAGGTGTTTTATTTTCTGATTTACAAGCTTAAGCTGCATGCAGATTTCCTACCATAGTTTGTTGGCAAAAATTTTAGGGGCATGCTTTGATAATGTGCTTTGTTCTTTTTCTGTCATTAGTTATGGTGATTGGCTTTTGATCTCTCCTTTGTTATGTATTCTTTGTTAGTATGTCTCTTAAAAATTGAATCGGCAACCACTTCTCTTAATGTTTTTTACTACTTGTGACTGCCACCATAACATGTTTCTTCCAGAGCGATTGAAGCTATACTCCTTTTGTATTGAAATATATTAAATATGGGTCAATACATTAGTATTTGAATACAAAATACCTATGTTCAATTTTTTTTCATTTTTAATATATAAGTGTCCGTATTGCAGTCATTGAAGGCAGTTCTGCTGAAAGTGTGGCAAGAGCATCAGATAGAGTCCAATCCATAATTGATGAGGTTTGCACCAACATTTGTTTTCGTCCATGTTAGCGGACAAATAAGGAAAAAAGGAATATTACTTTTTTCTCTGTCAAATCTATAAACTGTGGTAGCATGTAAGTATTTGTTTTTGCTCAAAGATGTTAATTAAAATTTTTTACTTCTAAATGGTCATGTTAATGATTATTGATGAAGTGTGGTTGCTGCAATATGGCACCAATGCAAAGTACACTTAAAATATCTTACTGTATGTCCTCCCTTGCCTTGGAAGTTTTTTCCTATTTTATTTATCCAGGTACCACTTGGTTTTGACCTTGAACCTATTGTGAGCATTAGAAGGTGCTCTCTCTCTCTCTCCCACACACACACACACCCCCCAAAAGAAATTACTCTTGTCATGAGGAATCTTTTTCAACCGTGGTTTAGCGTTCTTGCTTGTGCCATAAGGAATCTTATTATTTTCTTTATCTCATATTTGAGTTATTGTCCCTCATAGTTGTTATATTGCCTCCTTTTCCTGTAGACAGTTAAAAGTCGAAATCTTGACTACTCTCACTTTGTATCACTTCCATTGGCCATACATCCTGAGCTGGTCAACAAGCTCATCAACTTCCAAAACTCAGTTCTTGGAATTACAGTAGTTAATGAAGATGAAAATTTGGAATGTGATTCAAGTGGTAAAACTTCTGATTCGGAAGGTGAGGATCAGAACGTGCGGGAACCGCGGGTTGCAGTGGAACTCAAAACTGAAGATTCCAATGATCGTGTTAAAGTGGATATAACCAAAATACCACTCGTGAGTTACTCGCCTAAAGTATCTACATCCTCTACCTCCGAATCAAAGGCTTCAAAACTATTAGGTATAAGATCTAAGTATCATGCTGCTTGTATCAAAAGATGAAAAAAGTATTCGTGTACTGAAAATTCTTGTCTCTGCATTTCCTTCTTAAGTTCATGATAATATCTATCCCTGTCTTTCCACCTTGTACGGGGGCATTGTTTCCTTCTTTATGTCTTAATCTGTGACAAAATTGACCAATGTTATCCACTTGACAGGTTTGGGAATCGAGAAATCCATCTTTATTAAACCAAAAACGTTCCACTTGACTGTGCTCATGCTGAAGCTTTGGAATAAGGACCGAGTTGAAGCTGCTGCTGAAGTTTTGCGGGTAAACGTTTCTAATTACATGGTCATTTTCTTCCTTTGCAATATCTTTTTTCTCTAACTTCTCAAAATAAAAAATCAACTTCCATTGTCTTTCCAGAGTGTCTCACCAAAAGTAATTGAAGCTTTGGAGAGTCGACCTGTGTCTATAAGACTGAAGGGTTTGGTAAGTCTTATTCCAAGTTACACAATTATGGACTTCAGGCTAAGATATCTTATGATCATTACACTTACTCTTTATCATAATAGTCGTTACACTTACACTTTATGATCCTTTTTTTCCAAGCTAACTCTTTATAATCTTTCATTTGTCCGAACATAAGGTAATGACCTCTGTAAGGTGTTACTGGAATATTTGTATTCCTCCAAGGTTATATCATCTCTTAACTGAAGCTAATTTTATTTGTATGCTGAGCTGGTCGATTATGAAGCTTTAACTATCATGGTAACCCTTTCCCCTGAATTTTGTTTGTGGATTTCATATTGCTTTATCTGTTCTTTGGGCAAATCATCTGTTGCTAATCGGCATAAGAAAGACAGTTTAATGCCCAAAAAGTGGATAACCTATATAGATGGGCATCAGAAGTTTGAGATTAAAATTCTTTCAGAACCCTTGAACTTTTACTGAAGTTGCATGCAAATTCTTTACAAAAAAATAATTCATGGACATAAATATTTAGACTATATTCATAGAAAAACTTAAAACTTCTACTGAAGTTGCATGTGAGTCCTATTACAAAATTCAAACATGTAATTTAAAATCTCAAAAGACCTATTAAGATAAGTGATCAAAAACACCGTCTGCCACTACTCCTGCCAGCTTATGTAGTAGAGGCCAAAACCATGAAAATGGAAGGATGCTGTAAATTGCACAAGGTGATTACTGGTTTTCTTGCTGTTGGTAACATAGTTCATATTAATGGTTATCTTGATGCAGCAAACATACTTTGTATCTAGGATTCATTAATTAAAGTAAGAGACGAATCAAAGGAAACTAGGAAAAACTAACCTAGGGGGAAGGATTCTCCACCTACCAAAAGATTGTTGGTTTAATCACCAAGAGAGAAATGTAGGAAAGGGTCACTGCTGGGTTCCTATGTAAGGGAAGCGGTGGCCTCTAATGAATTTAACGAAAGACTTCTGAGAGCAAGTTGCCCTTCTGTACTCACAATTTTTAGCACCATGAACCTAAGATCTTGCAACATTCATACGGGGAAGTGTTTCATATTCTATCACAGAAACTAATGTTTTTTATTATTTAGGTTCATATGGATGAAGACCATCTATATTTGTTGTTTCCAACATTAAATACTCTCTAGAATTTAACTTCCACTTTGTTTTTTTACTTCAAAAGCAAAATGAGAGAACTTATATTAGAGATATTTGAAATATCCAACTATGAGTTTCAAATTCACTTTATGTTTTTAAGTTGCCGTCTAACGTGCTTGTTCTTTTCTCTTTTCCTTTTTTATATGTACACATGCTTTGAACGTGATACTCAATGTCATACTGGTGGAAATGATCTCTTATAATCACTTACAAATTGAATAGAAGAAAATGACCTTTTCAGATCTTTTACGTGTAAAAGAAAATAGCCTTTTCAGATCTCGAATGTGTAAAAATGAAGATCTCTCGTAACAAGGACATAAAACTAAAAACAAGTTCGTAAAGGCTACAAGACCATATCTCACTTTATATTGCCATGCACCACAAAATTTCAATAGTTTGATTTAGTTGTACTTCTCTAATAACTTTTTTTTGGGCTTTTCCCAGTTATGAAAGTAGTTGACGGGCTCAGGGTGCAGTATTTACTTGCTCAGATATGCATATTATCCACTCAAATTTTGTTGTCTGGATTATGAAGTCTGTTATTGTGCTATAGTAGTTTGCTAGTTTCAAATATTTTCTTGTGGTTTGATGATTTTATCACTGGCAGTACTAGGGATTTATTAATAAGTAAATGGCTAAAACACTATAAGAACACATTTTCAAGCAGGATACAGGGAATTAGTGATCATATTATTGTTAATATTTTCTAAAGAATCTGTAGCACAATCTGCCAACTTATATGCTTAAAGGGAAATTATAGAACAATGACAACACATGAAAGAGAGTGGAAATGTCAAATAGCAAATAGACGTCTGTGCTTTTAAAAAAAAAAGCTCTGAAACAAAGGGTAAATGTGTAGTAGAGCCTTCAAATATGCCACTGATAGCAACACTGGCCCACCTGGAATTAGGGGAAAGCAAATGAACAAAATGATTAAGTACTGCAAAAAGAACATTTGCTCTTAATTATATTTAGAGAATTCATTTTCCTTTTCACATGTGACCAATCTCTTTCTATGGATGCTTGTTCAATTGGTTGATCTCTATATGTGTGTGTGTTAAGAGAAAAAGAGAGTGAGAGAGGGGGACAGATTATACATTATGAGAACGTTTAGATGCAGGATGTTTCTAGACTGTTGCTTCTAATGAGACTTCACAAGGTCGCTATTCATTTCAAGTATATACAATAAACTAATTTATTTACAATAAATATATCCCTCTTTATTTGCATAAAAAATAGTCAAAAATCATAGAAAATATACATGACTATACAATATAACTTGCCAAAAGTCAGAGAAAGTATACGTTGACTATACAATGTAAGATTACTTATACATGCGCTATACACTGGATTTACATTATGATACACTCAAAAACTGAATATAGTTTGACTATACATGAAATATACACAGACTATACATGTCTATGTAGCGAATGGCTATTTTTTTATAATTATTTTGGCCGAAGGTCATGCATTGTAATTATCCCTTTTTTTTTGGCTGGAACTCAGATTTGTTGTTATCATGCAGGCGTGCATGAAAGGTTCTCCATCAAAAGCTCGTGTTGTATATGCTCCTGTGGAAGTAATTGGTGGTGAAGATAGACTTTTACGGGCCTGTCGTATCCACAAATTTTTGGCATCTTCTTCCCTCACCCTACCCACTTTTTAAATCTATTTACAGACATCTCTAAGGAATTTACTACCTGCATTTATTATCCCTTAGCCTTTCTAGAGGTGATCAATAATGCGTTCACTGAAGCTGGTCTTGTTCTTGAAAATGATTCAAACCAGAAGTTAAAGGTATAGGTTCAAGGTGTTAATTCTTTATTCTGGGTAATTTTGTCGGCAATTTCTTTGTTTCTTGTCACTCTATTTCCATTGATGCCATGTTACTTTGGCCGTTCACTCTAGTACTGCTTCTTCCTTCCCCAACTGACCCCTCCACTTCCTTCTCCCATAAAAACAATTTATTCATCCCAAGCAATCGCCTAAAAGTACAAGACACCTGGTAGAGAATCTGTTAATACAGCCAGAAATGGTGCCAACCTCTTTTGAAAAGTGAAACAGTTTCACTCTCCACCAAGAGTCAATATGGCTGCATCCATTTACTTCTGACACCTTCTCAAATTCAGCATCAAACCCCTACCCATGCTCACCTTCTCCATTCCAACTTTATAAGCTTGGAACTTATTTCTTCAGTTGCAGTTTGCTTGCTGGTGCTTTTTTGTGGTGTTCATTTGTTTTTGTTCTGGTATCAAATCTTAAATACTTGCAGATATGCTTCAGCTCATTCAAGTATGTTTTATCTTGTTTGGTTACGTTACTTGCACTTCAATGACAGTTGCTTTTCTAGATGTATTCTATTGTCTCTCGTGGCCTTTGTCCTTCTACATATCTACTACCAGAATGCTTGTATAGCTTAATCATAAAACTATAGTGGTGAAAATGCTAAAACTTGTATTATTCTTATTTTTGTTATCTTCTTGATTTGAAAAGTTCCTGATAAGCTTTTTCTGGTCTTATGCAGTTGCATGCCACCATAATGAATGCAAGACACAAGAAAAGGTGTCATTTTTTATTCTTTTAATGCATATCTTGTTTATTTGTTGGCTTTAAGTTTCTATCGTGATTCTACCAGTTGCATTATTTCCATTGCTTTTAAGGGTGTCACTGACTTACTGTTCTCCAATTGGGTAGCAAAAAAGGATCAAAAAAGGCTGGTTCCTTTGATGCACGAGCGATTTTTGGTCAATATGGCTCAGAAGACTGGGGGGAGTATCTTATCCGCGAAGCTCATCTTTCACAAAGGTTTGTGTACGATGACGAAGGCTATTACCATTGCTGTGCTTCCATCCCGTTTCCTGAAGAGATGCAACTTGATTGAGTCCCAGAATGTAGGTTTAATAGTAGTTGTTTCTTCTGTTATTGATAGTATGTTCTTATAGTTAATTATGTTGAATTGCCATTATACTTCTCTCCGTTTTATTGAAACTGAGAGTTGTTATTCCGCGTGAGACCAACTGAAAGACACATATGCCTCTTTTTTTCAAACTCAATATCATCTGTAGAATTCAAGAAATTCTTTTCCTGCATTAAGCATTTACATGATGGACCTTTTTTCCCTAGTTTGAACAATGATATTTTGTGGCTCTAAGTTTCCCATGGACTAGCACCGCTGCTTGTCTTCATTTAACTAGAACCACTAGGATGAACGGCTTGTTCTTTAGCCTCGGTGTTCTTATCATCTTCTTTGTTATTTTTGTTTTTTGCTACTGCCTCTTTTTTCATCTCTCCTTGAGCCGAGGTCTACAGAAAATCATTCCTCTACCTTCTCAAAGTAAAGGGGTAAGACGTGTGTGCATATTGTCCTTCCTAAATTCTCACTTTGTGAGATTTCATTGAGTCGTTTGTTGTTGGCGTACTAGGATGCTACAATTAAGTTAATATGAGTATTGTCATATTAAACTTTGTTTTTAGGAGGTGTTTAAAGTTTAAAGTAGATAGAGTAAGGTACAAACATATCCAAATAGAAAGTGTAACCGAAACTCATGAGGATCTAGCAATTAGCCAATGACGGCATGTTTATTATAAGTTACTGTCAATAGATAAAGAATTCAAATGATTTCGGCAGACCAAAAAATCAATAATGGGATATGGCCGGTCACATAGCCGCCTCAAAAATTAGGCTTCACCATCAAGAAGCAATAATTCATATTATGTCGTTTTTGCTTATAGTAAATTGTTGATGAAGACATCACATACGAATTTTCATTTATTGCTCACAATCTTCTATGTTTCGAATTTTTTAGCATCAGCCACTTTTTCTATTTATGATTTGATATCATTTTAGGATTTTGTCTGCTTTTAATCAGAAATCTTCTTTTGATAAAGCGCTTTTTATTGAACACGATAGCTATATTTTTAAAACATGAAATCGAGATTTGTAGTAATTTCTTGGCATGCATATTACATATGTAATACACATGCTGTGTCAGTGGAACTTCTTCAAAGATTTAATATTTCCAATTTGAAATACAAAAGTAAGCAAAATGGTGAGATAAGTTAGCTACTAATAACATTATTATCGATCATTAGAAGAGGTTATATAGTAAGACAATTCATAATCTGAGTACGTCCAATATTTCAAAAAAGAATAAACAACATTTAATAGTGTATATCCAATCTTTTAATCACAAAAGGGGAAAGTTAATGAATTAAACTAGGCAATAATTGTTGGAGAGAGAGACATTAACAAAATAACAATATAGAGAATAAAAACCTAATATTCCTCAATGGAAAATATTTAATTCAAAAGTGCAGGCAACTACCAAAACAAGACAGGAAGTTCGACCAGATTCCTTATCTATCCATCCCACTAATTACCATTATTAAACTCCTAATTATCCAATTTAATACTAATTAGCTAAAAATAACAATATCATAGACAAGGTATGTAATTCTATAAGTGAGGTCTAAAAAGAATAATGTATACACAAGAGATCGTCGACTCAAGTAAAACATCTCAAATCAACGAGAGAACAACGAAATAAAGGGTTGTCAACTTCAATTTTTTTTTTTTTGATTTTCCACCCGGTATTCGATACTTACATTAGAGCCTGATTAAATTCAGATTTATGTCAAAAAATCTCACATTAGAGGATAAATCGCTCCCTAACAAAAGGCGATTTCGTGCCCAAAAAAACTCAAATTTAAAACTTCTGATTATCCTTACCACTCCGCCACAAACCTGGTTGGTTTCAACTTTAATTTACATCCACACATTTGATATAATAAAAATCAAACAATAATTAGGCCCCTCCATATTCTCATAAGTTTATAGTTGGTCGGTGCATTTTGTGGACCAAACCCTATTTGTCTCTGTCATGCCACCATTATCTCTACTTATCTTTTTCTTTAAAAAAAAAAAAAAACATAGAGGGACCCCTCCACCGTTCAATGCCCTAAAAGTCGAGGTCAAATGTTTGTTTGTTTGTTTTTAGTTTAGTATATTTTTGTATTCGAAATTTATTAGTTTAAATGATTTGGTTTGATTTTTATATTTAAAATTTTCACACAAATAATTGATTTAATGTATAAAAAAATCAAATTAACTCGGTTCATGGACATCCCTAATATAGATACATATGCAAAAAGATTTCCTGCAAAATTTTGAATGCTTTTTGGTGTATTTGGTAAGGAAGAAAATATTTTTTTTAATTTAAAATTTGCTTATTTTTGATTGATAAAATTTTGGTGCTATTGATCACAATTTTGATATGAGTACCTTTTTTTTTCACTTAATCCATCAATATTATTGAGTTTGCTCAAGCTTGTTGATGGCTCTAGTATTCTATTGTAAGGAATGATATTATGAAAGAGAATCATATCGTTCTTATCCTTGATCCTCTCTTAAATATTTCGTCTTTTAATCTCCTGTTTATGAGTTTCTCTATATATAGTCAAGTGATCTGAAAATATTCTTTCTAAGAAAAACAAGTTTCTTAAAAAACGAGAGAATGATTATATCTAGCAAGTAAGAAAAACAAGTTTCACAAGTGACATTTCACATTAATTATATCATTTTCACCCTCCAACATATCACATCTCTGCTCCCACCCTCCTAACCACATCCCCACAATCCCACATACTCTTACCTTCTATATTATTTGTCTAGATTATATACAAATACTTTTAAAATCATATATTTTTATTTACGTATTAAACACAAAATAATAAGTAAAACTAATTCATTTATTTTCTTAATGAATAATTTTGAAGAAAAATATTTTTTTCATACTGGACGCACTGAATTAAAAATACAGTAAACTCAACGCTTTTAAAATTGAATACACCAAATTTCCTTGGATCCAAAATTTCTCACATTATTGATGGTTCACCTCACATGGATGAAGACTATTTATGAACTTTGAGACATTTCCAAAAAATTCATATGAACGCCAGCTAGGATATTTTATTATTTAACCCCCCAAAAAAACATGAATGGATATGCTCATATGCATGGACCCTTGTACATTCTCATATTCGCTATACCTTACTGCTCCTTCTCGTTTATATTAAGTGAATTATTGAGGTGTGACATAGCTTTTAAGAAAAATATTTAAAAATATAAATTAAAGATTATTTTTAATATTAGATAGATAGGAATTGAGGTCGTGTATTAGAGTAGCAGGTTAATAAGTTAATTGGGGTGGGATGATGTCTGGCTTTGTGATATAGTAGGTTTAGTCGTGTCAATATATCTTGTGTCGTCATTGTTCACTTTATATTTGTTACCGTTGTCGCATTTATATATACTATCATTTGCTTTCCACGTTAGTCATTTTTCTTTTTCTTTATTTTTTTTTCATATGTAGTATTTTCTGCTTATGGGGCTTGATATTTTTGAGACGAGGGTCTTTTGGAAACAGTCTCTCTATCTTTATAAGATAATGGTAAGATCTGCATATATTTTACCCTCCCCATACCCCACTTATGAGATTCTACTTGGTATATTATTAGGGGAGTTTTCAAAAATACCAAGTTTTTATTATTGTTAGTCTTTTAAAAATGTAACTTACTTATAATTATGAAAAAAATCTCAATAATTTACTTAATATAGATTAGAAGGAGTATTATATTAAATAATTTCTACACTCCTACTAAGTACTATATATATGTGACAAATCAATGCCTATTGGTGTCATCCAAAAGCAATTTCCTCTCTAAGTCTATTATTCTTCTTCTTTTAATTATTATTCTTTTTTATAGTGAAAAATGGGTGGCATAGCTTTTGGAAGTTTTGATGATTCATTCAGTGCTGGGTCTCTTAAGGCCTATCTTGCTGAATTTAACTCCACACTCCTCTTTGTATTTGCTGGAGTTGGTTCCGCCATTGCTTACAGTTAATAATTCCTCCGATCCGATTCGATTTTTATTTTAATTATTTTCTTCAGGATAAAGTCTGCAGTTTCAACTTGATTTGATCTTGTTAGATGATTCGTTTCTAAGTTTACTGGATCGAAAATTTATAACTATTACGTTCCACTCAAATTATGTGCATATACATTATGCAAAAAGGGACAAGGCTCCTCTTCATTTCCTTTCTCTCTATTTTTCACAAGTTCTTATCTTGATGACGGACAGATGGATATATAGTAAAATGTAGTAGGGCACATAACATGATGAATGCTTATATATTTTGAATTAATTCATCGACTTTAGATCTTGAATTTGCATATATATATGCGGATAAGTCCGAGCAGGATTTTAAGTTTATAAGTTCTAGAACATTCTTTTTCTTATTTATTGTGTTTTTGATGACTTATTTATACATTAAGTTAGTTTTTAATACAGAAAAGTTACTGAGTTTTACCCAACTCATAACTTTTTATGGTAGATCTGCCCCGATCATCAGCATAAACTAAACCATTTTGATACTGAATAATACTAATGTTCATGGCCATGCAACTATATGTACATAGAGATGTAATTAATAAGTCTTTTTTGTGCATTTTTACTATGTATAAAATTCTATAACTGTTATTGTTTGGATGGATACAGACAAGTTAACAGCAGATGCTGCACTTGATCCGGCTGGGCTCGTAGCTGTTGCAGTTTGCCACGGACTTGCTCTCTTTGTGTGCGTTTCAATTGCCGCTAACATCTCTGGTGGTCATGTTAACCCTGCTGTCTCCTTTGGATTGGCCCTCGGCGGCCAAATTACCCTTCTTACTGGCTTCTTCTACACCATTGCTCAACTTTTGGGCTCCATTCTAGCTTGCTTCCTCCTCAAATATGTCACTGGAGGAATGGTAAATCTTCAACTTTTTACCTAAAAAATTAACTAGTTTATTTTTTCAAATTGAAATGTGATTTCTATTTTTTTTTAGGAATTTTCGCATATAGCCACTCAAAAATACTTTAATAATTACATTTCATAACTATAGTTATAGCCCAGAAAACAGCCTCTCTACCTTAAGGTTTGCGTACATTTCACCCTCCCTAGGATTCCACTGGGTATATTGTTGTTGTAACTATTGTTATAAAAATATTTGTACAATTTGCTATACAATTTGATTCGCGCACGGTGTTTGTCTAAATCAGGTGAATTATACAAAACACAAACTGTTATAGCTAGATATTTGCCGCATGTTAGCTAATTAAGTAGTATATATTAGCTTATCCGCGTAATTTTTCCTTTTTTTTTTAATCTCAGGCTGTTCCAACCCATGGTGTAGCAGCAGGTGTGGGTTCCATTGAAGGAGTTGTAATGGAAATAATTACGACATTTGCTTTAGTGTACACTGTGTACGCAACAGCAGCTGACCCGAAGAAGGGCTCATTGGGCACAATTGCACCCATTGCTATTGGATTCATTGTTGGGGCTAACATTTTGGCTGCCGGCCCATTTTCTGGTGGATCAATGAACCCGGCCCGTTCATTTGGCCCTGCAGTTGCTGCTGGTAACTTTGCAGGTATCTGGATCTACTGGGTTGGCCCACTTGTTGGTGGTGGATTGGCTGGTCTTATTTACAGCAATGTGTTCATGCAACAAGACCATGCACCTCTATCCAGTGATTTCTAAAATTGAATTTGATTTATGGGCCTAAAAGCCCATTTGAATTTCCTCTTTTTAAAATGGAAAGAAAAAACAAATATTTTTTGTTGTTTCTTTCTTCACAATTGTCGTTTTCGTTTTTCTAGCTCTTGGTTTGCAGATGTACATCCATTATCTTTGCTGAAATGTTCTTGTTATGGTGCTCAAATTTGGTGAAATTGCAACCTTTTCATTTGGTTTTTATCTTTTTGTGACTCAAATATTGTTATCCGTGCGGTAGGAATGGACATAGATATCGAAAAATTCAATCGACTCAAATTAATTCGGTTCTTCGATTTTTCGGTTAAGAGATAGTGCTCTTTTTTTAAGAGTTTGGTTTTTTTTTTTCGATGTTCAATGTAGGGATCTCAAAGTTTTGATGCACCGAAGAACCGATTTTTTATTAAAAAAATTGAAATATGTATATATATCAATTAGTCATTAAATCATTCATGAAACAAGTCAAAGTAACAATACATTTGTAATTCATATTGTTAGTTTGAAATATTATTTTTTAAGAGAAATTTAAATATATTTTTTGTCGATTTATGTTTTGTGAAGAAATTCGTCTTCGTGCTTCTTTCCCTCAAGCAATAGTTGGAGGTGCAAGTTTTGACAAAGATAAATATAGTTTTTTTAAGTACAATAGGTGTTCATAAGGCCACATCATCACTTAACATGGTTGTGAATTTTGAAGTATTTTTTTTGTCCTTGTTTTATTTTTCATTAGTTCACACCAAAAAATCAACTTAAACCCATCAAATAAAACTGAACCGAACCGAATTAGTTTGATCTAATAAATGATGGACACCTTTTCAAAATTGAAACCGAAGAACCGCATGTTCCACCCCTAAATCAACTTAAACACATCAAATAAAACTGAACCGAACCGAATTAGTTTGATTTAATAAATGATGGACACCTTTTCAAAATTGAAACCGAAGAACCGCATGTCCCACCCCTACTGTGTGATAATCAGGGGTGTTCAATGGTTGAATGTGATTAAATTTGATAGATTAAAAGAAATTGAATTAGCAAATGAACAACGTAATTAAATAGTTATGAATACAAAATGAATGAATTAAATTAAATCAATAAATTTGTGGATATCTTTTAAATGCTCTTTTTGCTTGTGGTGATAAAAAACAATTTTTGTGGGTTGGACTTTTTTCCTTAATAGTGTTCAATGTTTGTTATTTAAATATACTACTATCTTTAGTATATGTCTCTTATACTCATTTAATCAAAGTAGCCTTATCTATTAATCTCTTTTCTTCGCTTGATATTTGATATTCACTTTGAATATAGCATTTTAAAATATATGTGAAAAAAGTTCAACGAATAGTAAATTTAATTAGTTGAACTCATAATTTTGAAAATAAGTTATAGTTGGAACTTTGATGAAATTCATCAAAGTGATCACAAAAAAAAATTCAAAGAGAACGAAAGACCCTTTAAAGAAAAAATAGTACTACTACAAACTTTGGCGCTAGAGGAAGGGGTTGAACCTTCGACCTTGTGTTTTGTTGGTGTCATTGGATAAATTGCATATGGTCATGTAATTTGAAAGTCATATTTAAAACCAGTGTTTGTTTATGATATTTATACAAAATTTCAGTTATAATTTGAAATCAAAATTTCAAATCTCAATTTAGCTACTACTATTAGTTTATTGAATTAATGAATCTATGTAAATTTATAAGTTTGTTATATTATGTAATCATAGACGTTTGCCTATAAAAAGGAACATAGAGATATGAAATGTCATACGATATCTTATTAACTTGTTTATAAATAATGATTTGATCATTCAATAAGATTAAATTTTACTTATCTTTTTATAAATTATGAGATTTTTATGTTTATGTTTATAACTATTGAGATTTCTAAATAAAGTCACCAAGGTCTCAACTTATAGCAAGTCATTTTCCTTGATCAATAAATCACCGTTAATACATATTTCAAAAAAACTATTTAAATTTAAGAGAACATTAAACAAATTGTTGTGCGTGAAGCTTGTCATACTCGAAACAATTTAGAGAGAAGGACATATAACCATCTAATGCACTTGCACCATATTTCGATTTTCTTATGATAGAAATTGGCTCGGAAACATAAAAGTAGAGCAGGAAAGCTTTTACTAATTTAATTTGAGAGCTTAATATGCAGTTGCAACAAAAAGACAGAATAAATTACTGTTTGAGACATATTTGAGTCCAATGTTCTCCTTTGTCGTCGGCAAAACAACAAAGCTTTGCAAAGACAATTGATCTTCTAGATTCGCCAAGTAGTATAGAGATATTACAACAACAACTCGTGCTTTACCGATGTCTGCCGGCCTTCTATACCTCCCAATTGTTCGCTCGTTTTTTTCTTCCTGTAGTGTCTCCGAATAAAGGATCGGCTCTTGGATCTGCACAGTGTGAGTATTCCAGGGAACGACAACTTTCTTCCCCTATGTTGCATCTGCAACTGTTCCTTTGCTGTGAATTTTTTCGCTAAAAGGCAACTGCAAAATCCTTGAGGGAAATTTCTTTGCAACACGAGACAAATCAACATCAATTAACTCAGTATCCGAGCACAACAAGAAGCTGGAAACTTGTCTGGCTCATCAATTAGGAACAACTTAATACTAAGTAACCAATCTATAACACCATGTTAGCAGATAAGAGTATAGAGATATATCAAGCACAAGGGGCACACCACACTATTAAAAGTTGAGATAATATCGTGCAAGTCGATGACCCAATATCAAACTAATAAGAACAAATACTAAACACTATTATGGGATGAATGATCACAAGTTTGGGGTGTTTTAATGGGAAAAAGATCACTGAGAACTCGGTCATATAAAATTAAGAAGCAAACTGGACAACAAATCATTTTTTAATGATCAAACTGTTAAAATAACAAGGGGTTGTTCTAACTTTTGAAACACTACCTGATTTTTGTTGTTGGTGGAAGGTGGCAGATATAAAAGGAGGAAGAAGAAGCAACATGCAATGGCCAGAACAATTAAGAAAAATTAGAACAAGAGAAAATCTCTAAACTTCAGGCTCAAATATATGAATAAATCACCGGAATGAAAATGGAAGTTTTTTAATATAAGGGGAAAAGCCCAATCAATTTTCCTTCCGACAAAGCTGATGAGATTGAATAACTCAAAACAAATTGATGAGAAAAATCAACAAATAGCTCCAAGAAAAGATTGTGATAACAACAAAAGTCATAAAAGGAGAAGATAAGAAGTAAATCCAAGAAACCAAGAAAAAAAAAATCCACAACAAAGGAACATTTGCAGATGCATAGGGAAAGAAAGCCGCACCTTCGTCGTTTCCTACAGTACCCATCCTGTGCAGACCCAAACTGCTGAGCTTTCAGACTCGAGCAGCAAGATGAAGCGACCGTTTATTTCGAAATATCGCAGCAGTAAGAGAAGAGGGAGCGACTGGGAGATGAAGCGCGAGCCACGTGGATCGATTCACAGGGAGAAAGGAAAAAGCATATTCGATATTTCTAAGTGAAATAAATGGAAATGAAGAGAACCATCAGCAAGCTAAGCCATTGAGGAGAGACATGGAAGAAGCTAGAAGGAACAGTTTGTACGCCAAAATTTAGCGTGTGAAACCATGAAATTACGAAAGTGCCCTTGGACTCATACTTATATATTTACAACAAGAGTAGGATCCCACGGTAGAATGTACACCGTTCTTATCACTACCTCATAGAAGTAGAGAGTCTATTTCCTGGAAATTCTCGTCTCAACAACCTAGAATAAAATTAATTATGACAAAAAGAAAAGGAAAAGAAAGGAATAGGAAAACCAACTACTAATGAAAAACATATGATATTATGTAAATATGATAAATTTAACACATATAATACAGATAAAGACAACACATGATACGGATTCGACAAAACCTACTACCCTACAATACCCCACGACTAGACATCAACCTAACCCAGCTAACCTATTAACCTTCTACCCAACTAACCTATTAACCTTCTACTCTAATTCGCGACTTCCACTCATTCCTATCTAAGGTCATGTTCTCGGTAAGATCAAGTTTCGTCATTCTAATCACCTTTCCCCATACTTCTTCCATCTACCTCTACTTCTACTAGTGCCTCATATTTATATATTTAAATAATAAAAAAGAAAAAAAAAACAAAGGCCAAACTTCATCCCACCTATCCAATTTTTGAAAATGGGTGACAATGAAGCTAACGACCCGACCCGACCCGACCACATGCCATGGCAAGTGCAATTTTTTTTCAGACAAGGGCGGGGTTTTATGTCAAGGAGCCTTTGTGAACCTAAAACCCTGTGTACTTAAATAAAATGCCCCAAATCTCAAGCCTTCGCTTCCTATTCTCCTCCGTCAATCTTCTCACTTCCCCTTTAACCCCCAAAACTCCGCTCTCCGTTTCTCATCTCTTCAAAATCAAACACCCATTTCCCCATAACCACAAGCCCCGTCGTCTTCTCTTCGCCGCATATTCAAGAAAACCCAGAAACATCGACCGCCCCGGTTCGTTAAGCGGTTCAAGGAGGCGGAGTAGCAGCAGCAGTTCGAAGACGGAGGATAAAGGGAAATCGGCAATGGGAGAGAGTAGTAGTAGTGAGTCTGTTGGGTTTAATAAAAGAAGGGCTGAGGGTAAAGATAAGAATGATGGTCCCAGGAAGAACCTTCAACTCAAAGTCCGCAAACTCAACCCTGTTAATACTATTTCATACGTACAGGTACTTAAAAAAATTTCGCTTTAATCTCGTTGTGAAGAAATCATTTTTATTGAAAAGGAGGGTGTAGTATAAAGTTTGACGTAAATGAATGAAGAATTGCTTCAGTAGGTTTTGACTCTGGTTTATTATGTGGTTAAATGGTCCTTATGGAAAACGTTTTATATAAGATGGTTCCCATGTTTGTTTTTTGATGAAGTAATGACATATATACCATCGCTGGCATCAAGAAGATGCAGAAAATTTTCTAAATGGTAGAAAGCATATAACTTTGTTAGTCAGGGGGCTAACAAAGTTCAAAAAAATTTATTAGTTTCCATGTTTGTTTGGAGTTAAAGTTGGTAAATGTTGTGATAGTGGAGGTCTAGAGAGTTGGTCTCAGGTGGGACATGGTGGGAGGTTTTTACTGTTGCTGAAGTTGATAAGGAGAACAAATTATAGTTGTATGTTGATGGGAACAAGTGGTATGGCGAGAGTTATAGGGTACATTTAGTGAGGAGGAAAATGTTTACTTTGGAAAATTTTCTGAATCATTTCTAGTTTTAGTTGGGTTTAAAAGTTGATTACACGTTTGTAGGTCGTCTAGGATAAGACAAGAGGATAGTGTTTTGATAGCAATGTATAAGTCTAGTTTGAAGTAAGTGATATGGTTAGGAGTGTTATTAAAAGTGTGCTTAAAAGCAAAGCGTAGGTCTAGCGCTTATTCTGAAGCGAGAAGCACTGGAAAAAGAGCACGCTTCAGAGGTAGAAGCGCGTCTTGTTGAAGCGACAAAAGCCTCACTTAAGCACTGTTTAGGTTTTTATTTTTTAAATAGTTAAGACTTTAAATTACTCAAATACTTTTGCTCTGCCGCTTTCATAATTGCAACTGCTGCGACTCCAGTCTCTTTTCTTCTGCGACTCCAGAAGAAGAAGAACTTACCTGGAGCTTGGAGTCAGAAGAAGAGAGATTGGAGTCGCAGTTACAAAAGCAGCAGAGCAAAAATATTTTTTTAATTTAAACTCTTAACTATTTTAAAAGAATAAAAATAAAAACCCTAAACAGCACTTAAGCGAGACTTTTGTGGCTTCAACGAGAAGTGTGCTTCATGATTCTACTTTTCAAGGGTGCAATTTTTCAAGTGCTTCTCGCTTCAACCAGAATAAGCGCTAGACCTGCGCTTCGCTTTTTAGCGCTGAAGCGAGTGCTTTTAATAACACCGGGTCAGATACTTGAATGCAAAGGATTGTCTGGTTGAATTGGCTTCTTATTTTCCTAGACATGCCTTAAATCTATGATTATGTGAATCTAATAACTAATATTGTTCCTGTCTCACTTCCTCACAAAGAAGAAATTGAAAACTCATTGACTTCTCTTCGCTTAAATATCTCACAGATCCTTGGGACTGGCATGGATACACAAGATACAACACCCTCAGTTCTTCTCTTCTTTGATAAACAGAGGTTTATTTTTAATGCCGGAGAAGTAAGTACCTTGTATTGTGGAATTCAAATCCAATGTGTATGACACCTGGTTCCTCTACTGTTGCAGATGATACTGAATGGATAACCTAATCATATTTGGGTGTTGTGTTGTTAGTCAAGATGTACATTTCATGTTTCTGAAACAGCCTCTTTACCCCCACATAGGTAGGGGTAAGGTCTGCCTACATTACCCTCCCCAGACCCAACTTATGGCCCTCCCCAGACCATCGTGTGAAATTACACTAGGTATGTTGTTATATAATGACATTGAAATCTTAGGGCCCTTCTCTTCTGGGAAGCAGAATTCCAACCTGAACCTGAGTGAGGGGTTACCTTTAAGTTAAATTTAACTTCTCGCAAGGGCTTCCTTGAATTTTTTTGATCCTATTATTATCATGACTAAGTTACTGCCTAGATAAGATCCATAGGGACCAACTGGCTGTTAGAATTTGTACAGGAACAGATGATAAGACCACATGCTGCAATTTCCAAGTTATGATGAATAGCAAGTCATACTTTTTGGTTTGGTATTAAGAATGTCTTTGGTTAGTGTATTTGAGAAATTCCTAATGAGGAACTGTGCTGTTTAATGATGGTTAATCGGTCATCTGCTTCCTGCATCACCGTTATCCTAGTGGGGTTTCATTGCAGAATGTTGTTCTGCATACTGTTTCCCACTCATATGCATTTATTGCTCTATTTTGGTTCTTATTTCCTTTGTAAAGAGTTTTTAAGTAGACAAAGTGGAATAAACAGAAAAAGTACTCTAAGACTTATTTCTTTGTATCTAAATCTGTTCTTATGCTCCAGGGATTGCAACGGTTCTGCACAGAGCATAAAATTAAGCTATCAAAGGTATGGATAAGTATAATCTGTTTGTTCTTAATCAGGTTTATAGTTCCCAACTGTTCTTTTAAATATGATCTTGATCTTGTTGTGAATGATGCATATAATTTTTTTTCCGTTCTTTTCCAGATTGATCACATATTTCTAACGCGAGTCTGTTCAGAAACTGCTGGTGGACTCCCAGGTCTGTTTCTATATCTTTTCTTATTGAGTGATTAGATCAATCAATGCTGTAAAGATAGAAGTGCTGGCTTAACAAATGCCCGAGGTTGTTTAAGAGCCACCAAATATGTTAAATCCTTTTACTTGCAGGTCTGTTATTAACTTTGGCTGGCATGGGAGAAGAAGGAATGTCTGTGAGTGTCAGACTAACTTGGTTTACTTGTAATATATCGATCATATAATTAGCTAAAATAAATGGTCTTTACAAAATGATACCAATTACAATTTTATTCTGAAGGTCAATTTATGGGGTCCTTCTGATCTCAATTACTTGCTCAATGCAATGAAATCATTCATCCCAAATGCTGCCATGGTCCATGCACACAGTTTTGGCCCAACTGTTGATTCTTCAGGGGCAACCGATGGTCTCTTTGTTCCTATTAACGATAAGGTTGTCAAAATATCTGCTGTTCTGTTGCGGCCACGTTACTCAAAAGTGTCTAAGACGACAAAGGAAGGATCCTCTAAGCTTGATGATCCACTAGTTGGTATCAATCATTTGGAAAAACACCTTTCAGTAGAGAGGATGCAGTCCACAGCTGAGTTTGCATTAAAGCCTGGGGATCTTGCAGTAGTCTATATTTGTGAGTTGCCTGAAATTAAGGGAAAGTTTGATCCCAAAAAAGCTGCTGCTCTTGGGTTGAGACCTGGCCCAAAATACCGTGAATTGCAACTTGGGAATTCCGTACAGTCAGATCACCAAGACATCACGGTAAGTTTAGGGATTATTATTTTCTGTTACTTCATTTCGTACTCATCTCATTGTTTCAGTGAGCATTGTGTAGGTTCACCCTGGTGATGTATTGGGGCCTTCTGTTCCTGGTCCAATTGTACTCGTTGTTGACTGTCCAACACCATCTCATTTGCAAGAATTGATGTCTATACATTCTCTCACACCATATTACTCATATCCATTGGAACAATCCAAGGAAATGTGCAAAAGAGTTGATTGTGTGATACACCTTAGTCCTGCTTCAGTTACATGCACAACTGAGTATCAGCAATGGATGTCAAGATTTGGTGAGGTGCAGCATGTCATGGCAGGACATCAGTTGTAAGTGACCTTATAATGCTCTCTTCTTTTCTGGCTGATTTACATATTTCTGCTGTTTATGTGCATTTCCTGCTCATCTGCCAACATGATTTTCTTGCACAAATCACAGGAAGAATGTTGAAATTCCAATTCTGAAGTCTAGTGCAAGAATCGCCACACGGCTTAACTACTTGTGCCCTCAATTCTTTCCTTCGCCTGGTTTTTGGTCTCTTCCGCAGTTGAAGAGTTTACCCTCAGTCTCTAAGGGCCCAAATGAGGTATATTATATTGGGCTTTTTAGCCGAGTTATGATCTAACATCTTGTAGCAAAGGTTCAGGCATAGCCCCCCCTTTTGCAACTTTTTCTAAGTGGCTAAATTTTTTTATTTTTATTTTAAAAGGAGTATTGATATACTTAAAAAGAAAAAGAGGTACATTATATTGGAATTATGCTTGAATGGACAGTGTCTTAATATTGGGTATGCTTGTTTAATTGAGAAGTTATCTTTAATTTGTTTCTGCAGTTCTCTCTTCCAGCTCCATGTCAAGTTACTACGGCTGAGAACCTCCTCAAGGTGAGAGTTTATATATTTGATCAGATTGCTTCTGGTGTAAAATTGGAAACTAAAAACTGTATGCCAGTTTAGTTTTGTTTGGTTAGGACTGTTTGAACTATTCTGTGGAATTGACTGCAATTTACCTCATGTGTTGTTTGACTTTGATGCTGGGTTGGACATCATTCAAATTGAACTTCTTTTTGTGGAACAGTTCCATCTTCGCCCATATGCACAGCTTGGGTTAGACAGATCTGGTATTCCTGAAATTACTTCTCGGCCAAAAATCATAGAAGACTTAATTTCAGAAATTCCTGAAATTGTGGATGCTTCCAAGCAGATCAGCCAACTGTTGCATGGCAACAGCATTGCAAATGGAGGTAGCACAAAATTGCAGACCAACAATGTTGTGATGGAAGAGCCCTGGTTGCATGAAACTGGATTACCTAGTTGTTTGGAAGGTATAACAAGAGAGGATATGGAGATTGTTCTTCTTGGAACGGGTTCTTCCCAGCCTTCAAAATATCGAAATGTTACTTCTATTTTTATCAATCTTTTCTCAAAGGGAAGTATTCTGTTAGATTGTGGTGAAGGAACATTGGGACAGCTAAAAAGAAGGTAATATATAAGTTCATTAATATCAATTTTACATATGGTTCTTATCTAACCTCATTTAGGGGGATAATGTGCTGCTTGGTGAACAGATTTGGCATTGAAGGTGCTGATGAAGCTGTAAAAAGTTTAAGATGCATTTGGATTTCTCATATTCATGCTGATCATCATACTGGTCTTGCAAGAATACTTGCTCTCCGACGTGATTTACTCAATAGAACTCCTCATGAACCTTTAGTTGTTGTGGGGCCACGGCAGCTTAAGATATTCCTTGATGCATATCAAAAACTTGAGGACCTAGATATGCAGTTCCTCGATTGTAGGCATACTACAGAAGCTTCATTGAAGACTTTTGAGTTGGGTGAAAACAAGGATGTGAATGGGAGTGTAGCTGTACAAAAGGACCAAATGAATAGTTCTAACTTATTTGCTAAAGGGAGCCGTATGGAGAGTTATTGGAAGAGGCCAGGCAGTCCAGCTGATGCATCGGCGGCATTCCCATTGCTCAAGAGAATTCTGAGAGAAGCAGGATTGGAAGCATTGATCAGCTTCCCTGTTATTCATTGTCCACAAGCATATGGTGTTGTCCTGAAGGCGGCAGATAGGACTACTAGCACCGGGAAGAAGATACCAGGGTGGAAAATTGTTTACTCTGGCGACACTAGGCCTTGTCCAGAACTTGTTAAAGCTTCCCATGGGGCCACAGTTCTTATTCATGAGGCAAGTCGTGAAATGTCTTTTTGGTTTTTCCCCTTTGATTTCAATCCTCAAAAATTTAGCTGCCACATGTTCCCAGTTTCAGCATAAATACAAGATCTTCACCTTTTCTTCACTTGCATCTTATTATTTGGGTGTTTAATGCAGGCTACTTTTGAAGATGGCATGGTGGAAGAAGCCGTAGCAAGAAATCACAGCACAACACAGGAAGCCATTGAAGTAGGGGACGCTGCTGGAGCATATCGAATCATCCTCACTCATTTCAGTCAAAGATATCCTAAAATCCCAGTATTTGATGAAACACACATGCACAAAACAAGCATTGCTTTTGATATGATGAGTGTTAACTTAGCAGACCTGCCCATGCTTCCAAGAGTTCTTCCATATCTTAAACTGTTATTTCGTGATGAAATGACTGTTGATGAATCTGATGATGCCAATGTTGCTACAGCAGCAGCTATTTGAATTATTGAATATCTCTCCTTTTTTATGCATTTAGGAGTTAAATCACAGTGAATCTCTTGATTTTTAGTACTCTCAATGGTAAGCATTAAAAAAAAAAGCTTAAATTATATTTCTCTCATTTTATTTTATATGTTTGATTTCACTTTTATCTTAAATTAAAAGTGCGTATAACATACCAGAAATATTTTTTTGAATCTTTTGACCCTGACATTAAGCCTAAAATGGAATGTAGAACTCGATTTTTTTTTAATTATAGAAATACGCAAATTACAAGAACTAAGTCAAAATAAAGGGAGAATATAAGTGATTTATTTTGCATAATTCAGGAGCAATTTTAACCCTTTTTCGTAAAGTAAATAATAGAAATTGTACTTCAAATTATTTATAGCTCGTTTGGACAATATTTGGTTGACTTGTATTTTTTTAAAAAAAAGATATTTGAAATTGTGTTTGTGAGCAAATTATTACTTCTTTAGTTCACTTTTAGTTGTTAAATTTTGACTTTATAAATTTATTAAGAAAATAATTATTGGTATCATAAGTTTACCAATTTATCTCTATTACTCTCTCCGTTCACTTTTAATTGTTATTGTTTCGCTTTTCGAGGTCAACTTGACTAAACTTCAAAATTAAATTAAAGTAGTTAAATTTAATATTTGAAATCTAAAATTTAGATGGTTAAAAACTATACGAAAAAGGCTATAAGTTGCAATCTTTCTCACATTAATTTGATAAAACATACATCTTAATTGGTCAAAGTTCATATAGTTTGACCTCGATAAGTGAAGTAATAACAAGTAAAAATGAACGAAAAGAGTAATTGATAGGGGCCCATATATATTTATTCAGACATTAACTCAATGACAATAAATTGAGGATATACTATATAATGGCTAGTTTGGATGGTGGTTTTTGGTATGGTTAGTAAGAGAATCACGTTTGTTTTGATTGTTTCATTAATTATGTGGTATGGTATGGTTTTATTTCATGAATCTATAACCATAAAAACCCTCTTTTTGAGACCACCAATTTGGTGGTATTTTATGATTCTCTTATTTTTTTTTTACCAATTATACCCTTACTTAAATTTAAATAATTCTAATTTATCCTTTATTCTTTATTAAACTTTACTCTAATATATATACTGCTTTTATATTACTTATTTTCCACCATATGAATTTTTGAAACTTTTTTTTCGCGAGGTTCGTTTTTTTAAAAGTCCTTGTTTTTTTATTTTCTTGTGTTATTTGTATGAATTGAAAATATTTAGCTCGTATGTTTCCTACTTGATTCTGTGTATTAATTTTTAAAAAAAGTTTTATTTGAAAAATATTGATAAATTTAATATTATAATAATTAAGGAAATTTTGTAAAATTTCAGCCGGCACTGCCTTTACTGACTTATGGCTTGAGCCGCCATGAGAAAAACAAGAAGAACCAGATTACCTCAAACTCAAACTGAAATTGCTGCGTGAGGTGAATGGTTCCAATCTTTTTTAGTTTGGGTGTACTGTTAAATCGATTTTTGGCTCTTGTACTTTCTCTCTTTCAAGATTGTTTGAATTTCGGACTGATGAGATTAGAAAGAGCTTGTCTAGGGATTAAATTTGTGTGTTTTTGTTTGATGGGTGTTGAGATTTTGAATAAAGGTGCTAGCTTTACTCAAATATGGGGGAAAAATGGAAGATTTTTCTTGGATTGTTTGAGATAATGTCGGCTTTGTATAATTTTTGTCAAGTTTGTCTTCTATGGGTCTAGGTTTGTTACCAAGAAAGTCCTTCAGCTTGTCATTCAAGGATTTACATGAATTGGGTTTCTTTCAGGAGCAGATTATAATAAAAGAAAGAAGCCTTTGTAGAAAATACTATTGTAGTGCTTCTTCTTCATTACCCTTGTATGATTTTGATAAAGCTGCACCAACAAGGAATTCACTTTACTGGAAAAGTCGCAAGCTGTATTCAGCTGTAGGTAGAGTATGCAAGTCTTTGAGTTGGGAAGTTGTGAAAGAGATACCTTTTAAGGAATCTCTGAAAGAGTATGGTTTATATCATTCAACAAATGGCTATAGAATGATGATACATGCATTTGCCAATGCTGGAATGGATGTGCAAATGTACACACTTCTTGAACAAATGATTTTCTACTTGCAGAAGACTGGTTTTGGCTTATTTAAGGTAATACATGTTCTTCTGCATTCAAGTAATGGTACTGCACCTTCAACTCTTGTAGCTGATGTACTCATCAAGGTGTTGACTGAAAATAAACAGCTTGATCGTGCTATTGATGTTGTTAATCAGGTTAGGAAAATGGGCCTTGAACCAAGTATTTATTCATGTAATTATTTATTAAAATGCTTGACAGTAGCAAGCCGAAGGGAGAATCTTGCAACGCTATTTGATACAATGAAGAACTTTGGACCATCGCCGGATGTGATGACATACACAATAATGATGAACTTCTACTGCACAAATCATCCAGGCAAGAAGGTATCTATAAAAGAAGCCTATGAGATTCTGGAAGAAATGGGAGAAAAACAGATCAGTCCTTCTGCTGCAACATATAGTGTATGGCTCCATGGACTCTGTAGGGTTGGATGTCCTGATGTTGCTTTGAAATTCATTCGGAAATTGAGGTGTGAGAACCAACCTGTGAATTCTTATTGCTACAATGCTATTATTCATGGATTCTTTGCTGAAGGTGAAGTAAGTAAAGCTATAAGTGTTTTTGTAGAGATGAGTGGTTCTGCAATAACACCAGATATATGTAGCTATAGAATTCTTGTCAGTGGGTTCTGCAAGTTTGGGATAATTGATGGAGGTTTATGTACTCTTCAAGGTAGACGAAATAATATCAAGTCTAACCCAATTAACTCGATCCTTCAGGGTTTGTGCACAGCTGGAGCAGCAAAAATTGCAAATGATTTTTTTCATTACCTTAAGAATTCTGGGTGCAAAGTTGACCAAACAGCTTACAACATTTTAATTACTGAATTTTGTGCTCAAGGAGATCTTAGTTCAGCCGATGAGCTACTGGAGGAGATGATCAGCAGTGACTTGGCTCCAGATGCTTCGATTTGTTTGAAATTAATTCGTGCTTCCTCGCACATGGGGTTTATTGATAAAGCATTGAAGTACAGAATTATGATGGTACAAAAAGGTTACCTGTCTGATACCATTACCTGCAACTTTATTGTTAAGCAGTACTGTGCTGATGGGCATGTGATGGAAGCTTTGCATCTGATTGATGAAATGGTGGATCGAGGCATCATCCCCAATTTGTTTACCTATAATGTAGTTGTTCAGCAATTATCCAAATCTATAAACACAAAGAAGGCATTGGAGTTGGTCACGGTGATGCTTAAGAGGGACATGTTTCCCAAGGTTACAATTCTTAATTTTCTTCTTGATGGATTTATTAAAGAGTCCCATTTAAAGAAGGCTAGTATGTTTTATATGGGAATGCTAAAACTTAAGATGAATCCTAACATCATCACATACACAATTATTATTGACATGTTATGCAAGCGGGGGAAAGTGACAAAAGCCGACAGATGTAGAAAAGTGGAACAGGCCTACAAACTTTTCAGGAAAATGATCAGGGAGGGTATGAATCCCGATAACATCTGTTACACCTCCATGATTTCTGGCTTTTGTGAAATTGAAGATGTGAGCAAGGCTTGTGCTTTGCTCCGTGAAATGCAAGAAAGAGGAGTCCTGCCTACTATTGCTACATATACTTGCATCATTGATACATTTTGCAAGTTAGATCAGATGGATGAGGCCAGGATGTGGTTAAAACTGATGGTAGGACAGAACATCTCTCCTGATATCAAGACTTACAATTGCTTCATCCATAAATATTGCAAGTTACATCGAATGGATGAGGCCCAGAGGTTGTTTGATGGAATTGGAAAAACAAACATCTTTCCTAGTGTTATCACTTATAAAATAATGATCGAGGGATATAAAATGGTCGGAAGATCTGATTTAGCTTATGACATGGTTGATGAGATGCACAAGGTGTTTAACATTCCTTACATCTTATCAAAAAGAAAAAGAAAAGAAAATGATCCTGATGATGTTTGTTAAAGCTATACATGGTTAGTGAGGATTCATATAGTTGATCCCAGCTTATTTGAGACTGACATGTAGTGGTATAGTCAAAGTTAATTTTTTATTTTTTTTGGCTTTCTTGACAAGTTTTTTGGGGCATGATATTTTTGAGTTGTGAGTCTTACGGAAACAGTCTCTCTATCTCTATGAGGTAGTGGTAAGGTCTGTATACATTTTATCCTCTTTTACCTTCCTCATACCCCACATGTAGAATTTCAGTACATTGTTGTATTCTTGACAAGTTTGTACATTTCATTATTTTTGTGTATCTGCTTTGTTGTTTCTATGGAAAATTTTCCTGAGTGAACTACATGTCCTGTTACTTTTTGTCATTCAAACCTCATAGTGAACTCTCAGTCCGCTGCTGTTACAATTTAGGTGTGAAACAAAACATGAATTGTACATCATGGATGATACTGACCAAGATGGAGAAATTTCATGCATTTTATCCTCTCCACATATCTTGTTCCTCTGTTACAACAGATCTTGTTCCTCTGTTACATCTAGTAACTAATAATAAATTAATTTGTTAATCTGAGCAATAAATATTCAGTATTGTGATGATATTTTCTTCAAAACAATACTATCAAAATAACATATTTCGTGTAATTCTACAAACGTGATTTGAAATGAGTAGAGTGTATGCAAAACTTAGTCAGGTAGAGAGGCTGTCTTAACATATTCTTCAAGTAAAAACATTGCAAAACAATTACAAATGTGACTTAAAATAAGTAGAGTGTACTGAAAACTTAGTCCTAATCCTTGGAGTAAAAATGTTTCTAATCAACACGAATGAAGAAAGCATTCTTACACAGGAATGTTACCTAGGAGGAAGAATAAACATGAAAACGAACTAACCTTCTATTGTAGTTATTGTAGTTACACAGCGCCAGTCTTAATACCAGAGTTCGATAACCAGAAATCAGGCATTAGAAATGGATTCAGCAGACCCGCGATGCGTACATGCACAAGCCATCACAACAGGCGCCGCAAAAGCGAACCGTGCAGTCTTAAACAACCTCATCACTCTCTACTCCAAATCCAATCTCCGGTCAGAGGCCGCCAGTGTTTTCCGGTCAATCCCGTCACCCAATGTCGTTTCTTGGACGGCCCTCACATCAGCATTTTCCAACTCCCCGCTCGCCTTTCATCATTTCATTTCCATGCTTCGTCACCCTTCAAGAATCCTACCCAATAGCCGTACTTTAACGTCACTTCTCAAAACATGCGCTACTCTCCCTTCACTCACCTTCGGGGTACAACTTCATTCTGCTGCTGTCAAATTGGGTTTCTCTTCAGAGATGTTTACGGCGTCATCTCTTGTGTCGTTGTATTTTAAAACTGGGCTGTCGAATGATGCGAAGAAAGTGTTTGATGAAATGTCTGAGAGAGATGAGGTTTGTTTTTCCTCGGTTATTGTTGGGTTTGCTCAGAATTCTAAGCCTATTGATGCTTTGTCGTGTTTTCTTGAAATGAGGAGGAGTGGTTTAGCATCTACTATAGTTAGTGTTTCTGGGGCTTTGCGGGCGGGTGCTGATATGGCTATGCTTGAACAATGTAGGATTATTCATGGGCATGCGATGGTGACCGGGCTTAATTTGAATGTTATCGTAGGCAGTGCATTGATTGATGGGTATGGGAAATGTGGGCTTGTGGCGAACGCTCGTGGAGTGTTTAATGAGCTAGAAATGGAACTCAATATTGTTGGGTGGAATGCGATGATGGCAGGGCATGCTCAACAAGGGGAATATGGCACTGTCATAGAGCTTTTCACTTTAATGGAAGAACGGGGAATGGTGCCGGATGAGTACAGTTTCTTAGCTACTTTGACGGCATTTTACAATGCAGGTTTAGTTGAAGAGACTGAGATATGGTTCAGGCGGATGACCGAAGAGTATAGTTTAGAGCCGTGTCTAGAGCACTATACGTGTTTGGTGGGTGCATTGGGAAAAGCAGGACGTCTGGAGGAGGCAGAGCGAATTGCTTTAACCATGCCTTTTAAGCCAGATGCAGCTTTATGGCGACTATTGTTGTCTAAATGTGCATATCACATGAATATGGATATTGCGTGGAGAATGAGTGATAGGTTGTTGGAGATTAACCCAATGGACGATTCAGCTTATGTGATTTTGTCTAATGCTTCTGCGAGTGCAGGGAGGTGGGATGACGTGAGGGAGGCGTGGAAGAGAATGAAGGATAAGAAAGTGAGGAAGGAAGGTGGGAAGAGTTGGATTGAAGCACTGGGAGAGGTTCATGTGTTTTTAGCTGGTGATAGGAGGCATGAGAGAACCAATGAGATTTATGCTAAGTTAGCAGAGTTAATGGAGGAGATTGAGAAACTGGGTTACGTTCCCGTATGGGCAGAAATGTTGCATGAAGTAGAAGAGGAGGAGAAGAAGAAAGCACTTTGGTATCACAGTGAGAAGTTGGCATTGGCATTTGGGTTGCTGAATGGGACAGCACCACCGGGTAAAACTTTGCGAATTGTGAAGAATTTGAGAATTTGTAGGGATTGTCATGAGGCATTTAAGTATATTAGTAGACTTGTTGAGAGAGAGATTATAGTGCGGGATGTTAACAGATACCATAGGTTCTTGAATGGAAGTTGCAATTGTGGAGATCAATGGTAAGTTTTGATAAAGGAGATCAATGGTAAGTTATTGAGAAGGAAATCTGAGTGAGGATCGAAGAAGACCTCAAACCAGACGTCTTCTTGGCTCTCTGTTGTGCAAGGTCTTTGCCTTCTCTTGTTGATTTGTTAACAACAGAGCCATTTATTGAAAACCTTTGAGTCTGCTAGCACTCAACCGCTCAGTTGAACTGAAGTTGCATCTCAAATAATTCGAGGTGTGTCCTTTGCTACATTGGTTTCAACTTTCAAAATGCTGGTATTGACTTGCATAATGTAAGCCGTCTTGATCTGCAGTCTGCATTCACCTAGTAATGGTACAAGATCAAATCTTGTCGCTGATGTATTGACCAAGGTGTTGGCAACAATCCAAGCGTTGGTGGACACAATTACCCAGTACTTATTCTGGTGGGAGATAGTAGGTACGCAATGGAAATAGTCAAAGTGGGCGCAGACACAATTAAAAAAAGAGAGGAGAAACTATTCGTGAGTCTTCTTTTAGTTGTATTTTGCTTTCGCATTTACCAACTGGTTAGATTCCTGTAATTTAACATCATAATCTGTTATAATTTGCTTCCAATTGCTGTCACTCCATCACATAACGTAACTAAAAAGCAAAATTCATTACTAGTGAAGTGACTCACTGATGATATTTTCGCCCCCATTGACTGTCTACTATACCATATTCAGCCATATAATCATAAAATGTATTGTACAGTCTCCACACTCATCAGCAGTTTGTTGCCAACCATGGAAACAAATTCATGCGAATATCGTGAAGAATTCATATAAAATTGCATGGAACACGGAACTCATATGAATTGAGTGGAGAACTCCACTAGTTTGGTAGGAAACAAAAAGGTTGGTAGGAGTTAAAAGGCATTTTGGCATATTCAACGTATTTTTGATTTAAGATTGTGTCAAGTCAAGTGTCTTTTTGCATTTTGGCATTTTAAATATTTATCGAGGTAAATGTCATATGTACATTAATATTTTTTTTTTAAATAGACTAAAAAGTAAAATACTACGAATAAATTAGAACAAATGAGTGTTAGTCTCAACTCCTACCAACCTTTGTTTCTACCAAACCTGACTGGACGGTACTCCCTCCGTCCCTGGCTTACTCTCAATTTACTATAGTTTTTTATAGGTAATTTTATGTAACTAATATATTTTATTTCTGTAATTTTTACTTTGACATAGTTATTCATTTAATAGTCTTTTTAATATATATTAAGAGAAAATAAAAATAAATGCGACGTGCCCCGAAGTTTCGCAATTCGAGTATCCAGTGCCGAATCTAAACAACAATAAATAAATAAATATTCCCTCCTCCATCATTATTTATTTATTGTATTAAAAATAAATAATATACATCTAGCTTAGAAAATTAATGAACTATTTATTATATATATAGATTTTACTTTTACTATTAGATAATACTCTTTAATATCTAATGTAATTTTTAAAAATATTTATTTATGTATATTCAAAAGTATTATATTGCAGGATTATTTATTGTTTAATAAAGTGTGTCTAAATTAAGAATGAATGATCTAGAAATTAAATATCACTATCCATATTGATATTACCTATTTTTTTTTTATTAGATATCTTTGATTTGAATGAATATGACTATTCATGGAAAAGGAATATTTCTCCTTTAAAATTCAAATTTTAAATTAAATGAGATTTGAATATATTTATGAGTACATAGAATATGAAATTAAAAGATAAAAGTAAATGTATGCTCTTTATTGCTATAAAAATATCTTCATTTTTTAAAAAATAATATTATTTTTTATTTTAATTTAAAAATTAATATTTAACTTTATGATATCTTTTAATCCATATGATATAATTTTATTTATTCTATTATGTATCAAAAGATTCCTGAAGAGATCATTTCATAAGAAATAACAATAATACCCGAAATAAAATTCAGAATCATCTTATTTTGTTATAATTAAAATTTAAAAGTACTCATTAATTTTAAAATGATTTATTTTATCATTTTACTAAATAATGAAATGACTTCATAAAATAAGTATAAAATAATTTTATCTTTTCCAAACAAACAACCCCATAAATTTAAGGAAACATAATGCTTACTCCTTTCAAGGAAATTCAATAATTACTCCATCAATTTTAATTTATTTATCATATTTTTTGTTTTAAAAAACAACTATTTTTATATACTCTCCTCATTCTATTTTATGTGACACTCTTTGATTTGACATGTGTTTAAGAAAAAAAGAAATTTTTTTAAAATTTATAATCTAAAATCATGCTTAAATATTTCGTATTGTTAAGAATCATTTCGTTAGAGATAAACTGTTTTCAATTTAAGTAAAATAACTTTTCTTTTAGAATAAATCAAAAAAGAAAGAATATCATAAAATGAAGAGAGTAAAAATTTAGAAAATCTTCCTTATTTTGTTAAACTCAGTTAAAATAGAATAAAAGAAACTGAGGTTGAGGGGTTGAATTTGATTATGTCTGTCAAGAATTGGATAGTAGGTGGGGGATAGGGCAAGAAGCCACCAAAAAGGGGGAGAAAAACAGAAACAAAGAAGAAAGGCATACAGAGAATTTCCTCCTTTTTTTTCTCTAACTAAAATTAATGGACAATTCAACTTCTAACAGTCAAACAAATTCCTAACATATGTATGCTATAACGTGGATAAAACACAAAAATACAAAAAACGAGTTTTCATCTTTTAGGCCTTGGCCTTGGCCTTTGCCAGCTATTACTATATTATTAATTCCCAGTTGCAGTTAGCAGTTTCAAGGGTTGTCCGTAGCAGTCAAATTTATTCATATTTAACAAAAAGATCCAATTTTTATATTTTTCACAATCCCTTTATATAGGTTCCAAGCTTTTTGTAAGATTTTCAGAAAGGAAAAGGCCTTTTTTGCTTTGTGGGTAGGTGGATAAGAACTCTTTTCTTGAAGGTAGTGTTTATTTTATTGTTTTTACAGAGAAAGAGGAAATGGGTTCTTTTGGAATGCTCGCTAGAAGAGCTGTTCTTACCGATACACCAGTTATGGTTCAGGTAAATTACAAGATCCTAGATTGGATTTCTTGTTCTTTTGTTTGGTGTAAGGTTCTGTGCTTTAATGGGATATGTTGTTGTTGTGTTTTGCAATTGATAGATACAAGAACTGGTCCGAGGTAATAAAGATTGTATTTCTCTAGCTCAGGTTTGTTTACTTCCTCCAATGTTTGTTTCATTTTGTTTTACTCTATCTTAGTTTTATTATTCTACTTTCCATTGAATGGTTCAAAAAGTTGAGAACTTTGATAAAAATTCATCTGTTGTTGTGATGGCTTTGAAGCCTACAAATTTTCTTTTTGTGCCTTTCGAAATCTTGATTAGATTGACTTAGATTAAAAATTGGCTAATTCATTCTTGAAGTTATCAATTTCAATTTTTTTCAGTTGAAATATGAATTGCTTAATATTTAAGCTAGTAATGGAAAAAATAAATCAAACTGGACTTCCCTCCCATGTAAAGAATGTATTTGCAGATGGTTTTGAATGTGGAAATGGAGATTATGAGTGGCCACTGAGCTGGGTGGGTATAAGGGCTTAGGTAGGTGGGTTTCGGGCCTAGAGCACATGTAAAGGAGGTCTACTGGTACAAGATTGACATTTTCTCTTTCCTTAAGTTCCTCTGGTGATTGCAAATAACATAAATTGCCTGAGCTTCTTGTTTTGTAAGAAATCTTCTGAGGTTTCTCCCATGATCTCTGGAGTTACAAAACTATTTTGCTAGTATGTTCCATGCTCGGTTTGTCCTTTTCCTGTGCAAAAAGAGTTATAAGACTGTTCTTTTGATCTGTTTTTATTTGAGTTAACCAAGTATGCTGTGATACAGAAGTATATCTGCAGCCCTGCCATGTGCTGTGAGTAGTCATCCCTTAGTGTTATCCTCGTATTGTTGAACTGTTTTACGAATGACTGGTTCTATCATGATCTCTGAGGATTGATCTGTTGACAAGCAAGTTTAATCAACCTCCATCTGAGAAAAAAAGAAAGTTTAATCAACCTAAACCCACCAATGGAAGTTTTAAAAGTTGTCTAATTTGCTGGGGTTGGGGCCTGGGGAATGAGTGTGTAGTGCTTCTTTATGTACCTTCCAGATAGAGTAAACAAAAGGAATAGAGTTATCTGTTGGTGGTGGATCTTTCTGTTGAAGTGTGTAGTTATATTGGTTTTGCCTGAATATGGTTGTCCATGTTTTCCACCCATATATCTTGGTACCATCTTATTTTTTTCTCTGTCTTACAGGGAGTAGTGTACTGGCAACCACCTGCGCAAGCACTTGAAAAGGTGAAAGAAATTATCTGGGAACCTTCAGTGAGTCGCTATGGTGCCGATGAGGGCCTTCCTGAGCTTAGGGAGGCATTGATGCAAAAGGTATGGTCTATCAGCTGGATTACTCTAATACTCTGGTTTGCATCTTATGGGCTGGGTAGTGGAACAAACATTGGAGTGGTGTAAGGTGCTTTTGCCAAGTGAAACGGTAGTTACTGTGACGTATGAAATTGGCTTCATTTCATGTTTTCAAACTATATCATTCACTCGTTGAGTTTTGGTTTTTACGTCATTCGGTCTAATACTTTCTTTATGCTCTTCTCCAGTTGGGTCATGAAAATAACCTGCATAAATCCTCAGTGATGGTTACTGCTGGTGCAAATCAGGTAAAATGTTACTTTTTTCTTTTTTACTATTCAGTCATTTGAGGGGTCAGTCACCTCACTTCTCTTTCTTACCTGCCCTTAATAGTAGTAGGCGACCTTTCTTTCTCGCCTTTCTTCCCGCTTTTTCCAGATAATGGTTGGAATTGGATGTCGTAGAATGAAACTGCATTTTGGTGATTTGCTTGCTTGAGTTAGAGTGGGTTGAGATTGATTCTACCTTCATACAAGATTCATTTTCTTTGACAGAGTACCAGTATTTGGGTGCATGTTTACTTCACCTTCCTAAGCAATTCTTCAGTTCCCCATTTCCCTTCATTTATGTTCAAAGTTGTCCCCAGACCCCACTTGTGGGATTCCACTGGGTATGTTGTTGTTGTTATGTTCAAAGTTGTCTAGTTCATACTAGAAACATGGTAGGGCTCCTCAAAGAAAGTGCAATTTTCTACTGTCTGCATTGTCACAATACTAAGAGATTTCATATCCAAAACCAGGAAGTGATGCTTGTGAGTGAAGGTTTTCCCTTTCTTATTACCCCTCTCTCTATCTCTCTCTTCGGTGAAGATATTTTAGAGTTCATAAGGTCAAGAGACCATACAGTGCTTTTCCTGCTAAACGGTATGGATACTTCTGAAAGAAAAATAGAACTGCCTCACTCGTGAAATTTTAGCTTCTTTGTCTATCATGGTGCATACAGTACTCAGCGTACTGAAAGATTGGAGTGATTTTGATATTTGAATTTTATGTTCTTCTGCTTTTACCCATCTAAATATTATTCTTTTTCTTATGTGTATTTTTCTTGATAAAAAAGATCATTCTTCTGTTGTGGGCTTATTCAGCTCCATGCTATGACTTGATCAAAAAAGTCAAATGTACTTTTTTTAAAAAAAAATTATTTTGAATAAGACCTCTTTTAGTTTTTGCATGCTATCACTGTACGTTTGTACTGTACCATTTTCATGAGATGACAATCTTGCGATGGGAGCATATGCAGCAACAAACCTCTCTGTTTAGTATCATCTGTCAGAAACGTATATTGAAAAAATCTACTGACATATCTAACATGCTCAAGCACTTGGCCCTCACAATTTTGTCTGCAAATGGAACTTGGGGATTACTTCGGGTACTAATTTGAGATTCAATTGCCTAGACTTTCAATGACTGAGTAAATGATGGTCCAAGGGGCTCATAAAGTATGAGTACAGACATATCATTATGTACCTGTCCATTACAGAGCAGTATTCTCTTTTTGAACAGGAGAATTGTGTCCTCAATAGTCCTCCATATTAAAATCACAATTTATTACAATAAACAAATTCAGATGATATCTTAAGCTGAATGAAGATAGTAGAGCTATGTTAAGGAGCCATTTGTAGTGTAATAGAGATGCTACATGTACGGGTAAATTAATTAGTGTATTGTGTCACAGACTTAGAACTCTCGCTAAGACTTCCGTGCATCACTTGTCAATTTGCTATCGAATCTTTCACGATCTTGCAAAAAGTAAACCTTTTCAATTTGATCGCTAAGGGAACGCTAGATTAAGAAGACAAAGAGAACTTTTGAAAGAAGACTTGTATATTGCTTTGGAAGAATGCTTATAATTTCTGGATGCCTAACAATGCAAATGACCCCCTCTATTTATACTTCTAAAAAAACCCCTAAGACTCTAGATTCTTTCCCTTTTAAGATGATTAAATGGGGGGTTGTCACAATTTTCTATGTTCTTTGTAAGTGATTAATGGACTAGCTGTATCCCTATCGCTTAGAAATCTCTAATGGAGTCCTACTGAATTGATTCCAGGCTTTCGTAAATGTCGTTCTTACATTGTGTGATGCTGGAGATTCTGTCGTTATGTTTGCACCATACTATTTCAATGCGCACATGTCATTCCAGATGACAGGTGTTACTGATATTCTGGTGGGTCCTGGTGATGCCAAGACACTCCATCCTGATGCAGGTTTGTAATTTCAGATGATGTTCATTTCATGATACCCTCCCCATCACTAAGACTACTATTCCTTCCATTAATTTCCTTAAGACTGATTATACTAGATGTTGTGATATACATCTCTGTTGTGCTAGCATGCATGTTCAAGTTTGAGTGGAAAGCCGTTTTTCTTATCTTTGTCATCTGAGCACTTTGGATCATATCATAATCACTAATCACATATGTACTATGAGTTACTTTTTTCCCCTTTGCTTGAAATTAATCAAAAAACTCCATCTTCTTTGAATCTAACACTACTTATGGAGAAATCAACTTAAGAAGAGGTTGCTGCAGTGTTCTGCTTTGTATTGCAAGTTGTATATCATTCATATGGTTTGTAGAATGTTGTCTGGAAAGCATTCGTTCTGTTTTTTTCTCACACTGGTTGTCCTCACCCAATCCCTACCAGAAAGAAACCAAAAAGAAAAATGAATTTAGTAATGTTAACCTAAATATCGCTACTATTTTGCATAATGGACTTTTGAGGGTTTCAAAAAGTTATCTGCCTTACATATTTGATTGTCTATGGTTGACATATTCCATGATGTCTCAATTTTCAGACTGGCTGGAGAGTACTTTAAAGAATACTGTACCAACACCAAAGCTTGTCACTGTTGTTAATCCTGGCAATCCATCAGGAACATATATCCCCGAGTCCCTTCTTAAGGTCTCTATCTCATCTTTGTAGATATGAATGGATTGGTTGAAGCCATCAGTTATTCAAAGTGCATTACTATTCTCGTCTGATACTTAATTGAAACATCAACGAGTTGCATTTTGTTCATGCAGAGGATATCTGATATTTGTAAGAAGGCGGGATGTTGGCTCGTAATTGATAACACATATGAGTAAGTGACTTTTTCTGTTGTATTCGAATCTTTAACTTTCTCATATTGAATTGTGCACTCGCTGTTAATAACTGGTGTTGATATGTTTTCTCATGCATGGATGAAAGATGACGGTCTTAGAACTAAAGATGATGAGGGAAGTAATTGTTGAATGGACTAATCCTGGAATACTTTTGGTTAGACCAGCAAGCGACTATTGAATAAACCAAGGATACAGGTCGTTTGTGTTGCACTGTGAGGAAATATTTTTGCTTTGTGAACCTAAACTTACACTAAATTTGACAGGCAAGAAAATTTATGCTATCCTGGGATCTGTTGCCATATTTTAATGGCTGAGAAGGGGAGGAAAGGAAATAGCTAAGGTGACAGAATGATCAGGCTTTGAATTCATCCAAATTGGCCCACTTGTTGCTGTTTGTTTTCAATGTCTAGATGGAAAATAAGCCTAGAAAGTTGGCTTCTCAAGAAGTTAGATAGTTAGGACATGTTACTATTGAGTCTTTCCTCCTGCATGAATCCGAACATCTTGTTCTGTCAAACATAATCTCTCTTCCTTCTTTTTCTTGCAACTTTTTGCATCACTCTGCTTGTGGTTTTCTATATTCCTGAATGCTATGTTCTTATATATATGTTGCAAGTTATTTGCAGGTATTTCATGTATGATAATCGGAAACATGTTTGCATAGAAGCAAACCATATTGTCAACATCTTTTCCTTCTCTAAAGCATATGGGATGATGGGATGGAGAGTTGGATATGTAAGTGATGCTTGTTCTAACTTATATCTAGCAATGTAATAATATTGGGCACACAAGTGATTATTATTCTGCTGGGTGAGTCTTGACACAACCAGAAAAGATACCTGGTTAAAAGATGATTTTTCTGTGTTTTCCGCAACTGCATCTTCTTGCCTCATAAACTTCCTCGTCTTTACCTTTAACCCCCCCTCCCCCCCAAAAAAAAACTGTTGTCTTTACTTGCACCTCTCTTTCTAAAACCAGCATGTATGACACCTCTAATCAGTCTCTTTATCCTTGTCAGTTATTAACTTTTATAAAGAATAATGTTGCCTGCCTATCATTTGTGCCTGGCTGAGTAATCTGCTGGGATTGGTTATAAAAACTGGTCTCAATAACAACCAAAATACAAGTGTTCTTTTGCAACAAAAATGAGTAGTTCCAACAAGACTAATGGCATATGAGACAATTGCTTTACCAGATGTTTTCACTGCAATGTAAATTTTGCAGCAAAATTCCTTATAACTTTTGTACTGAATATAATGGAAGAAGTTGTTTCATCTTGTGAGTAAGCTAAACTCATGTCTTAATGGATGCAGATAGCATACCCATCGGAAGTGGAAGGGCTTGCAGCTCAACTCCTTAAAGTTCAGGACAACATACCAATTTGTGCTTCTATAATCTCACAACGACTGGCTCTTTACTCAATGGAAATGGGACCAGAATGGGTAACTAATCAAGTAAAAGACCTTGTCAAGAACAGAGAGGTGCTTCTAGAAGCCTTATCTCCTTTGGGAGAGGGAGCTGTTAAAGGGGGAGAAGGTGCCATTTACCTGTGGGCAAAGCTGCCAGATAAATACATGGACGACTTCAAAGTAGTTCACTGGCTAGCTAAGAGGCATGGAATAGTCCTGATCCCTGGAAGTTCCAGTGGTTGTCCAGGTCATGTTAGGGTCTCCTTTGGAGGATTGATCGAGAAGGACTGTCGAGCAGCTGCAGAAAGGCTCAGAAAAGGTTTGGAAGAGCTGGTAAATAGTGGAATGGTTTCATGATTCTCTCAGACTAAAATTTAGTGTCAGCTGGTTCTCCTGGACATCAGTCATCAACAATACAATGAAAGACACTTTCTATCCTTAATAATTGAAGGGTTTTAAGCTTGGCAATTTGATCATTGGATATGCAAGCTAAAACTTGCCATTCTGTATAGTTTGAAATGAAGTACTCATAGATACCGACTTTTCTTAAATGGATGATGGAAGTGTCTCATTTATCTCAGAGCATATCTCATGGAATCATTATACATATGTGTCCATTAGCTGATGTATAGCTAAGCTAAGAAGATGCCTTCCAGTTTAGTGGATATGCTATGGTATATAACAGAAATATTAGGTCTGAATCCAGTTACAACACTTAGCAAGTTGCTTGACGAATTAATCGAGATATGCACAAGTTATTCACGAAACTCCTATATAAAAATATATGATAGAAGTATGCCATTAGAGTCACTTTATCAGGGTAAGTGAAAGATTTTTCTCCTCAATAAATTTCTCTTGCATTGTTGGTAGCTATTGTTAACCTTCTTGGGACCATAGTTTATACAATGAACTAGTTAGTCGTAAAGATTTATCAACGTCAAGTATTTGATTACAATGCCAACTGAGAAATCTATCTTCTTCTTTTTTGGCTCAAACTCATGTTGGGGCGTGTCTAGGTGTGCTCCTCGAGTGCATGTGAGCTTACACTTCCATCTCGAGATCATACACAGTAGTGTTATAATTTTTAGAAATACTTATACAGACGTGTGAATATACGCTCAAAATATCATATAATATAATGATGATTAGATATACCTCCCCAGACCCCACTTGTGGGATTTCACTGGGTATGTTGTTGTTGTTATTGATGATTGGGTATACCTTTTTGCAACACTGCACTATTTTTTCAAAAATTTGAATATGCCTGACCAAGTATAAAACTAGTAGATATGATTGATAATCTTCACTTCATGTTTTTAGGCAAAATCATCATCATCATCATGATATGATATAAATTAAAATGTTAAAAAATGTTTAATTATTTACTATATCATTTTAATCAAAATGTCAATGACTTTTGGACTTCCTTGAATTAATTCCTAGAGTTTAATTATTAACTATATAACTTATACTATATGTACTGCTTGCATGGGACACACATGTAATGCACGTGTCTTGAACTAGTGGATTCATAAATACAAGCATACTCTAAGGACCAAATGTGTATAACTTTCGAAAGTAAGGGGTGAAATTCAGGAATAAAACAGCCAGCTAGGATGGACTTGGATTTTGCATTTTAGGACTTTGTTACCTTATAATAACCAAACACATTATAAATTACAATAATTATTTGTTCTATAAAACCGTTTTAGTCAAACCAGTCAAAACTTCATCTGTTTTTTTTTTTCATTCTTTTGTCAGAGGCCATTACTGCAAACCCATGATAAAGAAATACTCACTTTCTTTTCTCATTTTTAACCTTCCTTCAATTTCTTGAATTTTGAACTTTGAACTCTATCATCCCGCCTCTCTCACATTTCAATCTCCATTTTCTCTCATCAAGATCCTGTCTTTATCACATTCTTGATTGTTCTTCTAGCTGTAGATTGCATAACAAGGTTTTCTAATCCTCATTCTTTATTCAACAATGCTGATATGATAGGGTCTTTGTGGTTTCTTGAAATTATCAAATCTTCAGTTGACCTTCTTACATTGTTAATTTTTTCTATTTTACGGAAGTGGGTCGCTGGATTTGTCAAATAATTTTGAATTCTTGGATTAGAGAAGAAGAAATGTAGGGGAATTTCCTTTAATTAAGTATCTAGATGTTTGGTAAAGGACGTATTTTTGAACGTTTCTTGAATTATATTTCTATTTTGAGCTACATTTTAAATTCTTGAGGAGAGGTGGTGCCTGTTTTCTTCATTAAGATTATTCTCCTGTTTGAGTTTAGAACAGTTACATTAGTGGAGAATGGTATTATCTTATGAACTGGAATCCTATGGAAAGATTTATACATGAATTCCTCATTTAGCACTAGATTTAGTCAAAGATGAAGCAAAAGCTTTCCTTTGTTATAGATTATAATGGTCCCCTTCCATATAAAGTATGTTAAGTTTCTTTTAGTTTCAATGTTTCTTGAGCTTCATAATTCTTGATATTAAATGCACATTTCATTTTGAAAGGTATTATCCTGTGAATTGCAATCCTGCGGAAAGGTTTATATTTGGATACTTCCTTATTTGGTGCTAGATTTAGTCAAGATGAAGCTAAAGCTTTCCTTGTCTATAAATTGTAATGGTTGGCTTCCATGATAAAGCACGTTAAGTTTCTGTTAGTTTCAGTATTTCTTGAGCTTCGTAATTCTTGATAGGACATGTTACTGACTTTGAGAAGTTTTGCAGGTAAGTGAGGGGGTTCAGCTAAAAGCAAATTGCCTAGCTTAGTTACATGCCCCTCCACACTTACTATGAAGAGAGAAAATTCAGTAATCTCAGCTTCAATTGAGCCTATGGTTCGAATTACAAGATCTCGAGCTGCTGTCCATGAAAATTCCATAGTACGCACTGCAGAACTGCCAAAGCAGCGGGGACAGAAACGTGCTCTGCAGATAAATTCTAACACGGCAATCCTCAGGGAGAGGAACAAGAATGTTCCGCTTACTTCCTGCGTGAAGCAGAAATGTCGGCCAGTGCTTAAGGATGTCACAAATCTATGTTGCAACACTTCAAATGGAGATTGCCTCAACGCTACCAGAGTCCCAGTTAGTAGTTCTTCCTATTTTACTTGTATTATCTACATTGTCATTGTTACCATGCAAAACAAGTTTCAAAGTTCGATTTTTGAAGAGAGCCTTAAATATCAGGGATTGTGTAGAGTTCCTTAAATTTCAAGTTTGAAATATCTTAAATATTGCAAGTAGAGAATGGTATTGTGTATTAGCTAATTCAAGGATTCATGTATTGCATGTGCTTCTATATCATCCGAATCCTAATAGAGCTTTGTGATAGTGTATACACTTCCCTGCTGGTTCATTTTATCTCTGCTATTATCTGATTTAGTTTATTGTAATTGTCAGAAGAAGAAGAAAATCATGCGAGTGGGGAACAGCTCAATAAATGTGTCTAAAGTGACCACTTCAGTCGACTCTGAAGTCTGTCAATTTCCAGACAAGTTACCACCAAGTATGGATAAAGATTCTAAGAGCGTGTCTTTCCAATCCGAGAAGTACTGTTTCAGTCAATTTTATGAATATTCACCTGACATGTCTAAATGCAGGGAGTAGCCATAATCACAGTTGCTCAGACAGGAAGTCCCATGAACAACAAGGAAATATAAAAGAAAAAGGTTTTCCAAGAAAAGGTTAGTTTCCTTTTAAACTTGTTTCCTTGAAACAATACAGCTTTTGACAAGCTTGTGGTTGCACTGGACAGGATAATTTAGAAAAAGAGATGATGATAACAAGTGATTTCTCTGTAGTGACATTTATAAATTATTGAGGAAGCCTTGGTCTTATCTTCATACTTTATTCTTGAATACTTACTGAATACATTTTTGACATAAATAGTAATAGGAATTCTCCATCAGACTTTCTTTCTTTGACATTTTTCTCTAGAGAAAAGATTCATATCTACTAGTTTTCTTGTGTTCCATGTAATTGCGACCATGGTGTTCTGTTGATGTTTCTCTTTTTGCATACTAAATTAATTGAACTTTTTACCAGGCACAGTTGAGAAAGCTATTTGTGATGTCGCACCGTCAACATCAACAAAGTTGGACTTCATAGACATTGATTCTGATCAAAAGGATCCACAACAATGCAGCCAATATGCTCATGATATATATAGGAATTTACAGGTTGCAGAGGTTGGTTTAATTGATTTTTCTTGCACAATTGTTATGGATTTCTTAGTTGACGAAGTCACCAGCACTCTAGTCAAGGGCATATTTGCACAAGTGACCCCAGGATGCTTTTTCACCCTTTTATTCAAAATTCAAGAAAGACAAATCAACATCAATGCTCAACTTTCGTCATAATTTCAGTTTTAGCTGTAACAACTTTGGTTTTTTTCTTTGTTAATCCTCCTTCATACATTCAATGTATGGTCACTTATGAAAGAATGCTGGATACTTTAGACCAAGAATACTTTTCCACTGTGACACCTACTTGTTGGAGTGTTTTTCTCTGCATATTAATAAGCATTATTTGCTTAATTTTCTGACTCCAACTCTTAACTTGTGTAATTTCTGAGATTTTCTTGTTTTAGGATAATGGTGTCAAGTATGAGCCCTAGCCTTCTTCAGTTGCAGTGGATTACTGTAAACTTATACTAATGCAAAGTCTAATTTGTATTTCTCCAGCTAATTAGAAGGCCGCAATCAAATTTCATGGAAACGCTCCAGCGAGATATCACACAAAGTATGCGAGCAATCCTTGTCGACTGGATTGTGGAGGTAAGTTGGTGTTTATTTCAAAAAAAAAGAAGAAACTGAATAGTCGAAGCATATTGTTTATGTCTTCCAGGGCTGACATTTGTGAATTATTAGTTCATGATTCATCTTAAACAAATAAATGGGAAGCAGATCAATTTCCTAACAGTATTAACTTGGAGAAGCAACGTTACATTTTCATTTTGGATTTTCATCATCTGGTGCTGATTTCGTCTTAGATCAGTATTGAAAAAGACTCTTAAAGATCCTATGTGCTTTTAGATAAATCATTTGTAAGATTCTTGTGAATTTTGGTGCTAGTTAAGTCCGTATAATTTCAACTTTATGTTAGATTCATCCGGCCTCTCTCCTCCTTCCTTTACCTATTGAGCTTATAATGCTTGTTAGTTGCTTTTAGAAATGCTCTCTTTATAAGAAAGCTGGTTGCTAAGGTTATTTTCTAATCTTATGTCAGGTGACAGAGGAATATAAGTTGGTGCCAGATACACTCTATCTTGCTGTTCACTTCATCGATCTGTTTCTCTCTCAAAACTATGTGGAAAGGAAAAACCTGCAGCTCCTTGGCATCACTTGCATGCTAGTTGCCTCGTAAGCTCAACCCAACTGTTTGTAGTTTGTACTACTATAGGTTCGTTGTAATATTACTTCGGGGAAAACATTTTTTGAAATGCTTAAAAGAGAAAGAAACTCAAGTCGAAAAAATACAGGATCCTTTCTTTCTAAATTAAACAGAAGTCCACTTTAGAATTACAAAGTGCTATAGGGCCAAGACCAAGGACTCCACTCATTTTAGAATCTGACAAACTCATCATTCCCCATATATGTGTGCTTATGAAGAAATTCTCCTATGTAGCCACATTTGCAGACTGCAGTGTGCCTTCACCTGTAAAAAGAAAGATATCAAGCATTTTTGACATCACTTGGCAATTTATATTTGAAAATCTTTTCCCTTTTACCTCTGAATAACAAAATACATTTTACATGGTGGCTGAACATTGGTTTTCTTTCAATTTTGAAGGAAATATGAAGAGATGTGTGCTCCACGTGTTGAGGAGTTCTGTTTCATCACTGACAATGCCTACACGAAAAATGAGGTAGAATACTGCTCTTTAAAGTTCTCACTATTAGGATCTTGAATTTCTACATTAGATGAAGCAAAAGAGTGGGAAGGACAAGCATAGATCCTGATGGGTTTTGTGCTCAATGAAGGTTGCTATTTGAATAATTCCATGATCATCCATTCAGCGAGGAGATCGTGTACAACATTTTGCAACTTCTGCACTTGAGATGTTACTGTCTTATTGTCTACCATTTTAAAATCTAGAAATTTGGCTGCCACAAATTTCTTAAGTCCCATCCTCTATCTTATATTTCTTCTCCAGTGCGTCCCACAACTCTTATAAAGTTTTGCACACGCCGTAGACATTATATAGACAGTTTAAGATGATGTATTTGGGTTCTGTTCTGTACCTCCCATGGAGAACCTAACTGATGAATTTGACTATTCATACTTCTCCCTCTCTTAACTTCACTAGCAGTTTATGTTCTCTATATGTGTTACTGTGTATCATTAGGAATAATTATCAGGGGGCTTATTCCTTTTCAAGCTTTTGACTTTTTTCTGTAGTTGTAGTCTTGTAGAATTTCTAGGTCGACATGAGTTTCCATGCTTATTTCAAGCTCGCAAATATTGGAATTAGATCTTGTCTTCTGTTTCATTAATAGTGAGAGAAACTCGTCAAACTCCTATAAGTAATGCAATTCCATGTAACATACTGTCAAAAATGACTGTATAGAGTTTAGAGGTAATACTCTTTAGCTGCATGAAACCTCTTGGTTACTAAAGATGATATCAACACCTCCCCCTTCCCCTTGTCTTCTCTATCATCTTACAGAACTCCCAGAAAAAAAAAATTGGTTTTCAGATATTAGTATATACTAATTGGACAAACTGAAGGTTCTGATATACCAAAGTGGAGCAGGTCCTGGCAATGGAGAGTCTTGTTCTGAACTTTCTAGGTTTCCGACTCTCAGCTCCAACTGCGAAGACCTTTCTAAGGTACTTTTGTTTCAGCCATGGCAACATAATTTTTCTTTTTCTTTTATCTCTGTCAAAACTGAAATTTATCTTCTTATGTATGATGCTATTTGCAGGAGATTTGTAGGAGCAGCACAAGCTTCTTACAAGGTAATGAATTAATGTGCATCACTAGATGCCAAGAATGATACCAAAACTTTTCTCTGTTCTCAAGTATAACTGTATTGCTGAATAATTCATGGTTTTAGAATCCCAATCTGGAGCTAGAGTTCTTGGCTAATTATCTCGCTGAACTGACATTGGTCGAATATGACTTCTTGAAATTCCGTCCATCTGCTATTGCTGCCTCATCTGTATTCCTTGCGAGATGGACACTAGATCAGTCAATCCACCCATGGGTTTGCTTCTTGAACTTCTTTTTTCTCTTACTTTAATTCATTAGCTTTTGTGTGCTCATGATGGATAGAACTTATGTCTGCAACTTTGACAGAGTCCAACACTGGAGCACTTTACCAGTTACAAGGCTCAGAATCTGAAAACTACAGTTCTTGCATTACAAGGTCTACAGCTGAATACCAATAAGTGCCTTCTAAATGCCATACGTGCTAAATATCGACAAGATAAGGTGCTTGTATGTTATTATTCAAAATTAGCACATTTTAAGTTATCATTATATGTAGCTGCCTAACAAGAGTCTTTTTTCCTATGCCACCAGTTCAAGTCAGTCGCGTGTTTGTCTTCTCCAAAGCTACTTGACACACTGTTCCAAACATGAAGTTTTGAAGATATAAGACTAACCAAATGGAGCAATGCTGAAGCAAATGTCATTCTATAAAGGGGCTTTTTTGCAACTTGGCTCCTCTCTAGCCTTTTTTTATGGGAGTAACTGATTCAAATTCTTATAAAGTGTTCCTTTGCTGTAAAGATTTTGACACACTAGGAATATACTTAAATTTTGCAAGTTTAGCAGTAAAAAGTGAGCAACTTCCTCAGTTGTAATCCAAGAAAATCATGCTGGTAAATCTTGTACATACTATTTTTTCAACCCTGTTACTTTTGGCAGCTTTATAATTTAGAATGATTTGTCTTAATCTTCTGAAATGCAGCTTCATTACTACTTTTTTTTTTCTCTTTGAAATACGCTCTTAAAAGTTGATTCATTTGCTTATGAAACTAGTCCCGGAAATGTGCTTTGTACGTTTATCTTAAAATACTTAATATAATTTTGTATTGCATGATAAATTTTAAAGTACATATATTTTTCTGTGCCATAAATAAAAATCAAAACATACATAGAAAAATATATAATTCATAAGTTGAGGTTAGAAATTCTTGCAAATTGATATATATATTGAATAGTCATAGAACCTTGATTCGATTCAAACAATGAATATTTAGAAGGTTAAAAAAAGAAGATGGGGGGAATGCTTAAAATTAAAGATGGTAGAAAAGAAGACTCATGAGTTTGTGAACATTTTAACTGATATTGATGGTAGTAGAAAAGACTCAGTTTAGTATAAGATGTTAGAAGTGATAAAAAAGGATCCGATTTAATATGAAATATATTATTTTTCAAAAGAAGAAGATTAAAAAGAATGAACAATTTATAGGTTAAATGTGTAATCAAAAGAGAAAAGACGTAGTTTAGTGAAGAATTTTTATTAGAATAAATTAAAAGTACTAATCATTCTTTGATAAGCGGTTCAACATATTACATCATTATTTGCAAAATAGCCGATATCCTCCACAAAATGAGTTTTATATCTATCAATTTATTTGACAAAGAACTAAAAGTCTAATAAGAAGTCAAATGGTCAAATGAGCAGTCAATTATCATTATAGACAATTAATATACATTCATTTAATCAATCAAAAAATTTAATACAGTATCTAATTTATATGCATTAATTAACCAAACATTAGGTGGATACTTGCTAATAATTAGGATGAGAGTACCATAAGATTATTATCATAACTAAAGAATGTTTGTAATAATAATTAGTAATAACTAAAGGGATTTAAAATGTCATAACTAACTAAACTATGTTGTTCGAACTCTTAAAAAAATAATGTTGCATTTTTATCTATTCTTTAGAAATATACTACTTTCAAGAATCTGACATACATCGATATTTTCAAAAAATTTATGCAATATAGATACAAAATACTTCGAGAATATAAAAATATTATTTAAATCTCGTGATCTAAATGGCATGAGTATGTTGTTATTGATATTGTTTTCCTCATTGTTTTTGGCCCCATAAAAAAAATCCAGCATGGCTTTCAAGTCAGATACCTCTTGGCCAAACCATAACCGATCGTTTTTCAACTGACGTATCCATAAAAAGCTGCAACACACATTTGCTGAGAGCTTTTCTCACTCACTGTGTGTATGTGTGTGAAAGAACAAGAGAGCCGACAATGGCGGGATTGAATATATTATCGCAGACTCCGTTGCCATGGCAGTTGTCAGCTCCCTCCACGTCATCATCATTATCATATTCTCCACACTTTTATATTTACAATTTGGGCGATTACAAATGCTGGAGAATCGGGTCGACAAATCTTCCCCTTTCTGGAAAATCAAAATCAAAGCGGCCTCCTTTATACTGTCAAATGCTGCCTCATATCTCGAATTCTTCAGGTTTTGAGTTTAATTAGTGGAAAGAAATTTTCACCAGCTCTAATTTTGTTTCGCTTCAAATTCAAATTCAATTATTGTAATTTCTTTATGATGTTCCTTGTTCGAAGTGGGTGTGAACTTTCTTTTGCGAGATTCTTGTAATTGGCGCTGTTCTTGCGCATAAATGCTTATATAGTTGATCGATCTTGCAGTTGTGCTAAAATGGGTTTTTCCACTAGGATTGTAAATAATGAACAGATTAAAACATAGCTTTGTTGGAAAGGAAGGAGTAAAAGGTTTGGAGTTGAAAACTAGAAGTAACTAGATAAATTCTCAAGGTTATTATTTTTTTGCCCTTGGGAGGGGAACAACAGCTGGAAACGGCTGCTACACGGTTGGCTGAGGAGCAAAAGGAGGAATGAATCTGCCCGAGGAGGGGCTTTTTTATTTTAAATGAAAGAGATCAATTTTGAATGAAGGTCGTTCTTCTAATTTAAATCCATATACCAAATTTATGGTAGGTTTGGAAATTCAATTTTTAATATATGAGAAGAAAGACAAACACAAGCCTCTATACCAGGGGTATAAATGGTTTCTGCAGGCGTAAGCGTAGATGCAAGTTTTGCTAAACAGTAACCTTAAAAGATGAATACCGTAGCTAAGTGTATGCGGTGGATCTAGCTTTGTACTTATTGTGATCTATATGGTATAGTATTTCTTATGTCAGTTGATGATTATTAATGTTACTTCTGCTAAAATGCTGGCCTGCTATGTCTTTCGCCCTTTTGCATTCATGGCTGATCATGTTGTGCAGGCAGTGGATATTCATTGATGCAAGATAAATCTACTTCTTGTGATAATTTTTCCCCTAATGGAAGGAAGCAACGTCCATTGGATGCCGTTTCTTCAAAAGAACGAGCACAAGTTGCTTCTGTGGATGATCTTTATGACTTCATATGCTCAGGCCCCCTCATTGATAAGATAGGTCTGACAGCAGAAAAGGTGGCTGAGTCAATTGACGAGTGGATAGAATATGGATTACGGCTTTGTAGATTGTTTCAACTCAACCAGTTGGCTCTCAACGAGGCCCAAAAGATTCGAATCTACCACTACTATATTCCAGTCTTCTTTTGGTGTGAACAGGAAATTTCGCAGCATAGTTCCAAGTTCAAAGAAGAAGAAGAAATCCCTCCATTGGTGGTAGACACATTTTTATCATTCACTTGGTTCTTGTGTGTTTGATTTCCATTAAGGTTAATATCATGCTGGTCTGATTAAACACACCTAAGATAAGATACATTCTTGGCATGTAGATTGGCTTCAGTGCGCCTCAAGGATGCGGAAAGACAACACTAGTATTCGCATTAGAATATCTTTTTAAAATCACAGGGAGGTAAGTTGCTTTCATGATTTTTTGCATCCTCTGTGGAACCGAAATAACCAAAAATTATGCTCACACATGTTAATCAGGAAAGCTGCTACACTATCCATTGATGATTTTTACTTAACAGCAGAAGAACAGGTAAATGTTTCATGAGTTTGCTGCTTGCTAGTTTCCGTCTATGTATTATCACCAATGCTGACACATAATGTGGTTTTAGGCGAAACTAAGAGACAGCAACCCAGGGAACTTGCTGTTGGAGGTAACAAATGGTGAATTTCACTTCTTTTTTCTCAAAAAAATAAAATAAAATTTTTCATCTTCACTTCAGTTTCGTGGAAATGCTGGAAGTCATGATCTTCCATTTTCTGTTGAGACACTGACAGCACTAAGTAAATTGACGAAAGAAGGTGAATGCACCTTTTTAGCTTATGCTATTTTTCAATTAGGCATTGCATCTATATGCTTAACTAATATCCAACTCCATCCAGGTGTGAAGATGAAGCTTCCTAGATATGATAAAGTAAGCACGAGTGACTAGTAAACATTTACGTCTCAGTGCGTTATCGATATTAGGTATTTACTAATTCTAAATTTTATTTCCAGTCTGCTTACAATGGTAGAGGTGACAGAGCTGATCCTTCTGAATGGCCAGAGGTTGAAGGGCCTCTACCGGTAGGAAGTTGCTTTATTAGACCTAGCAATTTAGTGGATTTCTGTTCAGCTTATGTTAATTATTCAAAGAGTGACCCCAATTTCATCATTTCCCCAAAGTAAAAATTAAGATTCTAAAATGACTTAAAATGTAAGAATATCAACATAATTATCCCATTCTGTAAAAACACTTTTCTCATAGATCCAACTCAAGGCGACATGGTAAGATTGCCTCATGTCATTGTCAGTACTTTGGATATTAGGTAATCCTATTTGAAGGTTGGATGCTTGGTTTCAAACCCCTTCCACCTGAAGTTGTCAAAGCTGTTGATCCACAGGTTCAAATACTAGACTCTCTATGAATGCTTGTGCCTTTTATTTTGAATTATCTTCTTGGATCATTGAAACTTTAGAAATTGCAGCTAGAGACGGTCAACAAGAACTTAGAAGCTTATTATGATGCATGGCATAAGTATGTCGAATCATGGATTGTCATCAAGATTCAAGACCCTAGTTATGTCTACCAATGGCGTTTGCAGGTTCTTTATGTGATATCATCTGCATTATGCTCCATATTTATTCTTGTGCTATTTGTTTAAATAGTCTTGTGGGATGTTCTCAGGCGGAGATTGCAATGAGAGCTGATGGGAAGCCTGGGATGTCAGATGAGGAGGTGGAAATTTATGTGTATTCTTTCTCAAAAAAGAAATGAAAACCCATCACTTGATGTTTCAGAGGAACGTTATCAAATTCTTGTTTCCACTTTTCACAGGTGAAGGACTTTGTATCCCGCTACTTGCCAGCATACAAGGCTTATCTTCCCACACTGTACTCAGAAGGTCCTTCTGGCTCAGATCCGGAGCATGTTCTTCTCATTGATATAGATGAAGGAAGAAACCCCATCCTTGGTTGCTAAGGTAAATCTGCAGATATGGAGTGACTTTTGATCCTTGATAGATTATTATTGCAAGATTGGGACCCTTGCAAACATCATTTCCTCCTGAGAATCTCTTCAATTGTACATTCAAATGTGTACTCTACTGTAAATTAAGCCACATGTGAAGGTGAAATGTTTGAACAAAATTTTGCTCGAGTTACATTGTTTAATTTAGATCCTCGATTGATTTTTTTGCAAAGATTAAACCCTCACTTGTGTTCTGTCCACCTGAGTGTGTCTTCAGTTGTATTTTCAAGTTCAATACTGTAAATCAAGTCAGATTGTATTGCTATTCGATTGAACTTTCTTTTGACTTGGTGTTTATTATGCCTAGCCTTTGAACATAAACCTTCACTGGTAATGACTTATGTTTCATGCAAATTTTCCTAAGTCCTAATTCCAGGACGTGAGTAGCCCAAAATAGAACTGTATTTTCTGTAATTTTAACTCTTTTTTTCTAGCTATTTATCCATTTTATGAAGATAAGAGCATCTCTAGTGTGTTTGATATGGCAGAGTTCATGTTCCATAGAAAACATTTTTCATCAAAATGTAATGGGATTCATCACATAACAAGTCTTAAGAGTGGAGAAAAACAACAATGGAAGCAATTTGCCACGGGAAATGGGGTTCATTACATAACAAGTTTATTCAACTTCACAGTTTTAAATATACAGTGGGAGGTAACAAAAGAGACGTGGAAGAAACATAGTGTGAGAAAACAAGGAACCAAATTCCATTTTTCAGCTTATGTTGCTAACATAATAACACAGGGCTGGCATGGCTGGGAGGGACATCAACAGCAGCAGCAGAGCATGTCCAGACAGCACTCACAGGTCTCGTAGCAACAGAAGCAGCAACACATTGCGAACAAACTGCATTTATTCAGTCAAGTAAATCTCTCTTAGTATCCATAAAAGTAGACTCAAATTTTTATATCACTCTGTTCAAGCTCATGTAAGTAGTCAGCGATGAAAATTTTAAGCTTCTGTGCAAATTTTTCAGTTTCTTATGGTTTCAAGTTCCATAAACATGTTATTTGCTTACAGAATTGACTACCATCAATCAAATCTCCATGCATCTACGTTTAGAATGGATATGAAATAAATAATCAGATGTGAAAAAAAGAAAAAAGAGTACAAACCAAGCATAAAGACATCCCTTTTCCTCGTGTCGACGTTTCACATGATCAACATAAGACATCTCCTGATATTGGGGTGCATCCATTTTTCTACTTCTTCTCTAGCCTTGAGAGCTTTTGGTTTATGGCTTGAGTAGAATTTATGAGAACACTTTCGGAAATATGGTTTATAAAGACAGACTAACACAAAAGTCTTTGTACATTAAGACACATGATTTTTCTCGATTTTAATATAACCTTATCCTAATATCTGGCTCTAGTTAAAAAATTGGATATGGTCATTTTCATATTATTATATTTGCAAGGATAAAACTACTTGTCTTCTCATAATTGGCCAATGTTGCTATCTTTCTCATTTTCAGTAGACATTATTAAGAGTATCAACAGTACGGCTTAATGATTTACACTCAATATTTGATAGAAACTAATAAGTATTATAATTTGTTACAACAACATTAATATACCTAGTGGAAAGTGGAGTTTGGGGAGGGTAGAATATATACAGACGATAGAGAAGATGTTTCCTGGAACTCTCGTCTAAAAAATCCAAGTATTATAATTTGCTGAATTTCCCTAAAGGAAGCAAAAGTTAAAATACCATACTTACTGAAAATTAGAAATAGCAGTATGAAAATGATTGTAAAGATTGGTATTAAGTCTCTGTCGGGGGGTGGATTAACATGAAACATGTGGCATTAATTGTTTCCACAAAACCTAGAAGATCTATGCAAGTCATCTCAAATGACAGAGATGTGAAGGTTTTTTAAAATCTAAAATCATCTTAAAATTCCATCATTTTTTTCTCTCTGATAGATTGTAAGAACTTCATCTGGATCAAGGGTTCGAATCTCTCTCTATCCTTTTTTGCTAATTGAATAAATTCTTTTCTTTAGTGATTTTGCCCAATTTGCTATCCGAAAGAAAAGGGACTGGCTCAGCTATGTAACAGGCACTAATCATCATTTCAGCAAGACTACAAACTTTTTTATAACCAAGAAATTCACGAGGACCAAACCTAACATCATTCTTGTCTTTATAGCAAATCTGATGTCAATGAAATATAATCGATCAATGAACAACAATAACATACCCAATGTAATTGTACGAGTTGGGTTTGTTGGGGAGGGTAGAGTATACACAAATGTTGCCATAGAGTGTACATAAACGTTGCCATACTGGGGAGATAAAATCACTCAGTAATTTTCACAAAAATTGTTCATTCAACAGAAAGATGATCACATCAGCAAAAAAAAAGTGGTGTAGCTGGGGAACTCCAATGAGAGCAAAGCCAAGTTCAATCATACACATGTAGGACAAGTTAACATTTAAAAGTGGGACACCCTACTACTAGAAGGTACTTCATTAAAGCAGTTGGTTGCAGTCCATCACAAGCTACCTTACATTATTGTACATTACTCGATTCTTCTGAACTCATTTTTCACGTCGAAACCTCGATTACTTGAGTATTCAAGGATTCCTCTCCTCTCTATTGCAGTTACCTGCAAAAACACAAAAAGTCACCCTAACTTCAGGTTCTACAAATACTGTTTCTATCCCTATCAGGCTCATACAGTTACAGTAGTAATGCCTCCTTAATAAGCACCACTAACACCGTAACGATATCATTTTTCATGATTGTTGACATGTTGGTGCTTATGAGGAGTTTGAAACTGGTACAAGTTATCACAAGCTAATAAGTTCATTTTTGGAATTGTGATCATTGTTTAGGTTTGAAACAGAAACAAGTTAGTGCAACAGTAAACACTAACAAACACACCAACTCATGGATTTGTGTTAAAAAATCAACCAGTAATAACATGAGAGACCAATACTCTTCAGCCTTGAGAAAAAAAGAAGCAAATGAACTCGAGAATTATGATAAATTGACTCTTGAATTAGGAAATATGAACCATGGGATAACAGTATTAGACAGAACTTTGCAGAGACATACAGGGCCCCGTTATATGCATTGAGCTAATGATTCCTTTCCATTGTTTATCCCCTTTTTTCTTGGACTAAGCTATCATCAAACAAAAATAATTAGGTGGAATGGAAGACCTATCAGCCAATACACCTAGACCTGCCTTTATAATACAAAGATATGTTTAATCACAGGTTTACATGGTACACGCTTGTGTCTAGCGAAAGTGAGAAGAACTCCCTATTCTACTGGGTCACTGGGATATGCTCTACGCGGTTGAAGGACATCCCAGAGAAATAAGAGTGTCCACTCCAGGAAATCCAGATATCAGGTCGTACAAACATGATCAATCCCAATCCAAAAATAACAAGGGACCGATGATGAGTCCACAAGTGGACCAAGTATGCTTCATACCCATATGGCGCCAGCAAGCATACATACTAAATTTGCAGTATGTGATACTCAATGAGCTTCAAAGGCACAAACAGGTTTGGTCAGGCCAGCTTATCTGTAGAGTTTCAAAGTAAACGAGAAATTTATGCAAATTACTCAGATTCGGGTGTGGACCTTAAGGTTCGATTCTCTATTATACAAAGTCTAGGATTCGCGGTATGAATCCAAGTGCAGATACGGGTGCTGGGATAAGCAAATAAATGTATATTATCATATAAACTATATATCTTGATTAATTAAAATTTAAAGCTAATGAACTAAAACTAATAAAATTTAATTCTTTATAATACCTAATATTTTATTCATAAAATATCTCATGTAACAACCATTCTAATACTTTATGCAACTACATACATACATACATATATATATATATATATATATATATACAGACATAAACCCAAAAATCAAACCAAATACCCGATCAATCTACACTTTCGGTAATAGATGTAGTCAAAGCACTCAAGTTGACCAAATCCAGTATGGATCCCACGCCCATGTTTTGAAGAGCCTGAGCAATATAGACTTATCTATACACATTAAACAGCAGATTTATGGCGATTAAACTGATAGTAACCTGAAGTTATAATGTAATCTGCACAAATGTAATATTCTTCACTTCCAATGTAATGCTTAATCAAACAATCTAAGGGTAGGATACCTCATACCTAACTTAACTCTTCAACTATGAAAATAAGCAAGTGCACTGTAGAATTATGATAGATATGTTGGAGGTTCAAAATAGATTTACCACATTAAGAAGGTAGAACTCTGAGGTGAAGACTGGCCAGTGGCCAACAATCCTCCACAGCATGTGATGCTTATGAAATCTGCAGTGTTAGCCAACTTTCACAGAGAAACACCGCTGCCAGCAGAAAATTAAGTTTAAAACAAAGGGCAGTCAGTCTGCGAATTCCAAATACGCCTTCAGGGAAACGGAAGGTAAATATAAGCTATGATGTCTAATACAAGCATTTCTTTAGTAAGATCTTTGAGTAGATCAATCTATGCTTACACATTAAAAAATGATACACATAGAAGCTCTTATTTTCTCTTTGAATAAGAATATTATTTCAGATCCAGGAACTATCCCAATTTAGCAGAAGATAGTGACCATAAAAGAGAACAAAGGGACAGAGTGCCACAACAAATAAGTTCAATCATAGACAAACAGAAAGTTGAAATTACAAAGGGAATAACGAGTGTTGGCAAATAATATCTCAGATCAGTTAGAGAGAGATGCAGATTTAACTGACAAATGATACCCCTTGCATAGAAGAATAAAAATAAGAGATAACATCATTGTACCAAGCAAAAAGAATTAGAAGGACGAGCAATTTATCTGGGAAAAATAGCTGCAAGGGCAAACGGACGTGAAGGCAACTGCTTCTAATTTAGCTGTTAGGCTAAAGCACAGATAAGAACAGTCTCATTATCATAATTTGAGGCAGCACAAGCATCTTGAGCAACATAAAAGAAAAAGCTATTGTAACGTGCATCTCCAACTCAAACCCCATCCTCCCCCAAAAAAGCCCAAACACGGGAAAGATGACAATAACACTGTCAAAATTATAGCTAACTCGTACTAAGATGAACTACTTTTTGCTCAACACCTTATGATAAGCTCAAGAAGATTCTTAAAAATGCACCAATGCTCAATACAGAATCAATAAAAAAAAAACATCTAGCAGGAAGAGAGGGAAGAAGAGGCATTTCCAGAAACCAAATTAATAAAGCAACTAAAAGCAACAAAAACTCCACCATGTATAGAGAGGATAAGATTTCTCATTAAAGAAACCAAATTACAAACCAGGAGAAGATGTCAAAAATAAAGTTGTAGATCATCACACAATCTACTACCTTCTATACTAACAGACATCTATTACAATTATAATACAACTCTGGATGACTTAAAAGTCTGCTTATCCGATGAAGCAATACAGAATAAAATACTGGCTTGAATTACAAAGAATCTCAAAGTGCCACAATACAAAATAATTAATGTGGAAGATTAAATTAACAGTGTAGCCTTCTAATTGGTGAACATAACACTTACAACAATTACCACCAGCCATTTACCTTAACATTCACCCTACGATTTAAGCAATGTTGTCTACATTGTCTTTACCACCTTCTCCTTTGTCTTCTTGCACTCTTCCAATTCCTTTAACCACAAATCACCAAATTCACAATCTTTCCAAGCCTCAAACCAGGGTCCACCAAGCGTATAGTGAATCGCCTTAGGAAATGTAGCTGGATCACCCTCAACAACCTTATTATGCCCCACTAGGAAGTTCCACACAAATGGAACCTCCCCAATCTCCTCATCTTCCAACCACATGAAGCGATGAAGAAATGCCCCCGACTCAGAATTCACCACCTCAGGAGTTAACCTCCGGTTTTTTGGATGCCCACAGTTATAGAGAACCATGGATGACCAATTCTTCCTAGGATAAAGCGTTTGCACTGCCCCATCCATTTTCGTGGTCTCTTTTGGAGTATAATCATGTTGCACACACATTAAAGCATATTTATCATCAACCATATCCCTCAATTCTTTAATGTCCCCTAAGTACAAGAAATCACAATCAACAAACATAGCCCAACCCTCATAATCTGCCAAGTAAGGCGTCAGAAATCGCGAAAATGAAAACTCAGTGCTTTCCAATTTCCCTCTTTCACGCCAATACAGGCCCTGTTGCCTCAACTCAGATTGCTTAATGGGTGTTATTTCAAGTGGGATTGATGATCTTTTCAGAAGGGAGTAACGACAAACCTCATAGGCAACGTCTTCTCGCGGATCATAGCCTACGAAAATCTTAAATGGCTTCGAATTCGTGCCATTGCTCAAAGGGGTCTCAGATTTCATTACATCAACACCATTTGAATCCAAATCTTTCACCACAGACGACATTACAGTCCTGCAAATTACAAAACCAAGAAAATTTCAAATTCCCGAAAAGCAACTTATTTGAATCTTGAAAAACGTGGCATTGGGGTAAAGAATAACGAATCTTGGAGCATAACTATGACTTAAAATAGATTGAACTATAGAAAATGTGAAAGCTTGAAACATACCTTGTTAGAGCGATATCAGATCCAAGAATAATTTTTCTTTGTTTGGTCGAAAAAGAGTCAAAGATTTGTATCTGAGACAAGTAATAATTGTGAGGGATCCCGAGAAGAACGCAAAGTATTTATAGAGCTTTCTATAAATATTTAGAAAAATATTTAAAGGCTTAATTTATGAAATCGTAAATATAATAACTAGGTGATTCATCTCATATAAAATATAAAATTTTAATAAATAAAATAATAAATATAAAAAAAAAATTAAAATGTTTATCTTGAAAATAGAACAATCCATCAATATTGAAGAAAAAAATTCCAAAATTAAAAATTGGAATCTCTAAATTTTAATGGTGTGGAATATTCACTTCACCGACAAAATAAATTGATGGATTATTTTGCTATGAAAGAATAATCATAAATAAGAATGTTAATGGAGAGACTGAAGCTGATTAACACAAGCTAAATTAATGCTGTAATTTAACTGATTATTAGTTCGTTCAAATATTATTTGTGAATGATTAATGGATCATAGCTCAATCACTGCGAGCAAGACGCAAGTGTTTAGCGGTTGGCATGTGTTTGACTACTTTTTCCCCCCGCAAAAGTGAGTTTTACACATGATATAGCTGACGCATAACTACTTCGTTTAAAATTTTATTTATTTGGCACGAAATTTATAAAAAAAAAAAACTTTAATTCTGTGTTTTCTAAATAAAAGCTATGTTAAATATACGAAAACATTATTTAATTTTGTGACTTTAAACATACCACGTGGAAAGTTAAAATTAAAGTTTTGTCAAAAAAAAATGAGTCATTCTTTTTTAAACGGGGGAGTATTAAGTTTATCCTTTTAAAATTATCATTAATATTTTATTTTATTTTCCTATTTTAATTTAACTAGCATGTTTGAAAATTTTAAGATTTAAACTTCTAAATTTTAACCAAGAATTAGATATAGAATTGTTTAAGTCTTTTAAAATTATATATGTGTGTGTACACAAATGTAAAAAAAAAAAAAAGAATACAATTATAAACAATTTAAAATATGTTAAAAGTATATAAAAAATTTTGATTAAAGAAAAATTTGATTCACTTTCAAAATTTCAAACTGTGCCACATTTAAGTATTCCTTTGGCCATCACGACAAAGGGAGTATTTTCAACAAAATAGGGGGTTTTTTTTAGTCACTTCTTTTTGTGATTTCTTTCTTTATTTAATTTCTTTTAATTATATCAGATTATAATTTTTTTTTTAACATTCTTTATATTCTACTCTTAAAAGATTACTATTTCGAATATCAATATTGACCTTTTCTACTAGCTAGACCACATACTTCAGAGATGCCAATGACCTGATGCCATGAAGGGTTATCGCTTGCGCTACAAAAATTCAAAATTTAAATTTGATGAATTAAATTTTAGGGTTATTAGTTCTTTTTCTGAAACTATTTGGTAAAAAGTGTATACCACTAGCCCTAGGAAGAGTATACATGATATTGTGTTGTGTTTTAAATTTTCATTTGAGAGTTTTAATGGGCTATTTTTAGCCCACTAATTATCCCTTTCAATTTCTAACTAGTAGCCCCAAATGAACAATTCCAAGCCCATATAGTAAGCAAAAGCAACCCAACTAACACTCTTCATTTAATTGTAGTTTTGAATAAAAAACAACTCACATAAATGACTATAATTATAGGGTTATCGAAGTTTAATAGCTATAAATATGTTATTTATCAAAAATAACTACAATTTATGTCTATATCTCACTATATTTTCGTATAAATATATTTTTTTTATTTATACAGTAATACATTTATGATTGTAATGTACTAAATAAAATATTTTTTGTTATTATAACTGACAGACCTTTAAATATGAGTTTAAAACTCTCCTTATTAAATGTACAACTAATATTTACCTATTGAAGACATATCCACTTGAATTTCAATTGGATTAGCCTCAAGTTTAGGATTCCTCATACTCCACTAACGAAAAATCTGGATATTTATATTGTATTATATTTTTTTGTCATTAAATAACATCACAAGTTGAAAGGCCGATTAGGAAATATAATATATATGAAGGTACTTGGATAATCATATTATGTTCCTACGGTGCACTCTCCAAATCAATCATTAGCTTCACGGGCTCAGGCTCAGGTACACCGAAAGTGTCAATCATGGATCTGTCCCCGATGGATTGTCTTTGAATTGTCTAGTATATCAAATTTTAGTTTAACAGGGGTATTCATATGCATATTTAGGTGTATTCATACGGTAAATATATTCAAATTATTGTGTTCATATGCTAAAGTAATATACTTTACTTTATTTGATATATTATTGCATTAAGTTTTATAATGGTTTGTATCCTTGGTATATTAATACATTAAGTTATATAAATTAAAATTAGTTTGTGCATTTTAAATTGTCTAAATCGATGTAAAATTAAAGAATAAATATTCAACATTTTTGTCATTTCTAATTGAATTGTTTTTTTTTTTTTTTGGTTAGCATAGTATTGATTTATTTCTGATTTGAGCTATATTAGAGTTACTAATATGTATGGACTATAACATTATTGGACAATTCAAAATTTTAATTTAAACCTGAAATAATATGTTAAGAAATAAAAACTATGAAAGAGTATAAGAAATATTTATAAATTATATTGAAGTAACTATTTTAGTGTATAAAATAAAATTTAAAAATAATATATATAATATAGCGTTGATTTAATCTCAAGTTGACTTTTTTAAGTTAAAACCAAACCAAATCGAATATAGTCAAATTTTGTTTACATTAAAAAATACAAGTTAAACTAAATCACTAGCTAATATTTTTTTCTTGATTTGACTTAATTCGTGATTTGATTTTATTTATCCCAATACTGTTATAATAAATTATGGCACAATGTATGATTCATCGTTAATATACAAAAATTTGTAGTGCAATGACTTACTTCCAAAAATATATATGAAAAGCTCTGTCGAACAATGGACAAATCTAGTCAAAAGGAGTCCAATTTATTAATACTTATTATTAATGGTAAAAAATATTTTATTTTATTTTTGTAAACTTTTTTATCTCAATAATTTATTTTTCATTTTATCCATTTAAACTACACTCTACATATCCTAAAATACACCTATGTGCTGAATTGGCAAAATATGTTTCTCACTTGATAATAGATGCATATAGGCCAATTTAGCATCGCAATAAATTTTAATACAAAATGAGTCATAAATCATTATTTCATTTATTAATCGTAACAGAAAAAATAGTGGCATTTTGGCCGGACTAGATAAAAAAGAAGTGTTATTAGGTACTCGATTAAAAGGAATAAATGTTAGGCACGCATAAAAGACTGACTACGAACTGACACTAATCTTGCGCACAATTTCTACTTCTTTGATTGAAAAAATGAAATAAAAGAGAATTAAACCATATTCTTCCTTTTCCTAATTTGATTTTACTCTTATTAATTAGTTGAAAAAAATATTTGAAATTTAGTTGAAAGAAAAGATCCAAGCTTTCAAAATAATGTAGAACAAAAATATCTTGCAACTAGTGTACTAGTCTACTAGATGATCTTTCTCTCTCTACATATGATCCATTTCCATATATTCTCATAAATCATAAACATCAATCGATTCATTTCCATATTGTATTGTCATAATCGCCAATTGAGTTTGAACATACAAACAAAAAAATTGTTTAAATAATATTTTAGGATCGCGATTTTAGTATCAATTTAATTCATCATTTTGTCCTTCCATAAATCATACAAACAGATTTTTTTTTCTTTTTTTCCCGTGACCGGACCATTTGTAGCTATATGCATCAGGATCCCGATTCATAGATCTCTCGGTTCGAGAAATCAAAATAAGAGGCTCGAACCTTGTTCATGATTCAGATTCTACAATTGTAACGACAAAAACATACGGACATATACAATACAAATAAAAACAATCCTCTTCTCTCACACGAGAAGGATCGTAGGAGAAAATACATTTCTAAGTAATTGCCTAATTATTTCCCTATATTATATTACTTATCCTATTTTCCTAGAATTAAAGAACGCAAAAAAGAAAAAACCTTATTATTCCTCCAGTTGGTGTCTATACATGCAGTTATCTTTCGATTAAAGTTTTTTATTTTAGCTTGAACTTGAGGATCTCCCAGGTGTTCGTGGAGCTACACAAACAATTAACAAAAGAAATAGTTACGATTACTAATCATAGTAACAAATTAATTAATAAAATAAGAAAGTTAATTAGATTAATTACCTAATCCAATAGCCTCCGAGCTCTTCATCAACCTAATTCTCTTACACGTATCAACAAACATTCTGCGGAGGAAAAAAAGGATCATATAAAATCAGGAAGACAAAAATCAACAGCATCTTAGCAGCTCAGTTGATTGACTATTAGAATTTCTTCTTCATTTTTCCTTCTCCACCCCGATATACGTACCCCAATAAAATCACACAAGTGGAGATTGGAGAGATTAAAATATATGCAGATCTTATCATTACTTCATAGAAATAGAGAACTTGTTTTCGAAAACCCCTAATCTCAGATATTCTCAACTCCGATGTAATTTATAAAAATATTTTTTTTAAAAAAAGAAGACAGAAATTAGAAGTTAATATAAAACATACTTCCATGGTACATCTCCAACAAGCATCCAGTCTCCATCTTTATCTTCATAAGTAGGTACATATTCTACACCATTTGTAAGGTCCATAAGCTTGCTCTCACTTTGAGAATTACCTGAATTACAGATCGATTCACATAAATAGACGAAATTCGTTATATGATGAAATTAATTAAAGGACCATAAATTTTTTGAAAAAATTGGACATACTTACAGATTGTTAGGCAAGTAAACATGTTTTCTAGAGCATTTAACAGTTTCTGGTAACTGTCGTATATTTCCAGATCTACTTTTCTCAAGTAAGGAGCTCCATCAACTGCAACCTTCACGTACTTGCACTTTTCTATCACGTTTTTTCTGTGTGATCTCACCGGCGGCCATCCAACTACTTGTGCCCTATTATCATAGTTCACGATTAAATTGTGCAAAAATCAGAAATGGACAAAAATTACATGTCTACACTTACTTTGTCGGAGGTTTAGTTCCGGTAGAGATCTCCATTTTCGAGTGATCTTCTTCATCACGATGGCGTTCGCCGGAACTTGAGCTTCCTAGGCTTAATTCCATACCGTCGTAGATTCCACGTTTTGTACCGGAGACTTGCTTCCGTGACTCTCCGGGTAAGCCGAGGGTAAGCTCAGTTTCATTGAAATTGAGGCCGGAGATATCAGTTCCCGGCGAGCCGTTGGCTCTCTCGGATGACATTTTTAGAAAGTTTGGTAGAATTAAAATAGCTTTTGGTGCTTTGAAAAATGCGGTTTGGTCACTATATATGCTCTCGGGTAGGTGGAGGGAGGCTTTCATGTTAGCCATTCTCATTGCGACGCGTGTCTACAGATGAGCGGTTCAGATTTACACACGTTAAAAGGGAGTAAATGATGAAAGGCGTATTGATTTATTTTTAGTCAATTCAAATACTTTAACTCTGGTGTGTGCGCTAAATACTTTCATTTTTAAAGTTAAATTACGTAAATTTTATTTAATATATCAAAATAAAAATATAATCAATAATTTTTTTTATAATTAAATTTTATTTTAAAATATTAAATTAATTTAATCTATTAGTTAAATTAATTTTTGAGAAATAAAATATGATAATTAAAATGAGACGAATGAAATAGTTATAGTGCAGAAATATGAGACGTTATAGGTCTAATAATAGCAATGTAGACATTGTACATAAATCCTCAATAGTAGATAATTAGATACGTATTAAACATAAAGTCTCAATTGTTAGGACACATCTATCCATACATGTACATGCACGTGCGACTTTTAGGGATTTCAATCAAATTGATCGTCTCTATAAATCCAAATTACATATGCATATTATAAGACCCAAAAAAAAAAAAAAACTGAAGTTTAATGTTTTGCATTTGAAACATTGGATGGATAGGCATTATCTACCACTCAGATATACTTTAACAATGGGTGATTTTCCAGAATTCACTATATTAATTTTAAAGAGGAAAAAAAAAGTTGAGATGAAAATATTAAAACAGAAATTGACAATACAAATAGTAAGGGTAACTAGTGTAAACACAAATAACAGTAGTATTAAGAAGAATAGTACTACTCTTATTATTAAGAAATTAAAAGGCAATTATTTTTTTTATGTTTTATACTTAGTAGAAATTACTTATTTGTTGAATCATTTTTTCAAAATTTAATACGAAATATAGAATAATCATATTAAATATTATCTCCTCAATAAATGTGTCCAGTTTAAATACGACAAGTAAAAATGAAGAGAAGAATTACTTATCAATTTATAAGACCAACTAACCTTTTCTCATTTTATCTTTAAAACTAGTTCTTTTCTAAATATAAATGTTATAAAATTTCAAAAAAAAAAAAAATCCACCATTGATACTATTGGTATAAATAGATAATATATATTAATAGATTATACTATAAATAGATTATTTTAAAAATAATATTACCAATACATATTACTCCCTCCGTCCACGTTATTTGTCCCCTGTTAACTTGGCACATAGATTAAAAAGTTATAAATGATAGAGATAATTATATCAAATATAATTAATACTATATCTTGAAAAATTTAATAATAAAATGACTATAGTTATATAAGAAGCAAAAATAAGAAATCTCATAAAATAAACAAATATTATTGAATATTTCAAAATAGTATAATGAACATATAAATATGAACGGAGGAAGTATTAATGAAATAATGTCACGATAACTAATATCGTTTCTTATGCAGGAAAAAGGAACACCCGTGTGTAAGTGGGGCCCTCATGCTGGGTTATTAATGGGACAAGTCAACCCTTGAATATAGGCATGTTCAAATTTTGATTGGGTAAGGGAACAAACCACCATGTGACTCTCCTTATCAAGTTTTCAACCGTACGATTAATTTATTACAGACACGTGGCATATTTATCCCACATCTGCCCTTTAAACGTAGCCCTCACACAAACTACCATACCAAATAATTCGTCCTGCCCCGGATTTTACCCCAATTCACTTCCTTCATTATCTTCAATTAATTTTTTATTATTTCTCCCTAAATAAATCACTCGATTTAGAAATTTACTCTTGAAATAAAGACGCTCGACCTAATTTTTTATTCTGATCATCGAAATGTATATATTATATTTTCTGTAAGTTACAAATTTGTCATATTTTATCTAATTATCTCTCTACTTTTACTACTTCCATATTATGGATTTGTGAGTTCTGCTTGAAGGCCTTATGACACTCAGTCCCATAGTTGGTCTAATAAGAATTTTGAAAAGATAATTAATTATCTTTTAAGTTTTGAAGGCATGTTCTTATTTCACAAGATTCGGATGCGAGTCTCTATTTCAATCTATCTGCTTCAATATGATGCGTAACACCTACTCAATCTCGCAATTTTCTTAAATTATGAATATAAGTCATAAGATACTTGAAACTTCCTATATTGTACGTGACTTGTGTATCAATTCTTACTTAGCTTCCACATATTACAGTGACAGAACCAAGATTTTAATTAAGGAGGTTCAAAATTTGAAAAAAGTACACACGAACTAACCCAAGAGCTAGGATTCGATATCTATTATATATATTAAAAAGAATTATTTTAATTTTATATAAATAATATAATTTTTCGCTGAACTTTTACTGTTCATAGTGGTGTTAAACTTGAAGTCCTGATCAAACCCTTTATATTACGAGATCTATCTCTACTTTTAATCTATTGTTAACTTCGTCACATATATCATCAAAACAATATTATGTTATTAGCAAATTAAATAACATACATGACTTTAAATTTGGTAATTATTTTGATTTATTTTATTTAATAATTTAAAAAAAAAACACAAGGTATGAAAGATTAGAAGAAATAAAATCTTTAGTTTGGTTTTGAACTTTCATCAGTATAATAACGACAATTACATAAATAAAAAAGGGAATGCCCCCATGCAGGATCGAACTACAGACCTCCAGTTTACAAGACTGGCGCTCTACCACTGAGCTATAGGGGCTTCTGATGTTTATGAAACTTATTTTATTATTTATTTATAAAATAAAATGGAGAAGGTTGGATTCCATATATTACCAACACTTATTTAATTAAGCGATGCAATTTAGTATTCTTATAGGCTAAACTATTTCATAAGATAAATTTAATCAAGCACTAAACATCAATTCATCATAATAAAATGCCTCTTTTCCTCGTAAAATTGAGCAACTACTATCAAGTCATGAACTTTGAAATGGTCTTTTTCCTTATAAAAGCGACTTCAACAAAAGAAATTCATTGAACGATTTTTCACAGGTACTAGAAATTTTTGCTTTGAATATACATGCATGTCAAGGCTAAGTACTTCTATAGTACAATCCATTATCGACTAAAAGCACATGCATGATGCATCCATATTAAATGCATATGCATGACCCCCATAATCATTAGCTTAATTTTGTTAAAGATGATACGTTATGTGGTGATCAAATAATTCTAATGTCTCCACAATTAAGTGTATCAATTTTCAAAAAATACAACTTTGTGTTAGGCAAGGACATTAGTCATGGATAAGTGTTTGTCGTGTTTCAACGTTTAAGGTTATTTTAACTGTAAGTAATTGAACGTAGTATGCTTTGAAGTTTAATTGTACTATTCTTTTCTTGAAAGAAATTCAAAATTATTAATCAACCTTTCATAGAAATGTTAGATCAACTTTTCAAACGTACGTAAATTATAAATATCCAATTTAAGTTTCTCTTGTAGTGAAGTTCAATTTGGGCATGCATATAGATAAATATAGGATGTGGATGGTTGAGCTAGATCCAGTAAATTGATAGATAGATATAGGTGAGTCTTGAATTTTCAACTACCAGGAAGAATATAATTGATCATACACACTTGGCTGGTGTTAAACCGTGACAGAGTCATGATTTTTATATAGGAAATTCAAAATACGAAAATTTAACATATAAAAAAACTAAAAAGGATTGATCACTATTTGTTATATATGCATTAAAAAAAATTAATAATATAAAAACAATGTAATAGTCTTTAGTAAATACTACTTTTCGTCTATTTTTAGTTGTACATAATATTAAATGTAGATGTCTACTTGTTTTGCCCATTTTTAAAACTTAAAACATAATTGATCACTTAATTTCAAATTTATCCTTATATTTAATTATAATTATTTTTTAAAATATTAAATTTATTACTATATTCACAGCATAAAATAGTAAATTTATCATTTTATTTATTAATGTTTAAAATAAAATATCAAATCAATAGTAGATTCTCCTTCTCTCTCAATTTATGAGACACTCTTTCATATTTTGTCCACTCTACGCTAATTATAAATAATTTAACTTTAAAATTTATCTTTTATTCCTAATAAAATGATTTTCAACCACACAAATACTAAAAATAATTTTAGACTATAATTTTTTTTAAAAAAAAATTCAAATATCATATCAAGTCAAAAAATATCACATGAAATGCGATAAAAAATAAATAAAACTGAACGTGGGAGTACTTAAGGAAAATATAATTGGAAAACGTAGAAGAAAATTAAAGCTCCAGAAATGATATGATTTGATGCTGATAAGTAAAAAAGAAAACGTTTGAACCTTTGCGTAAATATAAGTTGTGCAATAAGTGAATTGTCTGGTGGTCATTCGGCAATTAATAAATAATAGGTAGGTGTAGTTTGAAAACCCGACATATTCCAAGGTTATCATTTAATGAAAAAAAAATTAGATCGAATGGGTGCTATATAGAGTTATAGACACATCTCATGGTAAAAAAAATTATTCAACAATAATTGAGTAATATATATTTACAAATTAATTTTTAACACTTAAACATAATTAATTTAATATATATTTATCTTTTATTAAATTACTTAATTATGATGATTTTATCAGTGGCGAATATACATGATTCACTATGGGTGCTTAAACACCTATTACTATTTCCTCCGTCCTATATTATATAAGCATCTTTTATAAATATTTGTCGCATGGACACTTACTATTTGTATGTTATATGTATATTTTTTCTAACTTAATTTTATGTACATTGATATATATAAAGGGTAAAATGAAAAATTCACTATTGTATTAATAATTTGTTAATTACTGTGTAAAATAGAAAGTGTCCATATAATATGGGACAGAGTTAATATTATTTATGTATAAAACTTCATAATTTATCAAAATATATTAATAAAGCGTTCACTCGATGTATCAACTTTCATATGAAAAGTAATTGAGCATTCATGATATAAAATTTCTGGATTCCGACAATGAATTTTACATAATTTAATGAAAATATACTATTAAATAAGTATTTATTTAATCATGTGATATTGGATTATTTTATTAACATTATTCAAAAGATGTTGTTCCTGATTTTCAACAGAAAAATGCCTTCTGTCGGAAGCTCTACATGCTAATTATGGGCCATTTCAGTTTAGTTAGTTGCTGTATAAATAAATAAATAAATAAATAAATAAATAAATAAATAAATAAATAAATAAATAAATAAATAAATAAATAATTCTGTATCGGTTGAAGATTCAATGAATTCTACTCTCTTGGACTTTATTAAAGTATAGTATGAATATACATATAATCCCCCCACCCCCACCTCCCACCCCACCCCACCCCACCCACATTTGTATTGATTCATTTTCGAAATTTAATTAGTTTAAGTTCGTGTTGAGGATCCTTCACTTTAAAAGATAAAACGTTTTCTATTAAAGGTGATTTTATTATGTAATTCATAACTCATGATCTCTTATTCCCTCCGTCTCAAATTAATTGAATCTTTTAGGCTTTTTCATTGTTTAAAGTTCAAGATAAATGTTTGAAACTTTTTCTATATTTGCACTTTCATTTATTATTATATTTTCTAGGAGATAAATAGAATTACACATTTATGTTTTCACAAATGCAATAGTGGAAAGTGTGGTGTAAATTTTGTCTTTGAATATTTTTCTTAATATGTGTGCATTATCTCACAAATTCAATTAAAATGGTACAGAAGGAGTACTAAAAATGAAATAATACTCATTACTTCAGTCATGAGCACTAAGAATGAAATAATATTTATCCCAATGATTTATTCTAATATTATCTGTCTGGACTAATTAAGTCTACGATTGCAAGTTCAAAACTCAAGATTTGATTAATAAATTTTGGGAGATTGATTTCAGTGCAAGTTAATTAGAATTAGTCTGTGTACATGTATCCATACTGAATAAGCTTACATAATTAGTTAATTAAATACGTACTATAGTTTGTGTTATGTTGTAAAACTGAAGTATATTCATATAGTACATCACTGATCATTATACCAAAATAAAAATAAAATTAAGGTTCATCAGTATTTCATGATCCAAGAAAAAAGATAGATAATACATTGGACTAAGTGTGTTGGAGTGCTGATACAGGAATCTTTCCATTTTTACACAAGTATGCATGCATGAATATGTATAGCTATTATATGCTTGTCTACTTCATATTATATTGTTCAATATCTAAGTTCAACATGGTGAATAGATAAGGAGAAGAGAAATACAAATAATGTAACGATTTTTAATAATATGAATAACTAATATGAGACGAAGAAAATAGTCATTAACAAATTTATTGGATGTTTTTCGTATAATCATTATGTATTCAGAATTAGCTACATGGCCGAATTTAGCATGAAGCCCCACAAGCCAAGGGTTTAGGCCTTCGGTTTTTTAGAGCCTCAATTTTTAGCAATTATAGGTTTATAACTTGTAGATTTTTTTCAACGAAAAAATAATGAGTATTTTTTATGTTTTTTCCATCTCATATAAATGTTGTTTTAGCTCTGAAAAATCATTTAGAAATTTAAGATTAAAGTTGGCAATCATTTTTAATTATACCATTAATAATAAAGAAGATTTATTTTTTAATAAATAGGAACGACTTAATAAACTATATCCTATATTTATTGTTTTGCTTAATGGATGTGAGGGACAGAGAGTGTAGAAATATTTCAATTAAATAAAATGATTTTATTATTTTTCAAATGCATATATTACTTATAGAATTTCTATAAAAATTGTCTCGGTTGAATTTTTTTTAAAATTAAAATTGATAAAATCTATTCAAGATAAGCAATGTCTCAATATATTATTGAATGAATTATATATATTATTAACTGAAAAGGAATTATTAGGAGAAAATGATCATAAAATAAATTTTATTTATTTATAATTTTGTATCTTAAAAAGCTGTAAAAATAAATTTTAAATAAAAAATATATTTAAAATCTTTTTTTCCTTGAATAAAAATTAAGGCCTTATTTAAAATTTCGCTTTAAACCACAAATTATATTAAGTCGCCCCTAATCAACTAACATTGTTTAAATGAAAAAGAATTCTAGCTTTGGCTAATTAATTAATTTTGGGATTTCAAATGTTAGCAGAGTTGTTCAGTTAGCAAAAACATGATCAATTAAAACAAAACTTAAAAGCCAAATAAATAAATAAATAAATAGAAATAAGGGAAAGTTAGCTGCTAGGCAGCCACAATTTCAGCACAATATGTTGGTTACACATATATATAACCTTATTGCAAATGAAAAATTGAAAATTAATAAGGTAGTCATTTAAGAGAAAATAACGTACTCACTACAGTAATTAACTAATTAAGAGGAAATCAAATCAGAAATTAATCAAGTATAGGGTGTCTTATCACACAGATTACAAATCATAATCATATATTAATTAATGTAAAATAATATAGCTTGAACCATGCACTCTATTTTCTTGAGACATTCCCTTAAGAAAGTCTCTTGCTCCAATTAAGCCCTATCACTTTTGCCTCTGATCTCTTCATGATCCTTAGCCTTTTGCATGACTCACTAAACATTCTGCAAAATTACATTTCAATTAATTACTATCAACAGAAACATATTATAGTAATTAATCTACTTTATCAACATGATTGACAGTGTTAGTTTCGTCCGCGAATTAAGGGGTGGTTTAAATACTTGTAGTATATTGAGGGTGTATTTTAGTTTAGTTAGTTAAGTAAATAGATATTTTTAAGACTGTCAATAGTTCAAGGTGAAATTAACAACTTGCGCCAAGTTCAAAGGTATTTCCGATACTAATCATGCATGGTTTTATAGGTTTTAGGATAAGGAGATAAAGAAGAAGTGAAAAACTTACTCCCATGGAACATCTCCGACAAGCATCCAATCTCCATCTTTGTCTTCATAAATCGGAACGAACTCCGACTTGTCCGAGTCCTCCATTGCTTCTCCTGTTCACACATATATATCTTTAATTAGATACAAATTTTAACAATTCATGATTTCTTAGATTTGTTGTGTAGATGCAAGGATTAGGAATTAATTAACATGCTTATATGTTCATTGATTATAATTAGTATAGTATAGCAAACATACATTTCACAATAAGAAAGTACTTTTTTCGAAGAGTGGTTTCAGCTACTTAAAATGAGGGTAGGGCAAGCCAGATACTATTGTATGTAATCTTATCTCGCATTTCTGCAGGCTTGAATCTATAATAGCAACTTTAGCAGTTACTCTAAGGCTCCCTTCAGATGAGGGTGCAACCCAAGAATGTGATGACTCATCATAACTCTACATTTCAACTAATGTGCTAAACGTGCTTAGTTAAATATCACAAGGATAAACATGAAATATTTATCAATATTTCCAGGACTAAAAGTTTAAATTTCTCTCTAGTTTACCATTAAATTTATGAATTTGTAAGAAAAAAATAATTAATACTAACCAATTCCATAGCAACCAAAGAGCTTTTCAAGAGCCATAACAAGTTCATCATAACCCTTGTGAGTGCTCAAATCAACTTTCCTCAGAAATGGTGCACCATCCATGCTAACTTTCACGTACATTTTATTCGATCCAGCGTCACGTCCGTCAAAGCTGTTCTTTTTCCGGTAAGCACACACCGGCGGCCATCCAACAACTTCATTCTTGTTCTGACACTTGTAATTATTAACGTTGTTGTTGTTGCTGCTGCTGTTCCGATCACTCGTAGTAATATCCGAAAACACCCTTTTCTTCTCTTTTTTCTCCAATATTCCCCCTGGAAGACCCAATCTTAGCTCAGTAAATTCCATTTCTGTTGCCATTTCGTATTAATTTGACGTGCAAAACTTAAACCTTTTTTTCTCTTTTGCGTTTTGAAGAGTGTTTGATGAAAAATTGAGTGGTTTATTAGTATATATATAGAAATTAAATAATTGAGAAGACAAGGAAGGTGCAATGCCAGGGAAATTAAACATAATGGTCGGTCACATGAGATACAAAGGTGGGGGAACTTTGTATAATATATATATGTATGTTAGGTACCTAAAATACTAATAATTTTTTGAAATTTTACTTGTGACCGTTTGATATTGGTAACAGAAGACATACCATGTGATGTCCCTGATTTTAGTGTTCCCAATATGTTTCTACTATAAGTAGACACATTAATATACGCGTGCAAATAAAAATACGTACTGCAGTTTAATTTATTCGAGTATGAATGGCATTTAAGGTATGGATATTATCTGTGTATATACTTTGTTGTCTGTGTATATACTCTGTCGTTTTACTAGCTAATGCTACACAGAGATGGAGCTAGCCTTTGAGATGCGAATTTGGCTGAAGTTAACCATTAAAAGATAGTTTTGGATCAAACTATAAGTGATTTTTTTTTAATTTCAAAGAGTTTAATACTCCACCAGTTTAAAAAAGAATGACCTAGCTTGATTTGGCACAGAGTTTAAAAAAATAAAGAAAACTTTTCAATCTTGTGGTCCTAAATTAAAGTTTGGTTAAATATATCAAAATGTCTTTGAATCTTGTGGCTAAACATGTCACGTGGAAAGTTAGAATAAAATTTTACCAAAAAATAAGTGAGTCATTTTTTATAAAATGGATTAAAACAAAAGTAGGTCATTTGAATTAGGGGGTTTAATATTTTTGACCCTTTTTAAATTATTCTATTTTCACTAGTTATGGGGCAAAACTAATCCTTTTGCCAAAACATACAGTAAAATTAAGAGCTGATGTCAAAATGAAAATATATAGTCATCTATTCCAGACCATGAATAGACACATTTCTCTCGAAAAAGAAGTGAAAAATGATAATTTATGAAAAAGAATATTTTATATATCAAAACAAAAAGAAAAGAAAAAAAATCTCCATTATAATTTTTTGTTACATGGATAATTAATTTCTTGAGGAACATATCCAATATAACAGGATATTTGATTCTTTTAGAGAGGGCAAATTTGTGTGGGATAATACCTCAAACATGATAATTATACAAATAATTAAGTACCATGTCAATAGAAGAATATAATTTCTCCAATTATAGACAATGAATTTTTATCACATGAACAAGAAGATAATATGCTATACCCTGAGAATATTGTGCAATAATATTGGGACATAAAAATCTTACATTGAATCCCTTAAAAATACATAAATATAAGTAGTGTCTAGTTAATTAATTATAGTTGGTCTTCTATCAAACAAATTCAACATTTTAAGTAGACATTCTCTTCCATGTGCACATATCTTATAAATGATACGACTTATTATTATTCAACTCCAATATAATATCATGTAACTATACCAATTAACTCACAAATTTTACTTCACATTACTATCTTTTCAAAAGAAAATAAAATGTAAATCTTTAATTTGGGTAGTTAAGAACTAAAACATGTGTTGACGTACGTTTATTCATGTTGTTATATCCAAATATTGATGGGGCAAATAAGTTGTACGTACGAATGTGATAGAACTCAATATAAATTTATTTTAAAATGTTAAAAAAATTATTTAATATGCATAAATAACCTAGAAAGCAAAAATGACTATAATGCAGAAAATTATATATTTAAAATTCTGAATACACTTCTAAGTTTTTACATTATGAGAAATTGAAACCTTTATTGCAATCTCATTTAAAAAATTAAGTACTTTAGAATTGTCTCACTTTGATTTTTTTTTTTTTTTGGTATATAGACCTTCATGATCCCTCACTACTCATTTGATTTTTTTTCTTTCAACTCAATAATGTGGAATATATAGTTTAATTTCTTTAAAAGGTGGGGAGATATGTGATTGATCTCATTTCCATCCACCCTTACCAACTTGTTGAATTGTATAATTAACTCATTCAATAAGCTAGTGCAAGAGGGGGAGTTAATTTAATAAATTGATTTTTTTTCTATATTAATTCTATATTATTTCGATATTTCTTACAATTTTGTGATAAAAAAAAAGTGAAAGGAAGAAAAAATAGTCAAAAGGTTTTGAGTAATTGATTGCAGTTCATCATTATTTTGTCCGCCTATAATTGATGATCGACTTATATAACTTGAATTATTTGTTGAAGTCTCCGATCATTTTTTATAACCGGGACAATAAGTATAATCTGAATCATTTCCTAAAGCCTTCAATCCTTCTTGATGGAGAGATAGTATAAGAATGAAATCAATATAAAAATAAACAATAATAAGAGTTAGACGCATTACCTACCAGATAGTGTTTCTCCCCAACCAAGCATATGTTACCTTTGGATTGGATAACAAGGAAATGAAACTACAAATAGGGCAACCCCCCCTCCTAGAAAGTTTAGACAATTTCAATTTATCATTAATTTGTTTTTTTCTATTTCTGATTGATGATAGATTAGTATAATTTTATCATTTACTGAAGTTTTCGGTCATTCTTGATGACCGACTAGTATAACCTAGCCTGAATCATTGGTTAAAGCCTCCCATCATTTTTATCGAAGGGATATACATTAGAAGAAAGAATCATATAGACTAATAAAAAAGAACTTAATCGTATTGCCCGGAGGATAGTGTTTCTCCCCAACCGAGCATATGTTTCCTTAGGATTGGACAAGGAAATGAAACTACAAATTAAAGAGGGCACCCCACACGTGATAAAGAATTTGTCCCCAACACATTGACCCAATTGTCATAAGATTGTTACTTGATTAATACTTAGACAAACGTACCCATTAATCCATCCTATGCACCCCCTTCTTACTTTCACAACTAAAATTATTATTACCCCACTTAAATGGGACATAAAATAGCAAAAGCACAGCCTTAAGTGGACTCATCTTGGGTAATATACAGCTAGATAGCTCCCCTGGACAAACTAACCATCTCCTTCTCAATTCCAACTCACATTTTTCCATAAGTATATGCAACTAGATCATATTTGAGTGTGAATCTATTATCTCGAAAATTTCAAATTTTGGGTATTTCTAAAGAGATCAAAATCTCAAATATCTCATAAATTTTGGAAATATTCATAAAGCTAGAGAAGATCCACACAAATCCTTCCATGGAGATCAAATACTCCAAATCATCCTAGTTCGAGAAATGCACCACTAATGATCCTCGAATCACGAAGAAATCTTATGAGAGAAGAATCAAGGGATAAACAAATTTGTACCACATTGTTATGAATTAAAAAAAAATTAAAAAAAAAAGAGAAGTGTGAATCTATTATAATTGTAATATCATTTTGAGATCGTTATCGAAATTAATCCATAAATATCAAATTTCCAATTATAGATTCAAAATGGCCCATGGTGCAGTGGATTGGTACGAGCAGAGCACTAATAACCTTAAAATCTTGGGTTATTTTACTATAGTTGTTTATTTAAGTGTGGGAGCATCTCATTATTAAAATCTTAAAAGATGTAATTAGAATGATCATAAAAAGATATACTTTCTTGTATGTTTTAAATTATTTGTCTTGATTTGAAATACGAGGGTTAAATTAATTTATGTTTGCACAAAACTCTTTCTTTTTCAAAAAATAAAAATTTACACATATATTTAAAAATTACGCAAAAAATATCAAACAGGATGCGGGTAGATATATATATTCATCTAATTAACTTAGGTTTAGTATCTAAAGATTGACATAATTCGGATTAATTATATTATGTAGGGTAGTAAAATTCAATCCCAATCTAAATAGAGAAGTCACGATTATATAATAAAGTTACTGCCTCGAGAGATAAGAAGAGTAATGTAAAGAGTTGTATTTTTACACACTTACGCTTTGTTTGGATGGTTGTTACGTATTGTTTCATAATGTATTATATTGTGTCATAATATATTGTATTGTATCATATTGTATTGTTCCGGTGAATACAATGTTGGATAGATTGTATTGTTCTGCGTCATTACCTAATGCCATATATTCATAATTTGAGTTATAAACCTTCGAGAAATTGTAGGGTATATGGTAGATACTATGAAAATATAAGGTAAATAAAAAAATAGAATTATTAAATAATAATGAAAGTAAAAAAATGAGAAGAAGATATTAAAGTAACGACGTAACCACACCAAATCGGTCATTAGACAAAATGAGTTTTTTCGTCGGTAACGATTAATTTAAACAATACAATACAATAGAATTTAAGTAATAATCAAAAAAAATATTATATTTGAACTAACAATACAACACAATACAATACAACAGGTAACAACCATCCAAATTAAATAAGGCGTCTCTTCAAAAAGTAATATTACACAGTTAACAGTCCAAAATATGTTGAAAGTATTTGTCAAAATCATCATTAAAGAAAATATTCTTCGAGCGTCGTTAAAATAATTATAACAAGACGAACAAATTGAAACAGAGTAAGTAAAGTACGGTGGTAGACGCCCGTGGCCCCAATCACGTGATTGCATGCCTTACTCATCATATTGATTACATGGTGTATTTCCATGCATTCAAAATAGAAGTGACTGGAATATAATTATGGAGGTCTTTTCATGCATGGAGTTGTGGCTAAAGAACAAGAGCTCTCCGTGCATTACGCTCTACCATGTAATAATAACTAAAACTTTGTGGCACACAATTAAAGTTTGGGGTAGAATTATAATGAACCTTCTAGCTAGGTAGAAAAAAGTAAGAGTAAAAACATAACATTTCATTTTCACTCAATATATACAACATTGTCCATATTTGAAGTAATAATGTTAGAAAACAAGCCTACGTCGAGCACATCTATTATAAATTGTCTAATGCATATTGTCCATTCAAAAATTTGTCACTTTTGTTAGTGTGATGACTAATACTAATAAGGGAATGAAATGACTTCTGATTGTTTCGAAAACCTTGTAAATGTCATCATTTAGTTGGTGTTGGATGAAAAGTATTTGCATTTTATTAACGGAAAACTATATTGTATAGTCATTAATAATTTTAGATTGTTGTTGGACGATATATATATAATATATACAGAATAGTGTATAGTTTTTGTTTATTTGCTTGGGCGAATGTAATTAGTTTGGCCGATTGATTAATATGCCGGAAACACACTCCATCTAAAGAAAAAAATACACTAACTTGCAGGTTAATTCACTGCATCTAGTATCTAGGAGACGCGAAATTTTTAAAAGTAACGAAGATTTTAAAATTTTATTATCTTAAATTAAAAATGTGTAATTTATCGAAATACTCTTTAATCTTGCGTTTTGTAATATGCACATAAAAAATTAGAATGAAGAAGAAGTCAAAACAAGAAAAGACATTTTTTTTCAACGATAAAAAAAAAATAACACATTCTCACAAGTACATTAGCGTGGGTGATTTTTGTCTCGTTAAATTTCAATGTTGATGCTAAATATTTCCAAAATTTTAAATTACACAAAATAGATGGGGAAATTACATATATATACAAAAAAGTAAAAACTTTACAAAAAATAAAATAAAAATCCCATGTTTTATTTGCATAAAAAATTGTCCCAAATCAGTGAGACTATACATGACTATACAATATAGTTTGTCAAATATTATAGAAAGTATACACTACTATACAATGTATATTACTTATACATTAGCTATACACTAAATATACATAATGACACAAATATACACTGACTATACACGCCTATACAACGAAGGCTATTTTTGTGTACTTGTTTTAAGTGAAGTATCTCTAGGTGTAATTTTCCCAAGGAAAAATTACATAACTATCTCATATTTAGAAAATATTTACCACTTATAACAACATAATTTTTTTAACGATATACAACAAATTGATTGAATTGTCGAATATTTCTGTTAAAATTTGCTCAATTCTCTCCAATCTTTCATTTTGGTATCTTTTGCTATAGATGGTAATAAAACAAAAGTATATTTAATTTTGATAAATATTGATTAAAAGGCCTTTACTTAGGTAATTTTTCCTTTGCCCAAATAGATGGAGGGCCGAAAGAATTAGGTGGGCCAAGGCCCAGGAATGTAGGTACGTCCACAAATGGGCCACCGCCGTGTTTCCACGAAGCTAAACAAGAAGATGAAACTGAAGACAACACTACTGCAAAATGAATAGTCAATTCCAACCATTAAATGTAATATAAAGAAGATATGTTAGTTGTGGACGACGTTAACTTTAGATAATTATCCAAATGGGCCGTCTTTGTGGTCTTGCTGGACCTGACACCAGATGGGCCCATTGGGCTTCTCTGTCCTTGAAATTTAAGGGACCCTAAGACTAAATTAATTGACACCTCCCGTTATAATTCCCAGAATGTCCTTTTCTATAATATTTGGAGTAATGATAAAGTTATCAAAAAGGAAAAATTTACTGTGTTTGATACATTGATGACATGAATTAAGTAATAGAGAAGCAGCATTCATATAACGGATCTTAACTTGTTTGGGATTGAGACGCTATTATTTAGAATCAAGAATACTCTTGTACCATGCAAAAAAATAGACATTAGGTGATAGCAATTAGTAGGAAATAAGAAGGATAAGGAGAAAAGGAACTTAAACATAAATCCTCTGTTGTTTTAACTGAATTGCAATGCATCTGTTAAGAGAGTTGATCATCTGTATTTAGTTCTTCTAGGTTCATACTTCATATGCAGTTGGGGCCTAATGATTCAAGAATTGTAAACAATTTGTAATGTAAAGGATAATAGAACTCCTAATACAAGCAAGAGGAGATTAAAAGTACTTAGAATTTGGTAGGGTCATTCAAAACACCAGGATGCTCAAAGAAGTTCATGGACAAGGACTTCTTCAGGAAATTACCTTTTTTTTCTGGATTCTTTCTTGCAAGACGGCCAACTCTTCCTTCAATCCTTCGAGTTCTTTCATGTTAGTCTCCATCACTACAAGGTTCCTGGTTTTTGAATCCTTCAGTTTGCAACTGTCCTGGACAAGTAGCTTGGCCTGAGAGATATCATCCAGTCTTCGATGGAGCCACCCAACATCTACTTCCATTCAGGGTGGGTAGGCCTAAGCACCACACTACACGTATAGATGTGAATCTCCCTCGTTACTGTATGTGTAACTCTCACCGCGTACACTCACACAAAGATTCCTAATTCTATCTCGAGCCCTTTCTTCCACCTTTCCTCTCCAATCCTAGATCAAACTTGGTGCTCCTCAAGTGCTATGAAATAAGGGTCTTTCCTTGGCCTATTTTGTATGTATCGGGTTGGCTTTGTTTGTCACCACGCTTAAAATTCAAAGCTTGATAACATTTTTCGATTATTTTGAGCAATACTCCACAAATTCTTATAGTTAAAAAGTCAAAGCCAAGAGAAATTAAACGTATAGAAGAAGACCATTCATAAGGTTCTATCAACACAGAAAATCATAAACACTAAGTTGATCAAAGAAGGTCGTGGACTAAGGACTTTTGAACTGACAAAGAAGTGGTGGCACAGGTACAGCAGCAGAAGTAAGACCACCCATAGGCTCCCATAAAGACGGAACAACTACAAACACCAGGCTGCTCAAAGAAGGTCATGGACCAAGGACTTCTTGAGGAAACTGTTAACCTTGGCCTTCAAATCTGCAAAGTTCTGCATGATTTTTTCGTTTTTAGAATGTGCAATGCGAAACTCATCCTCTTTATTGTGGAATCTTTGTTGCAAAACACGGCATGTTGCAATGCAAGCGGCCAACTCTTTCTTCAATTCTTCCAGTTCTTTCTTGTTCGTCTCCATCACCACATGGTTCCTGGTTTTTGCCTCCTTCAGTTTGCAGCTGTCCTGTAGAAGCTGCTTGGCCTGAGAAATATCATTCAACCTTTGACTGAGCCACCCAACATCTATTTTGGCAGCCTCGAGATCTCTAACTTCAGCAAGCATGGACTGGATCTCCTTGGGGGATATACTTGAGAAATCTGTTTCCTCCAATTTCTTATAGATGTCGCAAGCAAACTCCTGGAGCGATGAAGAAAACATCACTGAAGAAAATGAGCTATTCATTGCAATATCTCCGTACTTGAGGAAGATCTTCTGAAGTACAGGTACTGCTTCCTCCTTAACACTATACCCATTCACCATGACTGACATGGGATCAGGTCTTGATTCAACCTCATCAGCATCAGAAGAATAATCATTCATTAGTGCAGCCATCCTTGTGAGGTTAAGACTCATGGATTTTGTTGGAAGCGCACCACTCTGGTCGCTTCTGATTTCCCCTTCTGTGGCATTAGCATTTAACACCACACCATCGTTACTTACTGTTGCATTGTTCTCAACTACAACTTCAGGGAAAGGTGTTGTTTGAGCATATTGCCCTTGTTTCTGATTTTCCACACCCAAGACACCACAGTTATTTGGAATAAATTGACGTTTAAATTCTGCATGCACGTAGTCATCAAGCTTTCCTTTTGTTGCTTTAGAAATTCCAGTACTAAGATGAGCAGGTAAGTCAGAAATAACGCATCAAGGATATGATGCCTGCATAATAAGAAACAAAGTTTAGAGTTTAGACTGTTAATAAATGAAAAGAATACATCATAAACCATTCTAACTTCATTAAAAGGGACTGCAGAATAAAAATGATAAACGACTTGATGATTAAAGATAAATACTTTTTCTTTATTTAAGGAATCTCTGTGCATTGTGACAGTTGTTGCTGGTTTAAGTGCTGGAGACCAATTTTTAGTGCCATATGACAAGAAAGATGTAAGTTAATAGTCCCTGATTAATAGATGAAAATGGCTAATCTGACCTTCTTGTTTCTTAGAGTGACTCAAATAATGTCCAAACATGTTCTTTCTTTATTTAAGGAATCTCTGTGCATAGTCGGAATGAGCAACAGATTTATGTTTCATGTGCATGCATATTGAAAGTTGCTCTGTGAACATATCCGTTTACACTTGGCAGGTCTTCAGTTGCATTTGTTCCAAATTAGTTTTGGGGACTGTAAAAGGTAAACTAATTCCCTTTCTTTTACAGCATTAGTGCAAGGGAATAGTGATTGCCAATGAAGTAACTGGCTTATGCCTAACATTAAAGATAAACACTCATCCACCAGCCATAATTTACAGTCATGCCCGAACTTATATACTCCAGCTTTGGCATGTTGGAAACTGAACTATATTTCTCTATCTTCCATGACAATCTCAGAAGGAATATGTTTGACTAGGAAGCTGAAGAGTGGCACAGTTACTGCAGTTTAATGAGGCTAAAAATGGAGGGAAATAACAATGATAGCCGCAGAAGGGTACCAAGCAAAGATAAAATCTTTTCAGTTAAAATATGTTATTACTCTCTATTTAGATTAATGGAGGAAGAATAAATCTCTCAATGGAAGATGATCTAGAGATCCAAAGTAAATTTCGGAGCAGCATGCTTTAATTGATTGCCTCTCATGAGGCTTTTCTTACTCATGATAATATGCAGAAGAAAGCAGTCAAGCTACCATATGTATTTATGTTTCGAAAGTATGGTTTCTATTCCTAAGCATATCAGGAGTAAAATGGACTATGCCAGTAGTTTAGGGTAGCTGGCAAGGACAGAAAGTTGAAAAAGGAGGAAAAGAAATCTTGGAAGATCATTCCAACTAGCATTTTTTTGGATATCTGGACGGTGACACTTGACAGACATAATTTTTGAAGAAAAAGGCACGAGTATTTTATGTTTAAGTTTAGCTGTTTACAGATATTGAATCTTCTGTAAATTATTGACTGTACATGTTTAGCACCTTCTTGGTGTGACTATTAATTAAACTTCACTCTACTTATCAATGGAGATTGAAAAAGATCCAATGGAGTACCTTAACATGTCGAATTGGAGACCTTGGTGTTGTAGTAATAGACTCACACCGACCAAAGATTGCCCTCAAAGACTTGCGGGTTTGATACCTGGGATGGGAAGGTGAAGCATCTGGTGGCGCAAAACCCTGTCAAAACAAAGAGGAATAGGCAGGAAGTTGATGTAAGTCTATTTGTCCACATAGAGGCTTAGGAAAACCATATAAGCAGCTTTATAGTAGGCGAAATTGGACTGAACAGACAGAATGTGTGGCTTATGTACATTACAGAATAGTTCCGAGCAAACATGCCATTGATAAAGGAAATAGGACCACAAAAATCCTGTTAATTATAGAAAATGGCTTCTAATGATCATCATAATACTATCATATAATGCCTCAGTTCCAAGTAGTAGTCGAATACTAAGAACGAGAATACATGAATAGTAAAACAATAAAATACCGGAAAATAATACTAATTTTACTAGTAGAACATATCATTTACCAGCCTATAGAAAAGAACATCTCCCATCAAGAACAGAGAAAGGGAGTCTTGACATAACATAAATCGAAACATGATGATTTCAAGGTTGTTTTGTCCTTTTCATTTTTCCCAACTTTTCTTTACCTTCTCAAATATCAAAGCAGAGTGTGTATATAACCTTTTACGCAATGAACCATTAGCAAAAATTCACCTAAATCCTTCATTCCCCAGCAAAAAACATGTCTCATATCCACTCTTAACTTTTTGAACAAGCCTTGCAAATTTAGCCCCATCACTCTAGTCCAAAGCATATATCTTTAACACATTTAAGTTAATGTAAGATGCAATACAACCTTAACACAGCAAAAAGAAAAAAAAAAAAGAAATCTTCAAGTCATTAGGTTTTGATTTACTTTTTTTTTAAGCCTCTGAACCAAAAAACAGGGGATATTATGATCAGAAAAATGTAGAGGTGAAGAGTTTACTGGAGGTAGCAATAGGAGAGCTGAACCAGCGTCTAGTTTGGTTTCTTGTTTCATCCTCCAACACTTTTCCACACCTTCGAGAAGTCACTGCTTGTTGCTGTTGAGATTCTTGAAAAGGGGTTCCTTCATCACTAGTATTTTTTTGTGCTTCATCTTTTTTTGGCCTCCTTCTCTTCCCCATTTTTCCCTTCAAAGTTGAAATCTTTTTTCTCACACACACACTCAACAAGCCTGCTAAAAAGGATTCTGCAGAGTACTCAACTCTGCAAGAGCAGTTTGCAGCAAAGAACGATGTTACACGTGTCTATAATACAATTGTCCTTTCAATGTTATTGATTTTTTGCTCCCCACTTTTTTCCCCAAAATTGTATGAGATTCTTTTCAAAAACTTTTGCCATTTATAATACAATGATGTAAAACGTTGTAGAGATGAAAAACGATAAAATGTGATAGTGATATTCAGTAATATGTTTATATATTAATTAAAGCTATTATACAAAAATAGGCAATAAACCTATTTCTCTACTAGTTTAGTAAGCACGTTGAGATGTAAGCAATTTAGACAATTTAAACTTCACTTAACTAGTTATCTTTTGACTACAGATTGGTTATAACTAGTATTTACGCAACACACCGGAGATGATTCAAGAACATGATCAAAAGGAGGACAAATCGATCCTAAATAATTTCTCTAGTGGAAAGAAGTTCACAAGGAAAAAAACAAATAGTTATATGACAGTTGAGCTTTCATAAAGAAAAGAATCCACCTCGACCCATGATATAATTTTCAGTCTAGCCACTTAAGTATGGGAAATAACAGTTTTCAAGAGGGAAAATTAAGAAACCACTTTTACCAGAAGAAGTACTGCAGCTGTATGAGTTTATCATTTTCTCTGAATACTATGGCAAAATTTCTTTCACATAGAACAGCATTTGTACATTAAATAAAATGGAGAACTAAATAAAAAAAAATACAACACGCTCTTTAAGTCATCTTTTTTCTATGCTAATGGAATGAAGGATTACTTAAAAAGACTTCCAAGAGCTCACACTTCAAATCTGAAAGCTGTCGAAAATGCTTCGTGCAAAGCTACAAACTCTTTCCTGGTATTTGACACGACCCTTGGCAATGTTACTACCATCTTCATGTCAACAATAATAAGATCAAATAAGGGGTGGAGAACCAGTCCCAAAGCAACACGAACCCTTGTAGAGCTGAAAATTTCCTCTAGAACCATCCTAATGTTGTCAAGCGTATACTCTTAGAAGCTCGATATAGTTCCACTTAGCTTCTCCAGCACTCTTCCAGAGAGACTACACTTCAGCTCGAGGTGTACAATCAAATGTGTAGATCCTTAAGCGCGTTTAGTGTCGTTAATCTCCCATTTGATGAAAGAGAAGAATCTTCCCCAGCATTTAGGCCTACAGCTCCATTTGCAGGGGGGGTTTGTATCTGATTGTTAGCTGAACTTCGAATACCTCTGAAGTAAGACGAGTACACGAAGTACTCAGCACAACGAGCTTTCCATCCTACATCAATGTCTCAAAAGCATTACTACCCATAGAATCACCAAATATCATGTAAAATAGGCTGTCACTGATGTATCTTACAAAAACGTATCATCTTATAACATACACAAAATAATATATCCACCAGTCACCCGAATCAACAGAAACGGGATGGATGCAAGGAAAAAAAAAAGGCTACAATGGCAATATCCCAGAACCAGAGGCAAACATATGCATGCAGTTAACTTCAACTCACCTTCAGGCCAAAGGAAAGACTTCAAATGTACAAATATGAAAATACAGAAGGGTGTGGAATGGTAAAAAGCTTACTGGATGCAGCATCATGGTCAACCAGAGTTGTCTCAAGGAGTTTGTGAACTGTAATGCAGTCCTTCAGTTTCCATGACCTGACATTTCCTCGTCCTCCGTCTCTAATTTAGCGAAAAGAAGGAAAAAAAAACTGAGGTGATTTATTGCTATTAGGCATATATAGGGAAATAGTATTAGTTATACAACAACAACAACATACCCCGTAGAATCCCACAAGTGGGGTCTGGGGAGAGTAGAATGTACGCAGACCTTACCACTACCTCATAGAGGTAGAGAGGCTGTTTCCTGGGAACCCTCGTCTCAAAAACCCATAAGCAGAATAAACTAAAATAGTATTAGCTATATGATCATTAAAAATTAACGTGATGAAAACAGGGTCTTACATAGAAACAACATCGTTAACCGAGTCTTCAATTAATTTGACAGCCTCAGCCTTCTTGTTTGGTTCCAGAACATATAGCAACTCGGCCACAGAAGCCCTATGCATCAATGATTCTGCAAACACCATGTATGAGAAATCATGTTTTCATCGAGAACGAGAGAAGTAACAACGCGAAATAAACTAAAAAAAGCATATCACTGTTAGACACTAACCTCTATGTTTCTCAAGAAATATGTTGTTTGCCTCAATGAGAGATTTACCATGCAACTGGCTGGAAAGGTCAATTATATACATACAAAAACCTCAGCACAAGATCAATGACATCATACAAAAGCATGATCCACAATCCCAACTTGTTGGAATCAGTTGTGAATCTTAAATCAATGTGAGTACAAACAGTAGAGGATCAACACTGATAACATTTAAACATAAGATACATAGAGAAAAGAAAAGTGCATTCAAGATAACCTAAAGGCAGGTCGCTCTGCTTCCAAGACACCCCAGATGAGCTTTTCAGTATCGGTTACTGGAGTAGGCAAGGAGTCAACTTTATGGAAGAACTTTATCTGCAAGAGATCATAGTCCATTTGAGAAAGAAGCAAATATGAATACCTTGAGAGAGAACGCATGATGTGATTATATAACAATAATATTAATGGAATTTTGATGCCGTAAAAGCATACCAAGCACAGATGTGATTTTGGATCATCTGCATCCAGCCGCATTAAATGCTTTATTGCCTGGAAAAGGACAAAGATCCAACCGATTGTTTGTCAATTTTCCTAAAACAACTATAACTACAACACCTCAATCAGAAAACAGATGCAGGCCAAGCAAACGAAGCCTCAAAAACCATTTATTCCGCTACATCTAGGCCCGTTTCCTTCCAACATAAAAATTCGTCAAATAAAGAATACTATTAAAGGGCAGCCCAGTGTGCTAAAATTCTCACTACACGCAGGGCCCGAAGAAAGGCCCGACCTCAAGAGTCTATTGCACACAACCTTACCTTGAATTTCTACCTGAGGGTATTTCCAAGGTTTGAACCTGTGACCTACTGCTCACATGGCAATAACTTTACCAGAAATAAAGAATACTATTAAAAATCACAATTCTCCCGACACCGGCATACAATCCCTAACCAAACCAAAAAAGCTCATATCAAACACTAGACCTGGAACAAAAGTACCAGCAATGACTAGCCTTAGTTCTTGGTATCTCCTATAAAGTATATTTGCTTCCATGCTTTCATTATTTTCTAAGTAGGTCTTTTTTAGAAAACTATCCTCCATTCGATTGGAGGTCAACCTCATCTTTTTAACATCTTCAATGGCAGTGCTTTTACGGATCTAAGTAGAACATGACCCAACTATTTTATGTGATATTCTTTCCTTTTTTTCTTGTGTGAGTACCACACCAGAAAAGGAAAATTAGAATTTCTGAATCCAGATACAACAAGCAATTGGCAACTAAACCAAGGGGTACAGGCAAGGTAGCATAATAATCTCAAGCAGCTATATGCATGGTGACTACTATGTCACGAAGATGTACCAATAAAAAATAATAGAAAATTGACGGAATCTTTGGCTAAGGAGAGAATAAATTTCCCAACCTCAGTTAAATTATGAAGGATGTTACCTGAAAGGCAAGCAAGATCTTCTGCTTCCTCATGTTTACTTCAAAGGACAGCAAATGTGTCTCCAAGCAATCTGGAGAGTGCTTAAGGAGCAGCTTGAGGTACTTTGAAGCTTCTGCTAGAGGATCTTCAACCTGAAAGATTTAGTAACAAGATAACACTTATCAAAATCAGATACACGAAGTGGCCGAAATTAAAAAACACCATTCTTCCCATTTTACTAGAGATGTTTGGATTTCAAGCATTTCAAATGTTTGACATGATATCCCAAGTAACAGATATTAATCACTCTATACAAATATTTGAAAAGGCAACAGTGTATTAAAAGATCAGCACAGAGGAAGTGCTGGAATCCATATTTACAGGTAACAAAAAGCAAAAATATCACCTCCTCAGCTCACAGGGGTTCAATCATTGATTCTGCTTTATTTACATAATTTTTCTTAACACCAAAAATGACATTACATAATAAAATTCATCTTAATCTTTTGTATCGAGCTACTTTTTCTTCAAACATCTTGCATGGATACTTCATGTTCCACACAGATTTATATCCAAAGTCCAACAACATACCCAGCAAGATTAACTCCATAAAAAAGATAATGGAGGTCTTCACAGAAAAAAAAGGATAATGGAATAGCTTCTCCTGACTACTCTAAATTCATACCAGCAATTGTTCAAAGAATGGATGGATACCTCATACCTAAAAGATGCGACAAAAGGCAGAAAAACGAATACCTGAATCAATTTTTCACCATGTGGATCGGGATCTACAGGCTTCACATGACGCTTTCCAGATTTAGCAACACTAGTTGAATTGGATTCCTCAATTTTAACTTCTTCCTAAAAATAATTCAAAAGATTATGGCACCTACACTAAGTTGAAATTTTCGAAGAAAAAGAAGAGGCAAATTTGAGTACTTTCTTAGCTCGTGCTTCTGCCTTCCTCAGTTTTTGCTTTAGTTTCTTTTTCTGAGAAGGCGGCAACTTGGACATTGCATCCTCCTCTTCAGATGCTGACTTCAAAGGAGAATCATAGAGCTTCAGATAGCATCTGATGTAGAGGCACAAAACAAAGCATAAGAAACATAAAAAGTTTCAGCAAAGCAATTCTCAGTAAGCTTGCATGTAAGCAAACCAGAATGCTGGGATACTATAAGCAGAAATGTCCCACGTCTTCTATTGTTCCACTTCAACAGAAAATTCACTTATAATGCAAAATAGAAGCATATAGTTGAGAGCAACCAAAATTTGAAGATTGAGGAAGTCAATAATCAACAGTACCTGATAGCACCAGAAGCAGCTTTGCGAAAATACGCATGTGAATGAAGTCGATCTTGAAACTTCAACATTTCCACGTAGGCCCGCAGAGTCATTTTTCTTAGGCAGTAGGAGTGAAAATCAAATTGGTCCTCCGTGATATCCGCGTAATGCTTCTCCACTGCCAGAAACTTCTTTAAGGCCCTTCCTAGTTCACCTTGGCGAAGATAACTCTCCCCTGATGCTAGTTCATACCTTTCATCATATGTTAAATAAAACAAGACCAGTAAGATACCCACACACATAACTTCAATTCATGACCGGGCTCCAAGAAGAGACTTACCACATGCACTGCATATCGTAAAGGTTATTGTGTTGTTCCCCGTCTTTGGTGAATAGTACAGCAGTCTTTTCAGCCAATGCGACCTTCAGTCATATGTCCAGCACAAAGTAGTTGGAAGACAAATTAGGAACCAAAGTAATTCATAAGATTTTTCAACACCAAGAGAATATACAGTCGAGTAAAAGAGAGAACACACAAGATTTCCACCTGATCAGCCTGAAGCATACGCTTAACACATTCGCTATTAACATAGCGATCTGCAAGATCCATACACCTAGCTTCATCAGCAAGTGCAGCAGCTGCTGCCAAGTCACCAGCATGCTTTAGTATGCGGCTCTGTTTTGAACAGATAACAAGAAAGGTTATTCAAATGATCAAACAGATCCAACTTCAAGCAGATAACATCTCAAACAGCCAGAAATAAATAGCAGTCATCTTAAAAGTCAAAATTAGTTCCTCGGATGTCAGTTTGAAGCTCTATCAGCTACATAAGAAATGGACAACTATTATTCATGTTCCTTCCCTCTTCCTACATTTAGTAAAGGTTTAATGTTTATTGAATAAGGCATAAGGCTTACTAATTCTTCAGCATATAAATCAATCAAATATACCATGATTCCAAACTAGTTGAGGTCACTGTATAAATCATCTATATCCATTCCACTCTATCATGGCCCCGTTCGTGTATTAGAACAATTTGCCTTTAGGTGCTTCAAAAACTATAGGTTTTCTAAATCTCACCCACTTACTTACACTAACATAACATCTCTAACCAAACCAAAAAATGTAAGGCCCTGAAAGTTGGAATGACACAACAATTTATGTTTTCGAAAAAGGGGCAAGCTATGGCCGCTGAGCTCACTCGACGACTCGCCTAAACCATTCAGCGACATGCCAAAGGGTACCTGAGCTGACCCAAAAGTTCTAGGAGTTTGGGTCGGGAGCAAAGAAATTTGGCAAAGAGAACTATTTGGCGACTCACTAAACCTATTCGGCCAGCTAAGGAATCTTGTAGAAGGGAGTTTGACTGCAAGATCAACCTATCGAGCAAGGACGAACACCGGCCTCAGAGAAAATCCTCAGAACTCATGCGATTTGGCAAATTAAGGCAGAGATTGACGACTCGCCGATCATGTGGGCAAGCTCGACCTAACTCGCCAAGATGGCTCCGATAATTGTTATTTCAAGGTTATTCCAGACTTTTCCTACCCAATAAACCAATAAAATACGTCATTTTGGACCTATAACTACCCCAATAACCGCCCATATCCTTACAATTCACCTCATTTTAAATCAATCTCTCAAAAATAACAAATTCCTTCAGGTTTCTTCTCTCCTAAGGTCTCCTTCTTCATCAAGCTAACTCAAGTCCTCAACTCCAAGTTTGTATGTGGGTATTCATTCATAGATCCCTTTCACCCATGGAGTTCAAAATATTTTCAATTGTTTCTACCAAATTCAAGTATGAACTTTATGTGTTTTTATTATTTCTAATTCAATTGCATGAATTATGTTTCATATCATGATTACTAATAATCTAATTATGCATGAGTAATTATTATTTACATGATTTCATGGATTTTCATTCCTAGTGTACTCCCACGACCACGAGTGGTCTCAAGGGAGGGTAGTGTGTACACAGGCCTGGTCCCTACCTTGTGGAGGTTTTCAATAAACCCTCAGCTCAAGGATAGCAATTAAAAGCAACAACCAAAGCTTAGGCAGATAAGAAAAATTCACCTAGAATTTGTCCCTGTTGGGATTGAACCTTGTTCTACATGGTTTCATCACATCATTGGACCATTAAGTTACACCCTTGAGTGCAAAATTAAAGGGGTCCTTGGTTCTATTGTAAGAGAGTGGAAAAGAGACTGGACAGCGCATCTTTTATTTTTAGAATCTTGACCGAAAGTAACTTCTAAAAGCAATTACTGATGTTACCAAACAGTAAAATCAAAAGGATACAAAAAGCACCAAAAATAAAAATGATAATAAGACAATATACCTTGACAGAATATAAATCTATTACAGTTGGAGTGTGCTCAATTGCCTCGTCAATTTTGCTAAGAGCAATGTCATACTGTTTGCGTCTATCATAATGCTGCAGGAACATAGTCTTTCATCAATTTGGAGAGTGAAAAGAAAACACAGAAAGGTTTGACTGATACGAAGGACATGTGAGTGAACCTGAGCCAAATAAAATAATGTCCACATAAGTGTTGAAGGGGGTTCCTTCTCCACACTGCACTTAAAGCATAAGGTCACATCTGTAAGTATATAACATCCAAAAAAAAAAAAAACCGAAGCCAACAGAAACCACAAAGAGTTACAATAGGCATTAAAAACAGCAAGCACATGGTACATATACGCATTAACCAAGGCAAATTGTGTCCCAATTGAGTTGGTTTTAATTGAGCCTTCTCCTTGGGATTGGTTTTTGTTTATACATCGTTATTCTATATTCTATAATATTCTCAACTACACCCTGGCTAGTCATTATGGCTTCAAGAAAACTCAATCACCATGACTCCAAGTTAGATGGTTCCATTGTCTTTACACACTGCTGTCAATGGATAATAGCAGTCAGTAGAGCCTCTGGGAATCCTGAATAGCAATAACTAAAATAACATGGCATCAGCAAGAGGATTTATTTAATTTGACGAGAAAAGGCAATGCATCCCTGCAAAGTATTTGAAGCTAAAAGTATTTATGCAAAAGAAATCATATTCACGCAAACTGAAAGATCCAGTGCGGTTTGATCCATCCCCGGACCTTGCACAGAGGGGGGACTTCAGTGCACCAGGTTGCCCTTTTTGTAGATTGAAATAAGAACGGATAACAAAACCAACTCTTTAAACACCAAAAGAGAAACCACTCGGTCTTCAAACTTCCTCCGTAAAGTTGTATTGACTAACAAAAGTATACCACCTCGATAATAAAATTTGAGAAAACGAGGAATAAGATAGTTTAACATAGAAGACAACCTACACAACACTAGTTTCTGGACTATCAAAAAATCAAAATACACAGCATCAGAAATAATACTATTTTGAAGTGATAACTATGTAGATTTCAATGGCTGATGTAGTTCACTTTAATTTTTATAAAATATAGATGTCACTAACTTTTAAGGAAGACGGGAGTGCTCAAACGCACAACTATATCATGTGATATTTTGAAAACTGTGGGAACTCTACACCACATGACCATATGTCACTAACCTTAAACGTCTTGTCTGCATTTTCACAGTCTCAGTAAAACATAAATTAATAAAGTTACCAAGAGAAAGGAAAATTAAGGTCTGCTGAAATAGTTTCCGGGAACTTCTCATAAAATAGTCACCAGAAAAGAACTGGAAACTGGTATAATTATAAAGAAACAATGCAATCTCAAAATTGCATTTAAATATCTTTTTGTTCGGTTCAAAGATTGAAATTTATTCAGAAACACCAACCTATCCTTCCAAATTTGCATGACACTTGGTTACTTATTCCAGGAACTTCTTCAAAACGGGTCTAATCTTGACTCGAAATACTCATCAGAGACTGTCAAGGGCCAAGCCCTTGAGGTGGTTCAGAAGGAATGAGATAGTACAAAATGGACAGCGTACAGACTATACAATCTTCTTACTGACATGAAACGTGACTAAGAATACAACAACATACCCAGTGGAATCCCACAAATGGGGTTTGGGGAGGGTGAAATGTATGCAGGCCTTACTACTACCTCACGGAGGTAGAGAAAACGTGACTAAGAATAACAAGTAAAAATCAAATCAGTTCGGGCAGAAGTGGTTAAATAAGGTCACAGTACAGCAATTTAGTTAATCCTTCGGTGGAATCAGTAAGATGCCATAGTGCGACATACACAAATTAGGCAAATGCATACCTCCCAGGGTATCCACCAGTACTCTTAAGTGATTTTTCAAGCTTCAAAACCAATTCCCCTAGAATATCAGCCTGTAAGAGATTAAGAGAACCAAAAATCAATCAAAAAATAAACAGGATTACAATAACCATGCAATACTCTTTATGTCAAAGCACATCAAGGAGCATCTGCACTAACCTTGCCAGGATGATCATACAGCGGATAAAGATCAGAAAACAAAGAAGGAACTCCCTACATATGCATCAGTAAAAGAAGTATCAGCTCAGATCTAAGACCACAGAAACCAAATTGAGCCAAGACTAAATACTTTTGTCAGAAGAGGTCGAATATAATTCTCGGCAGATTCCCGAAATTTGTCATCTTGGAGAAAATCAAGGGGAATTCTCTGCAGAAGAACATGGAAAACAGGAAAGAGAAGAATAAGACAAAAGAAACAAATAAACAAAGAATTATATTATTCTGGCTGCAAAATGGTGTTTAATAAGATCATCCTTTTTCCGAAATCAAAAAAATAGTATATTGATATTGACACCCAATTTTGACCGACCTACACCCTTTTTCAGATTGACTAAGTATTTTAAAACTTATATCTTTTATTAGATGTATAAGTTTATATTTAGTTTTTACCCAATTAACTATATATTTGGGTATTCATAATTTCACAAAATTATTCATTACTATTATTATTATTGTTGTTGTTGTTGTTGTTGTTGTTGTTTTTTAATGGCAAGGGGAACCCACAGCCGCTATTCTTTGTTGTTGTGGTTGTATTATTAATAATATTACTCATTTTTTCTATTTTATCAACTCTTAATTTGAAATAATGATTTTCATGCATTCAAAATTTTACATATCCATTTAATATATATTGTGTGCATATAATTTTAATAGAATAACATGTATTTTTGTTCTATATGAAAAGTTATTATTTGTTAATAAAATTTATTACTCCGTCCCATTTTATGTGGCACTGTTTCACTTGGTAAGGTGTTTAAGAAAAAAAAAGAACACTTTTTAATTTGTGGTCTAAAATCATCCATAGATATTTGTATGGTTGAAAATCATTTCAGTAAGGGTAAAAGGTAAATTATTTCTAATTCTAGTAATTCGATGATGATGGCGCATGGAACCAAAGCTCCAACCAAAGACCAAATGTGAACTCCACTACTTCCACTCCCTCAATATTGTACATAACCATACCCTGCATCTCCTTTATCTTACCAATCATTTACTCCCTACCAAACCCCTTCCCTACAATATCAACAACCCAACAACAACAACATACCCAATGGGATTCCACAAGTGGCGTCTGGAGAGGGTAGAATGTACGCAGACCTTACCACTACCTCATAAAAGTAGAGAGGTTGTTTCCTGGGGACCCTCGTCTCAATAACCCAAAAGCAGAATAAACTAGATATGACCAAAGGGAAAGGAAAAGAAAGGAATAAGAAGAGCGAAGTATGAAAAACACATGATATTATGTAAGTACGGCAAATTTAACACATATAATACAGATAAAGACAACACATTATATACAGACTCGACAAAACCTACTGCCCTACAAGATGGTTTCTTCGTGACTCAAATGCCAATTGTTGTACAAACGTGTGGCGACATTTGAAGTCAAACTCGCGGTGCCTATGTCTACATTCGCAGTCATTAAGCTTCGTGAAACAACTTTGACACTCATGCAGTCCCAAGGAGTTATGACAAAGGAAACACAAAGTTAGAAAAAGCAAATGTTGCCGATTAGGTGACTCACTCCATAAGAATAAATACCTCTACGGGCATGATGCAATAGAGTTCGAACAAATCCAAACCGCCTATCATAGAAGTTAAAGAAAGCGGCGTTTGGAAAATGATACAAGCAAATGTTGTCACATCATTGCAAATTTATTTTGAGAAAAATAGGGAGCAACAAACAACTTCTCAGTAACCGAACAAACAGAATGTTCTTGGATACTACATCACAAGAACTTCATTTCTTTAAATAACTGAGTAGTCTCTGAGGTCAATGGCGCACGATTCGAAGCTCAATACACAATGAGCCCACTACTCTACCCTTCTCTGCTTAAATACCTTACTTTTGTATGCAGAAAGGTTTGAAACCGTGATGTACCCCTACCCACACATCACGTATTGAGTACTTACCATTGGACCAAATCTCGAGGCTACTATACAAGAACTTCATTTACAGCACTCAGTCACGGAGATTATGAAAGGTCCAGATGGATAATAAAATGTCATTATTTATCAAACAAATGTGTCGAGTAACAAGAAATGTGTACATGCAAGTCATGAAAGTTGCAAGACAAAACAGGTCTGATACATTCTATGGACCACAAGAACTGATGGAGGGATAGTATGGGCCTTGGATTTTGGAGAAGTTTACCAAACCGAAGGTAAAGTAACTACAGAGACGGATGGAGGTGGCTGTTTACAGAAAGAAGATCACCTAATTGAAATAGGGCTTATGGAAGTAGAAAGAGAAGGGAAACAGGTTGTTCTCGGAGATGTCCTTCTATAGCAGGCTATTGAAAAGAAAGAATCCTGGATTTCGAATTTCTTCAATCACGTCCTTCTACAACAGGCTATTGAAGAAGGAGGTTTCTGGATTTCAATACTATCAGTTTGGATGCCGAAAGGGACACAAGAAGAGGTTTGCTTCTTTTATGTGATTGGCAGCTAAAGAAGAAACATTCATGGCTGAGAATTTGAGGAAAGGAAAATTTATTCGTAATCTCACTATTCCGATGAAGACCTGAACCATTTAAATACTTCACTACAAGATTGCCCGTCAATTAAGGTAGACGGTCCTGAATTTGGTAGTACATAAGGCGATGCCTGAGAGAGTCGAGGGAATGACAAGTCAACTTCCTGAATCAAAACGAACAAAATACAGATGAAAGTGTAACTTATTTTTAGGTTCCCACTACATGTCTCACTCCCGCATTAGAGCGGGAACAAATCCAGATTCAGGCTAGAAGGTCCCATATCTTCGTACCCAGGGGAACTCAAACTTGAAACGAGGAAGTTTTGCCAAAGAAGACGTTGGCAGCTAATGTCATGAAACCAAAGCACCTTCCGTGGTCTTCATACCATACAAGAGAACTGAAGTCCTCCATTTCCATGGCGAAATGTAGAGCTAGAGCACAAGCATTAGGTCTTTTTCTTTTTTAAAATATATAAGCACCTTGATTTAAAGGAATATAACATTTAAAAGTGAAGAACCATGTAACAAAAGTAGAACTAAAATCTCTAAAGAAGACCAAGTTGAAAATTCTTCACCAAGTGCCACCTTGTCCTAAGTTTTTCAATTGCATATGACAAACTATATGTTATCGACAAAATGTTTATATCCTACACATACTGAACTATTCAGAAAAATTGTAATATTTAGGACATATAACTAAATGCTCAACCTGTTGCAACATTAGACTATCAACAAAATTAAACAAGGTGTCAATAATCATGTTAAGAAAACAATGAAAAATATGCCATAGATGCATGAACGAAGATTTTCTTTTTGGGGATAAAACAGAGATCATTTTTTTGAGAAAGGGTAAAGTCAATTACCTTTACAGCAGATGATCTACTATACTGATGGGCAAGTACTCTGTACAGATTTTCTAATCTATCAATTTCATCAGTGGTATATTGCCCATTTTCAGAATACAGTCCCAAACATCTTTGTAAACCATCATAGTATCTGAAAGTTACAAAGAACATATCACATGAAATAGTTACTTCTTCAGTTAGAGTAAAGACAAGCTAACTGTCATGTTGTTCAAAAAAAATAAGGTCTAGCAACATAAGAAGCAAAAAAGCATGGCTGCAATATTAGAAACCAGCACAAATACCCGAGTTAGGTGTTCAAAAAGAGGGAAATGAAGAGAATCAACGTAAAACTAAAAGAACAATTTCATAAGCTGATCCAACTTAACATTGATTCCATTGATTGATTCAACTGAGTAATACAAACCAAACAGGCAACAAAAGAAATTTCAAACTAGCTTCCCCTTTCTCTTGCTTACCTTGTACCCAACACATACGAGATACGGTGATTCATTTTAGACCTTAGATACCAGAAAATACCATATCGCACCTAATGAAAGTTCATATTCATTGCCAAAACCGTTAAAAATACAATCCACAAGCACTCTTACAAGTAGTATGGAGACAGAGAAATAGGAGAGTTTTGGGGAGACAAAGAAAGACTTGTAAAATTGAGGTAGCCTCTGATCTCTTGTTTCTTTTTGGTCACCCATGAGGCTCCAACTTGTATAGAAGCTTGGGTGCCTTTTGTGGAAAATCATTTATTTAAGTGGTTCTCTACGTTTGGGTATACAAGAATTCTCCTGTTCTTTAATAAAATTATTTACCTAATAAAAAACGGGAAGAACACTTAACATGGACCTTGAATCATGAGGTGAACAAAAACTTTTTTAGGTTATTTTACTTAATTTGGTCCACTTCACAAATACGGATAAAACAGATATTACGAAAAAACGACTATTAAGAAGTTTGGCATGTGTGTGTATTTCTTAATCGAAAAAAAAAAAGGCAGACCTGATTTCTGCTGAAGGGAAAGAAAACAACAGAGAAGACATCCAAAACAGAAGGGACTAAAGAAACACAAAGCCAAACATTCTGAAAGGAAACAACTAAAGACAACAGCTACATATTTATCACTAATCAGTTTCTTTCTGATGCTCCAATACAGAGTGTACCAAACAACAGAAACCTGTATTTAAAATTCCCATTTTATACTTGGCATAATTATTGGGAAAAAATGCCTCAGGTGAACACATGAAATATAAATCTTGTGATAAATGCCTATTTTTGAAACGAAAGATTTACACAAATAGAAATGATTTAGGTATGGTCTCACCTGATGACTGATTTTATTAGATGAAAGCATCTACCATGAGTTATAGCGCTCAAACAAACAATTAGATAATTATGTACCTGTAATTGTCAGGATTCATAGTGAGAAGCACTCTGAACAATTTTTCACCTTCCTCGAAGCGGCCAAGCTTCAAAAGAAGTGAAGCTTCTTGCTCCTTATAGTCCAATTTGTCAACCTGAGGCAGCATAATATAGTCAATACTCATTCCTAACTTGAAAACAATTTCATGGCACTAAATTATGCGTGTACCATCTTCGGCTCCTTCTTGTGTAATTCTTCAAGAGCCCTCTCAGGAAATCCACATTCCTCTAACAAAGAGATCTGAAATAGTCAAAAAGCACATGACATTAAAGTTACAGAATTAAGCAACATCGTTCTAAGAGGCAATTAATATCTAAAATCTCCATAATCACCAATGCTAGCAAACACCATCAAAATTAGTGCATCCCCTACCCCCACCCCAAAAAAGAACTCACCGATGTCAACTTGTTAGCCAAGGAAGACCAGAAATTAAACCAGCAAAATGTTCTCAGATAACTCTTGATCATCCAAAATTTCCTATCCATATATAAAGCAACTTAAGTATTCAGCCAGACAAGGCTGCATACAATAGACCCTAGTGGTCGGGCCCTTCCCCGGACCCTGTGCATAGTGGGACTTTAGTGCACCGGGCTTGCACTTTTAAATATTCAGCCAGAATATAACACCACACTGTAGCTATCCTAGGCAGCACTTTCAGGTTGTCTCGAACAGTATTGATCCGAAACATTACAACTGATTGGACCAGTCCATTTTTATGTGGGCAGCTATGGAATACGCATTACTAATAGGTAACTTCCAGAATATGGAACTTAATCAACAACAATGTACACCAGAAAGTAGAAAACTGATCCAAGGCATATTTATATGCTTAAAAACCAAGATTAAATCCTTATTATAGGCCAAATTTGAGAATAAAATCCTTTGTAATTGCATGTTTAAGTTGTAATCATGTCCTTGTGCTAACCAATGTGATTAGGGTTTTTTTGGGTGAAATCACGCCGGAATGGAGCTTAAGGGCCTGTTTGGAAAGCCATAGTATATTTGAGATTTGATGTAATTACACTCTGTTCTGTAGACCAAGTAATTACTAGGCAAGGCAGGAATTGAGTATAATTGAAGGGGTGTAATTACACCATGTAGTTACTTAAAAAAAATTAAAATTCTTTTCTTCCTTTTATTTCTAATTTTTTTGTTTTGATTTATTTTTATTTCTATTAATTTAATTATTTTTATTATTCTAATGTATTTCTAAAATATTTTCTAAGACGAGGGTTCCCAGGAAACAGCCTCTCTACTTCTATAAGGTAGCGGTAAGTTTTGCGTACATTCTACCCTCCCCAAACCCACTTGTGGGATTCCACTGAGTATGTTGTTGTCGTTATATTCTAATGTATTCTTAAAATATTTTTTTAAGAGGGAAAACTTTAAGTGTCTGGGGTCCATCATCCAGAGTAGTGGCGATATCGATGATGATGTCACACATCGTATTGGGGCAGCACGGTCTAGATGGAGGCTTGCCTCTGGAGTATTGTGTGACAAGAAAATACCACCTAAACTCAAAGGTAAATTTCACAGAATGGTGGTTAGACCATCTTTGTTGTATGAGGTGGAGTGTTGGCCAATAAAAATGGCACATGTTCAGAAAATGCATGTCGCAGATATGAGGATGTTAAGATGGATGAGTGGACACACAAGGAGGGATAAGATTAGAAATGAGACCATTCGGAAGAAGCTAGAGGTGGCCCCGGTGGCTGATAAGATGAGGGAAGCGAGACTGCGATGGTTTGGACATGTGCAGAGAAGAGATACCAATGCTCCTGTAAGGAGGAACGAAAGGTTGGATTTAAGAGTCACTAGGAGAAGTAGAGATAGACCGAAGAAGCATTGGGGAGAGGTGATTAGACAGGATATAGCGAAACTTGATCTCACCGAGGACATGACCTTAGATAGGAACGAGTGGAGGTCGCGAATTAGAGTAGAAGGTTAATAGGTTAGCAAGGTTAGATTGATGTGTAGTCGTGGGGTATTGTAGGGTAATAAGTATTGTAGAGTCTCTATATCATGGGTATACATAATATGTGTTAAATTTATCGTATTACATAATATCATGTGTTTTTCATTTAGTAGTTGCTCTTCCTATCCCTATCCCTTTCTTTTCCTTTCCTTTTTGTTATATCAAGTTTATTTTGCTTATGGATTGTTGAGATAAGGGTTCCCAGGAAACAGCCTCTCTATTTCTATGAGGTAGTGGTAAGGTCTGCGTACATTCTATCCTCCCTAAACCCCACTTGTGGGATTTTACTGGGTATGTTGTTGTTGTTGTATTATTTATTACTTACATTTTATTTTCTTCTCATTCTCACCATTTACCTCTGCATGTGATCTCATGCAATTTTTCGTATTATCTATTCTTTTATTTATTCTAGTTTATTTTTTCATTAGCATGATTCTGCTAGTATTCTAACTTATAAATATAAGTAGAATTCATTGTTGAATACAGTTTATGGTCTTACATTTTTCTTTTCTTTAATATAACATTTTTTGTCAAACATGCATTCATGATGTTCATCAAAATTTTATATTTTTAGTTTTTATGATTAATTTAATTAAAATTATACTTTGAAAATATAAATTAATTATTTTATATATATTACTTATGAACATATGCTTTTTAATTAATTTATTTTCAAAAGATAATATATATCTTAAATATTTGATTCAATATCATTTATAAAGGCATATTGTCCAATATAAATTTTAAGTTTAGATTAATTAATTTTTATTTTTAAAATTTAATATATTCCTATGGTTGCACTTGTGACACCAAACAATATGGTTGTAATTGCATTGTAGTTATGTTGAGTGTAATTACATTGTGGCAAACAAACAGGTCATCGTAATTAGTAGGTTGTGTAATTATTAGGCTGGTAATTACTACCCTGGTAATTAAACCAATTCCAATTACCAAGTAGCTTTCCAAACAGACCCTATATGAAGTGGGAATGCTTGGAAGGTGAAGGTGAAGCCAAGAGATGAGAGACAAAGGAGGAGAAACTCAAGAGAAAACACAAAGTTAAAATGAGGCCCAGCTCCGTGTTGGCTCTGTGCCATAGAGCTAGGAAGTGAAATTTTCCTTCAAATAGGCAGTGATGTCTTCCACGCAATTTTCTTCTATAAGTAGGGCATTTGGCACTTTTTTGTGATATTTTAATTAAATAATTTTTATTTGGCAAGGCTTGCGTGACTTGGGTGAGAAGAAACGTCAATTTTCTAGGGTTCTTTTCTACTGTTTTTCATCTTTTAATTCTTGAATGTATTTTGAAGAATCAAATCTAGAGAATCAAATTATGAGTAGCTAAATCCTATATTTCTAGGTTTGGGCTACGAATGATTGTTAAGTATTGAACCTTTAGATGAAGTTAGTTATATTGTGTTTCAATTTCATTATTTTAATGCTTGAACACCATTTGGATACACATATTGTCTTTTCTTGAACTCGGGAGAGAAATTGAAAAGATTAAACATGAAATATAGGGAGCAAGATCATTCTTTGTAAAAACAGAGGTTTGATTTGTATCTAGGATACGGATACACCTAGTTTACCTTGCTTGACTATGAAACGAGAAAAGAGCATAATGACCCAGAGTTGGTTAGATCTATCTCTGCTCAACGACGTAGTTATATTATCAACTGTTGTAGATAATTAGAGCTTCGAAAGACCATAACCATATTATTAAACTCTACGTCAGTAACTTGATAACCAAGCAGAATCTAAGGTGGAAAATACTTTGCATGAATTTGTATTAAAGTCTAACCCAGGAATTCCCCTACTTACTGATAAAAATCCCCAAGTTGAATTTGAATCTCTGATATTTAATTTTTGTAGTTATTAACTGCCATTGTTTAATTAAAACCACCAGTCATATTCTTTTTGCACACTTGCATTTAATTATAGTTTAAAGTAAACGTAGAGTTGCTAGTCAAAAGTCCTTTGGGTTCGATAATCTGACTCGCAGGAGTCACTATATTACTTGTTTGACTACAAACACTTGCATGAGCCAAGTTGGTGCAACAAAAAACTACACCATCTTAACTCATTTTATTGACAGTAGAAATGCTGAAAAATTCCGGCTTGAAAAACTACTCTCATACTACATTTAATTTCTAAAAATGTGAATTTCCAAATAAACAAATAATGGGAAGTCTGAAAGTGCAAAATCTTAACAGTAACAAGCTAAATAGATTGGTATTTGCACAAGTGTATTGGAATTTACCAAACAGAGTCCTCAGATTAAGATAAACACTTAAACAAAAGTAAAACCCTATTCCTAGCAGTGACTGTTACCTTGTACAGGAGCATCTCTCCATGTTCACAGCGTTCGTTCTCTGGAGGGTAGTCATCATCAAGAGTCCCTTCATATGCCTCAAGGATATCAACAGCTTTTGATCCACTAACAAATAACAAAGGGAACTACCTCAATATGCACGGATTAGAAATAGAACTGAATGATATCAAATCTCAAGGGGATAAATAATTTTTTGTGAAATAAATGGTGAAACAGCAACAACAAGACGGAGTATCCATTACCCCATGCATGATAATACCTAAACAACTAAGAAACTTCAGGCACAGGAAATGCACCAAAGATTTTAATGAATAGGAAACCCACTGAAGATGACAAACAAGAATGAAAATGCTGAACTTCCTCTTAGACACTACAAAGTATAAAGTTCTGAAGATGCAACACATTCACACCACTACTTATATCAAACTTCAATTGTTATGACGACTTCTGATTTCTTTGCCCTTCTGTGTTTTTCAACAACAAAAAAATACATGTCAATAGTGATAAGAAAGACCCAAACAGTAAAACCTGCCAAGAGATGAAACATCTCTGGCATCTTCATGCTTCAATTCAGAAGAAAGGATTTGGTCTCAATAAAAGAGCCTATGAAAAGAAAAGAAAATGTTATCTAAGAGTAGTGTTCTTTTTTCTACTGAAACAAATTAGCTAAATACTGAATAGGACTCGATATCAACTTAGCCACTAATGCAACTAAAATGTTGTCCACGCATAAATTCAAAAGAAGTGCTGGTCGAATCTGACAAGAGAAAATGAAATTAAAAGAGCAAAGGAAATTAAAGGAGTCGGATCAATTCCCTTTGTTATCAAAGGAAAAAAAAGCAGTCCGATCAACTGCCAAATTCTTGTTTTGTAGATAGGAAAAAGGAGTGTTATTTTTGTAAAGTCAAATGTTAATGGAGGTTGTATCGGACTTGGATTCCCTCATGTGATGGGCTTAGTCCGCATTTTGCAGGCTTTTGCTACCTCCTTGGTAGTTGGTACTATTTAGAAGAGAAAGTCAGCTGCAAACTTTCAATCAAATGATTTCAGGTGCTGATATTCCCCCCTCCCCCCCACCCCCGATGTTCAACAGCAGAAAAAAAAACGCATAATGCTGAAGTCCTCAAAGACGTCAGCAAAACAGAGCCGCAATGAAGGAAAAACACATCTAAATTCTAATATTTGGAGTGGCTATTTCTACATACTAGAAGCAACACATACTTTGAGTTTAAATGATGAGCAACGGCAAAGCCAATCCAGTTCATACGATGATTTGGTTTTAGAGTGAGCAATTGCTGTCTTGTTTCAACAAAACCTTCCAAGTCACGCATTTGTGCCTGTAAGAAAACACAAATCAACGCATAAATCAGACAGAGCAGGATAGATGAAATTAAAAATGAATGGAAAAAGGTCGTCAGCATGACAGAAACATTATTCTAGCGATCTTGTTGCGATAAGCTCTTAATTATAACCCTAACTAAACTTTGGAAGGCTGATGATTAGTCAAGAAGCCCTTCCACTGACTAAATTAGCTAGACAAAGAAAGATCAAGTAACCAAAGCAATTCATTGAAACACATATTAAAACAGAATATGCAATTAATAGGGCCAGACTTGCACATCTACATGTTTCTGTGAAATCAGCAGCTCCATGTAATAGCACTGTCTTAAGAACCCAACTGAAGAAGATGGCCAGACTACAGATATGCCACATCAAAGAGCACACAAAATGAATTGCTGAAATGCTGAGGACATAATTTATATGAGCATAAGTACATATCAAAAGATCCATCTTATATTATCATTTGCCTTCCGTTATTAGCCTTTCTTCCTTGTTTTTCTTTTCCTTTTCCCTTTTTTCCGTATCTAGTTTATTCTGCTTATGGATTTTTGAGACAAGGGTTTCCTGGAAACAGCCTCTCTACCTCTATGAGGTAGTGGTAAGGTCTGCATACATTTTTACCCTCCCCAAACCCCCCAAACCCCACTTGTGGGATTCCACTGGGTATGTTGTTGTATGAGTATATATCAAAAGTCAAACTGCATTTGGATCAACAAGAGAAGGCATGGAAATCAACTCTATGTAACACTCCAAAAATAGCACTTGGATCAATGAAAGAAGGAACAAAATACCAACAGTGTGTAATTCCAAAAACATATTAGTCACAAGGCACTTCAAAATGAAACTACCAAAGTATCAACGGAAAGATAATGGCAAAAATCACAAGTATATATGATGAACTTCTAGTCCGCCCTCTTCTAATTACAACAACTTCCCATTGAATCTGCTTACCATACTACTTTTGAAGTAAAGAACTCATTAAGGGACACAACTCAGAAGAACACAAGCACATAACATTAAACACCGAAAACACGTTAATGAGGATTTAGGTTTGATGAGCCCAAGGGGGAAAAGAAAGATAATTGAAGTGCACGCAACAACATTCATACCGAGTTTAATCCCATAAAAGGGGTCTAAGGAGGGTAGGACTGCATAGACCTTACCCCTACCATTGTAGGGTAGAGAGGTTGTCTCCAGTAGAACCCTCGGCTCAAAAGAAGAGTGATCAATGCAGGAACGAGAGGAAAACAACAGCAACAAAACAACAAGAAGTACACAGTACATAAAGCGACAGGTTCTAGTAAAGATTGGAGAACAAGATCCTACCTGAATTACTAACTAATACTACCAAATAGAGAGAAGATGGGACGAAGAGACTAAATGAAGTGCACTCTTAATGGTCAGAAAGAAAGAAAAAGGAACAAAAAACTAAAACATTTGTTACTAAGAAGACTAAAAATTCCGACCTGTAGGAGGGATAGATCTCGTAGTATCTCAATATTGTCAGGATCAATCCTGAGGGCATTTCGATAGCATTTAATTGCTTCTCGGTACTCTCTATCAGACCGGTAAAGGAGCCCATAAACATGCCAACAAACATGGCTCTTAAGGTCATTCTGCAAAGAGAGTAAGACAATTAATTCCAATACATCACAAACAAGAATCCAACCTAAAGCCCTTACCAAAGTAAAAAATCCAAACTACAGCCCTTATCAAAATAAAGAATCCAACCTCAAGCGCTACAAAATTTAAATTCCAAAATATGAAATCAAAAATTTTTGAAAAAAGGGAAAAGAAAGGAAAACTACACCTTTAATCCAAGCCGGACAAGTTCATATGCTTCTGACTTACGGTCCATACAATTCAAAGTTAATCCTTTCATCGACAATGTTTCTGATAACCACAACACAAAGTAAATAATACCATCAGCAGCCACAGGAAAAAATGGCAATCATCAAAAATGCAGGTATCATATAGATCATCCATAAATCAGCTACAGCATCATCAAAAACCATGTTGATGATAACACTAGTGTTATCAAGGCAAACAGCGTGAAAAAGTGCTCACATGTCTATCGGGACATAAAGAACATAGTGCAATTAAAATGTGGGCTTTAGTTTTAAAATTGCAATGAAGCAAAAAGTAGAAATATACAAATATATATTATATGCAATAAGAAAACTACTTCATAAATAATGATTTCCTTAACAATTACCATATCTGTTTTCAATATATTTATTTTTTGAGTATGCTGTATTCAAGATACAACTTATGGGCAATGGGACACATGCCTTAATACCCTGCCTACACTGAAGCACAGTCTAAGTTAGGGGGAGCGCCTGCCCTGAGCTTCAATGAGATTTAGCTTTCAAGTGCGTCCCAAATGAGCCTTTGACAAAACCAGATAATATCAGGAGAAGAAAAATAAATTATAATTTTGATGTGGTCTTTAGGTTTTTGGGAGACAACAATGGCACTGGAGAGTGAACGGGGAAATAGGATTAAGGGTTCTGTGAGGTGGTTCAGTGCCAAAAGTTTCAGTTTCACTACTCCTAATGATTGTCGTCACCGATCAGGTATCAAATCTAAAGGCTTCCCCATCAAAGGTGAAGTCCTCGAGTTCGATGTTTATCCACAGACAACAGCCACGTAGCAAGGTTGTCAACATCATAGCTAGCTGTGTTGGTGGTGCACCTGTGCAGCTCCAACAACTTTGGCAGTGGTGAGCATTGCAGTGAAGGATTTGAACATGTCAGTAATTCTTGAACCTCCTTTACCACTTTTACTAGAATTTTTCCTCATGTCAAAGAGATCCAACAGCTTATATATAACCCCAAAAAAAAATATTTTCCCCTATTTGCACGGTATAACTTTAGTTAAGGAGATTCAACTGAATCCCCTTTCTCCAAGATAGATCTACCCTTGCATTCATGGATACTTGGACATGCTCAGACCTATTTAAGGCGTAAGCTGCAGGACGGTGAAACCAGTAGTTCATGTCAGCAACTACAGTGCCAATTTTATTGGATGTCCCTTGAAACCAGTAGTTCATGTCAGCAACTACAGTGCCAACTTTTCAAATCCAGACAAGGTCTAGAAACTCCAACTAGAATTATACCTCTAGTTTAAGACTTTTTAACTTTGAGCAAAAAAATTGTTGCTCAGATGGACACTTATGTCCTGCCTTCTATCATATACCACTGAGAGAATGAGTTAGATGCTTTGAATGGATGAAGCTAGTTAACTATTTGAATCTGACAATCTAACATGGTAGAAATGGCTATAGGGTTGAATTCATGCATATAAATGTGTTAAGGAATTTTAGACGTAACAAATTATGTCTAGTTGAACCATGAAAAGGAACCAAGCATTTATTTTTAACTTCCGTTCTGGATGCTGCAATAAAATTGGACTTACCTCCATGATTGGGGAATTTCTTGAGAATTGTATCAGCAGCCTTTAGTCCTTTCTTATACTGCTTAGTCTCGTAAGATTTCTGCAGGAATTGAGGAATAGGATATTAAATTAACCATGTCTTCAACAACCACCAATGTCAGGAATGGAATAAAGATAAAGTCAGACCACCTCTTCATATCAAGTCATAGGTAGTAAGAATGAGGACATATACTCGCAACAAAATTAACTTAATTGTCTTATGCAGTCATCTAAGCAATGTTGATACAAGTCGATAACAACATGTCAATCCTACTAAAAGAGATTAACGGCAAGCAACTCCTGCCACTTCACCAACCATTACTTGAATGGTTCACGAGGCTAAATTAATGACTAAAGGGAACAATTATCATTGGCCTCATCAATTGACTCAAATGTTATCAAATAACAGCATTCAAAAAAATTTCTGTGGAAGTGTGACTGCCAGACTGTAATCGTGATCTTCTCCACATCACATAATCAGATAGGATGAAGAGTCTCCCTTAACAGAGGTCCAAAAAGGAAATGATATAGAATTAATTCAAAACTAATAAAAAGTCCAAAAAGGAAATGATATCGAATTAATTTAAAACTAATAAAAAAAGCTGCCACTTGCATCAATATAAGAGTAAAAAACACTAGCATTACTAAACAAACATGGAAATCACTCTTGATGATAATAGGATTATTCAGTTGGCACCATTTTACACTCATTAAAAACAGACACTTGATATGAAAATGTAATAAATAGTGTATGTTGTTCCATCCAAACAAGTGTTTTGACCAAACGATTCATTATGTCTCCACCTCCAAAGGATCTTGGAAAAAGTCACCACCTTTACTTCAAATTCACAAAAATAAGTGAGGATTATAATAACATTCAAAGGAGACATGCTTCAATCGTCTTAACAATTCAGTGAAGTAATTGTCATGAATTCTAGGGTTAAAGTAACAAGAACGAAAAGAAAAACTAGATGCGGCCAATAAAATTCAACTGAAAACAATTCAAGGTAAAGCATCGATTGAAGTAGAAGATAAAATTGAAGACTTACAACGATGAGTTTGAAGAGGTTGGCCTCCTTCTGAGGAAGTGAAGCCCCCATTGTTGTAGAGCGAAGATTGCTGAGATAGAGAGGGAATCGAGTAGAAGACTGTTTAGATTTGGAAGTGGAAAGTGAGGGCTTTGTATTAAGGGCTGCGATAGAGAAGAAAGAGCATAAGAAGAGCAAAGGAGGAGGCTTTATCTGCTGCAACCCTACTCAGAGGGAATTGGGCAAGATGAAGCTGTGGGAAGCTCCGCGTGGGTATTTCGGTAATTTCTTGGTCGTTACAACCTTAAGGACCTGTTTGGAAATTCTTCTTAATCGGATTTAGTATCATTTAGGAGTCGTTTGGTAGGTAGCATTAGAGAAAATAATCCATGAATTATCTATTGGTATTAATTAATACTATATTTGATAGAAATTTGAACTCGTATATAATTTAAATCATATATTAGTTAATACTTCATACATAGTATTAGTTAATACCTTGGATTTGATACCATAGGATTATATATAAAGATAAAAATATCCCTCGAATTTTTTTAAACTTTTTTTTTATTTTCTTGATTTTATGTTTTATATTTGTAGTTTTGTACTAGTAAATTTCTTTAAATAAATTATTTGACAAAATTTATTTATTTGCGGATTCATATTTTCATGATATAAAAACAAATAAATTTAACATGTCAAATTTTTAAATTTTATTTATTTATGAATTCATATTTATATAATAGACAAATATATTTTGCCATGTGAATTTTTTTTTTTTAATAATTAATTTAGTTCAGTGATTTTATTGATACAAATTAAAATAAAGTCCAATGATGTTTTAGACATATTCTTAAATTTGAGTGACCTTGTAAGATATAAACACTATATTAAAATTACAACTTCCAAATTTTTATGTGTAAATATAGATTGTTTATTTTATTATTGTTTACCATCTTTTCGATTTTAACAATAGATGGCCTATCTTTGTTAAATTAAAAATTGATATTTTATTAGTAATGAATTTATTAAAATCACAATTATTTGTTCTCAAATAATTCAAATGAGAAGATAACAAATACGATGACAAAATTATTGTTCTCCTTATAAGTTAAAGCCACAAAAAATAATCTAGTTTGATCTAATTACATGAAATAAAAAAATTCATAATAATTCAAGGGTATTATTGGAAAGAAGGTTTTTGTGAAGTTTTAAACCAAACATAAGATTAGACGAAAAGCAATGAAAAACGTTTGATAAAAAATAATCCGTGCATTACTAATCTATGCGTTATTTATTTTTTGTACCAAACGACCCTTAGTTTAAATATAAGTTTTACATTATTGTAATTTAAACAAGAACAACATATCCAGTGGTGAGGGTAAAATATACGCAAACCTTATCACTACATCTCATAGTGGTGAAGAGAATGTTTCATGAAATTACATTATTGTAATTTAAAGAACATTTAATTTATCTATCTATACTATATTAAAAGCGTAAAGACCTTTAGCGATATTGTTTGAACTTTTTGCTTTTCATTAAAAATACTCTGCTTTACACAAAGTCATTTTTTTACTATTTTTATTATTTTTTCTTTTATTTATTTAGTTCCAAAATTCACTTTTGAATTGGAATTTCTTTATATGTAGAATTCATTATTGATTTAGAACTATTCTTTATAAATAATTGTTTAGGCTACGAAAAAAAAGAAAAAATATTACTATTATTTTCTCTGATGTTTAAGACATTTAAATTAACTAAAATTTTAATTATCAAATTTTTTATTTATAAAAATATGTAATATAAAAAATAATAATTAAATTATGTTAAAAACATTAAACTTTACAATAAAGATAACTCACTATTCCCAGAAATGTTACCATGGATTGAAAAAAGTAGCAGAAATACAAATTTTGAGAAGAATAAATTAGAGAAGTTAATGCAAATACCTAAAATACCCTTACTATCCCAAGTTGGTCACTTTAATCCCTCAGGTCGTTTGGTTTGAATAGAAGTTACTGAGTAATGAGATATGTTGAGATTAGTAATAATGTAATAAGTTATGTTAAGATTAGTAATAATGAGATAAATTATATTGGGATTAGTAATAATGGGATAAATTACGATGAGATTATTTCTTATTGAGTGTTTGGTTTGTTGCATAAATTTTAAGAATATGTTGTTTATACATTCACTTTACTAGATTTTTTAAAATGTAATTGCTAGTTTTATTATTCAATATTCTTTTTAAAAATAAATCTTTCATCTTATTTGACTTAAATATTTTTATGTGTGAATTTTCATGATAATATTGTATGCATTCAAATAAAAATTTCTTATTTAATTTGCAAAAAATAGAACTTCTATTTTTAAGTTTGTTAGAGTAAACAGGATTTATGAAAAAACAAAATATAAAAAAATATAAAAATTAGTCAATAAAAATTATATTATATAGTGTAATTTTTTAATAGAAAAATATGAAAAAATAACATAGAGATAAGGAGTGAAGGCTGTGAATATTATTATATATTGTATTTTAATAATGTAATATACATAAATATATAAGGTGAGGTATAAAAAAGGGTTGAAAAGGATATTTTTATCATTTACTCTTTTTATCCCGGGATAAGTTATTCCGAAATTAGTATGCCGCCGAAGAGGAGGGATAATTTATCCCTATACTATTTTTTAATTCTGAGATAAGTTATTCCGGATTTGCCAACCAAACAATAATTTAAGGGCCACTGTATTTTTATCTCGAGATTATTTGCACTTCTCCTTCACAACAAATGATCTATTATTACATAAGAGAAAATGATTTTTAATACTTTTAACAAATAAAATATTATCTTTTTTTTGTCTCAATTTATATAAAACGTGTAAAATTTTTGAGAGTCAATCATTATAGAAGAAGGTTTAAGCTAGCAATAAAGATAGCTCACTTTTCCTAGAAATGTTAGAACAACTTGGTAGATTGAAAAGAGTAGCACAAACACAAATCTCTAGAAGAATAAGTTGAAGAAAATAGTTAATGCAAATACCCAAGTACTTGAACTGATAAAAGTAGTTGGGAGAATTAATCATAAGATTATGTGAAAAAATGAATTAGGAAAACACATCTTACTAGTGTTTTTGATGACCTAATTTTGAGTGTTATTGGTGTTTTAAGCTTCAAAGGTGTGTTTCACATGCTCCGTTCCTTACTTGTATTTGCTACGTGGGATGTCATATCAAAAATTGTATTTAAAAGTTAGAGTTTATTATGAGTTGAGGAGTTTAGATGATACCGAACTAAGTAGGAGGATCCAAAATACAATTGAATATAAGTATAAAGACTCATTAAACTATTCTGTCAAATAAAAATTATGACAACTCTTTTTTCAGCAGGCAACTATATGGCAATACTACAGAGAAAGAGGTGCTTTCGTGTGACATGCTATAATCTCAATACCCTTATAAGATAGTGATAAATTTCACGATCTCTAGACCCGATTCTGCGAAAAAGGGACTGAGGAAGTAAGTTTTTGAGGAATTTTCGCTCCCAGCCTTTCTAATTTAGCGGGGAAAATTATTTTGACGATGGATGTTTTATCCATTTTCGGGGGGCAAATTTGCAAATAAAGAAAAAAATAATTTGCTTAGGGTACCCTCCGTTCATCCATCGTCAGTCGTTTTCGTCCCTCTCCCGCTCAGTCCCCATTTTCAAAATTAAAATAAAAGAACAAAAAATAATCTTTCGCTTCACAGAGTTCTCAAGCGAATGAAAAGCTCGTGTGCTTTTTCAAGTTTCTGAAACTTCCAACTCCTTATTGGAAGATGGTGAACGAAGCTCTTATCTCCGATCCGGTGGATCCTCTCCATGGCCTTGCCGGAATTTCTCTTCTCCCTACAACAGTTAGGGTTTCCCCTGACGCCTCAGTATCAGTAGACCCCAAAGACCTAGAGTCAATTCACAATTTCATGAAGTCCATGGTAACATTTTTAGTTTGTTTTTCCTTAATTTATTAAGATTTTTAGCTCTTTTATAGATCTTCTATGTTAATCTAGAGGAGAAATAGTGTTAATGTCGTTACTTGGAGAGCTTTTGATGTTCTTCGATCCGTTTCTGCACTGAACTCCAACTTCAACTTACAATTAGTAGAATTAGAATGGTATTTGACAACATAATAGTGTAATTTATTCTTTGATTTGATTTTGGATGATGCGGTGATGATATTTTTTCTTCTTCATTATGATAACAAAAGGAAATGAAGAATCCTGGACTCTTGGAGGAGGCTAGGGAAATTGTGGATAATGGTGCGGAACTTTTGAACACCAAGTTTACGAGTTTTATACTATCTAAGGGCATTGATGGGGATGTTGCAATGAAGGGAAAGGAGAAGCTCCAAGAGAGAAGACCAGGCCTTGGTCGTAAAAGGGCTCGATTTTCTCTCAAGCCAAGTACAAGGTAAATTATAGACAGTCGTCGTTTGTTTATTCTCAAATTAGATCCTATTGAAACGTTTGTTATTCTCAAATTAGATCCTATTGAAACTATGGCATTATCGTACCTTGCTATGTGTTTGCAGTCAACCTACTGTCAGCATAGCGCCTCGTTTAGACATTGATCAACTGTCAGATCCAGTGGAGTTTTTCTCAGTTGCTGAAAAGCTAGAAGGTGAGTTTGTTTCTTTTGTTATCTCTTAACTATCTGGTTGCACGTTGATCACATCTGCAACTAAAAATAGTATATACTTAGAGAATAACAGTTTTTACACATGGTGATTTTACAGATGCTGAAAAGGAAATAGAAAGACAGAAAGGCAGCAGTATCCATGATCCAGATGTGAATAATCCACCTGTCAATGCAAGGCGTCGTCGACCAGGCATCTTGGGGTACACTTAGTTACTCTTTGTTTTTGTCATATGGAAATGCCTGTCTTACGTTTATCATCCTCTCAACTTGCTGCTGCACCTTTTTAGATTTCTCTTTTTTGTCTCAGCAAATCGGTGAAGTATAAGCACCGTTTCTCATCCACCCTTCCTGAGAATGATGATGCATTTATATCATCTCAAGAGACATTGGAGCATGATATTCTGGTGGAACATGGTTCTCAATTGCCAGAAGAGCTCCCTGGCTTCAATGTTGAACTACAAGAAGCAGATTTCACAGGTTAGTGGCTTTAACTAATCAAGATAGACACCCTCTGATTTCTAAATGATATTTTTAACTTCTCTATGAGCAGAATGTATTTGAGAGGTGATGATTGGTTTCCTATTCGACAGGATCAATAAAGAAAACAGAAAACAGAATCAACGAGATTTTGGATGAATTACTGTCTGGTAGTGGTGAAGATCTAGATGGGGACATGGCAGTGTCCAAATTGCAAGAGCGGTTGCAGATCAAACCCATTGAACTAGGCACCTTATGTATTCCTGAGTTCCCTGTGACTGGAAAGCTTGATGGTAAGGCTATTGGAGAGAGGATTCAGAAGCCTAGGAAGTTTTCACTAGACATAAAGGAGTTGGTTAAAAGTGCAACTGAGGGAACACCTTCTTCTCACAAACAGCATGAAGAAGGTCCTGCCAGTAATTTAGCTTCACCCACTCCACCAAAAAGTCCATTTTCTTCATTGTCTTTGTTGAAAAAGAAAATTATGCAGTCAAATCCACTGAGAGATCCTTTTTCGCCTCTCAACATTGATCTGCAATCAGAGCATCCAGATTGGTCTGTGAATATGAAATCACAACGTATGAATAATGATGTTGGACCTACTGAAAATAGGAATATTATGGTTCCTTTAAGAGGTTCAGACTTAGTGCATGAACAACTAAGTGAAAAGAATTCAGGCAGAGACAGTGCAAAATCTGGGCCAAATGGATCTCGATCTGGAATGGAGCAACGAAATGGTTATGATGACATTGATGTCAATACTAACATCAACTTAAATATGAGAAATGTGGATTCCCGCCGTGAGTCTGATGGGTTTGACAATGTGAAATATGATTCAGTTATAAACAATGTTTTGACCGATCAACAAGATCTTGAGATCGAATCCTACATTAACTGTCAAAAGCTGCACGATGGGGAAGTTCCTGCAGAAGCAGTGCCTTCACTTCAACCCCAAGGAAAAGCTGACGATACAGCCAATTGTACCATCGAAACAGCTGTTGAGGATTTTGGATCAACTGAAATTGATCAGCAGGCAAGTATATCCACTTTTAACCATTATATGCTACATTTGATACATTATGTCAGGAGTTACAGTTTCAATTCTGACATTTTTTCAATCATACATCATTAGCAGGTTGACAATATGCCCCCAGAAACAGCGCCTTCTGCAGAACAAGATCATTACTTTGAGGGTTCTGTCAAAGGCTTAAATAGTGGTGAGATTCTGTTTTTAGATTATCTTTTCATGTCAACTCATCATTTCTGAAGATGAGACATTTGAGCATTGTCTATTCCTAGGTAGATTCTTCCGTGTGGCCAAATATTTGTACGTGTTCAAAATATGTGCATCCTGTTAACGTTTAACACATCTCTTGAGTTTTTCCTGGAATCATCTGTAGTCAACTATTCGTTTTTTGAACCACTTGAATATTCAATTCTTGGGAAACTGGATAGTTCTTAGGTCTGCTACCGGCTACAGATTAAAGGTGTGAAGTGTTGGAATTTAGTATTGGAAAGAAGTAACTGCCCGTGTTTGCCAATATTTTTCTGCAGCAGACCAATACCTTAGGTTGCTTGGAGATGTTCTCTCATAACTTTTCTTTCCACTTCTCTTTCATCTCTGTTTTTTTAATGGGAGGATGCATCTTTATAAAAAGAGTAGATGCGTAGAATTTTGAACTTGTGGTTGTCAGGAATCATGACTTCCGAGCTTCGCTTTCTTTGTTTTATTTGAAAAAGGTAACGATTTTATTGAAAAGATGGAAACAACTCTCCATCATTGTATACCATATAGAGAACCTAAAAATTATATGGTTTCTTGCAAAAACACTCTCATTACTATTTATCAGGATATTTGAAGCACTCCAAAAGTAACAGGATTTATCTAAGATGTTGGAATGTCACTTCTATCTTTCGACCATCCCGTTAGGTTCTAGATTTAAATTAACAAGACAGAAGTTTGACACTGGTACATGCAAGTTATTGTTGCATTTGATGTTTTATTGTGGTTAGGACTTAGGAGCATTAACGTGTCTACAGTGTCACTAGCAAAGCATTCAGGATTTAATTATTAAAGTGATCCATGTACGGATAGCATAAGATGATATGTCACATATTCATATCTATTGCCTTGTAACAAACAGGATACTGCTCTTCAGAGTCAGTGAGTTCTTCCATTTAACCCAGTTTATATATGGTCACTTGTTTTACTGTCTTTTCTGTTTTAAGTAATCTGTTACCTCCAAATATATAACCTACGGCTGTTAAATCATTCTCACATTGATCACTTTCTCTTTTGCAACGGTTCTTTTAGGTTTTTTCACTCTTTACATTATGAAGTTGTCATAGCTTCATTGTCAAGCCAATAGACGCGGGCAGTTTTCACTGTCACCACCAAGGACTCTCACTGCAATTTAGTTGCCTGTACATTCTAAATTTATGTCGTTTTTCTTGAATGGAGCCACTCTACTTTGCATATCTTATCTAGTAATAACAGTCTAAAGTTTGGGAACAACTTGAGAACCTTGATGTCTTTTTACAGATCAATTGAACTCAGTTGCAATTGAAGTTCCTGCTAGAGAAGTGAGATCTAAATTTCCTGAGATGAGCCCTCAGCATCACACCCAGGTTACCTGCTTTCTTGAATGCTCCTTTATTATTTTATTTATATAGCAGAAGATATTTAGTATCTTCTACTTTTGGGGGCCTGATATTTTTGAGACGAGGGTCTTTTGGAAACAACCTCTCTATCTATATGAGGTAGTGGTAAGGTCTGCGTACATTTTACCCTCCTCAGACCCCAATTGTGGGATTCCACTGGTATTTTGTTGTTGTTGTTATATAGCAAACTCAAAGTGCAAAGTCCTGTGCTAGATTTGCCCATTTTTCTCTGGCAAGTTTATCTTTGGATACAGACTCACACACACTGTGAAAGCAATAAATGATGGCAGGGTATAAGGGGTCAAAATATTTGCCATTTATAAAAGCCTGGTATTTAAGTGGAGAAGCGGGCATGCTATCCATCAAGTTCCAAATCATTTGCCATTGGTCCTCAAAGATTTTTCAGTTATCCAAAATAATTATTGTTAGAGTATACAAAATCAAAGTAAAAATCGTTTGATTCTCCAATTGTAAGTGTAATATAGAAGAGAGTAAGGCTGATTACTTTTACCTGATCAAATCCATAGATGAGTAAACACTACTGGTGATGAGCTGCTTTTGATAACCATGATTATTTGATTCTCTTGAAAAAAGGCAATGATGTCACTGATCTAAGTCGTCAAATGTGTTCATTGCTTTTAGAGTTTGGTTCTTAAGCTATCTGCTGAAATGACCCTCTGCTGAAATGACCCTCTGTTGGGTTGTATTGTTGTTGTATTAGTTCGTAGTTGGTGGCGTCCGGATCTGATGGTAGAGTAAGGTCATGTCGTTGGTTGGGGTCGGGGGTAAGAGGTGGGGGTGGTAGGAAGGGCACGGGCTATTCTAAATTAAGGGTAGGATCGTGGAATATAGGTACACTTACAGGGAAATCCACAGAGCTAGTAAAGTGTCTTAAGAGGAGACAAATTAATATAGCGTGTGTTCAGGAGACTAGATGGGTAGGGACCAAAGCTCGGGATGTAGACGGGTTCAAGTTATGGTACTCGGGGGGCTCTAGGGACAGAAATGGTGTAGGTATACTAGTAGATGAGGACCTTAGGGATTATGTGGTGGAGGTTAGGAGGTTTAACGATAGGATGATGTCTATTAAACTGGTGGTGGGTAAGCATGTAGTGACTGTAGTTAGTGCCTATGCGCCCCAAGCAGGTCTAGAGGAGGAAGTCAAGAGGCTCTTTTGGGAAGAATTGGATGAGGTGGTGAGGGGCATACCAATGACGGAAAAGCTTTTCATTGGGGGAGACTTTAACGGACATATTGGGGCTACCAGTAGTGGGTTTGAAGATGTCCATGGAGGCTTTGGTTTTGGGGAAAGGAATGGAGGGGGGACGTCTCTCTTGGATTTTGGCAAAGCCTTTGAGTTAGTTATTGCTAACTCATGTTTCCAGAAGAGGGAAAGTCACTTGATAACCTTTCAGAGTGCGGTAGCTAAAACTCAAATTGATTACCTACTTCTACGAAAAGGTGATAGAAGCCTTTGTAAGAATTGCAAAGTTATTCCGAGTGAGAGTATTTCCACTCAACATAGGCTTCTAGTGATGGACATAGAGATTAAGAGAGAAAAGAAGAGGAAGATTGTCTATGCCCAACCGAGGATTAGATGGGGGGGTCTAACTCCTGCCCTCTCGCTTGAGATGGAAGGAAAGTTGAGAGATTTAGAGGCCTGGAGTAGTAGTGGAGATGTGAATAATATGTGGGACAATACTGCTGGTTACATTCGAACGGTAGCCTCTGAGGTACTAGGGGTTTCGAGAGGAACCTTTGGGGGACGTCGAGGTGATTGGTGGTGGAATGAAGAAGTTCAAGACAAAGTAAAAGCTAAGAAGGTGGCCTATACAAAGTGGTTGGAGTGTAGGGAGGAGGATGAAAAACAAAGGCTTAAGGAGATTTATAAGACGGCTAAGTCAGAAGCAAAGATGGCGGTGACGAGTGCTAAGACAGCAGCGTTTGAGCGCCTATATGAGGAGTTAAGTGAAAAAGGCGCGGACAAGCGAATGTATAGGCTTGCTAAAGCGAGAGAAAGGAAAGCTCGCGACTTGGATCAAGTGAAGTGCATCAAGGATGAGGAGGGGGAAGTGTTAGTGGATGTGACTTCTATTAAACAAAGGTGGCAAGCTTACTTTTATAAACTTTTAAATGAAAAAGGAGATAGTGATATTGAGCTGGGCGAGTTAGCATATTCCGAAAGTCATCGAGACTTTGGTTATTGCAGGCGGTTCAGAGTTGAGGAGGTTAGAAGGGCTATTAGTAGGATGAAGAGAGGGAGGGCGCTCGGACCGGATGAGATTCCGATAGATTTTTGGAAGAGCATGGTCAAGGATGGCATAGAGTGGCTGACTAGACTGTTCAATACTATCATGAAGACGGCTAAGATGCCGGAGGAATGGAGGAGGAGTACAATGGTCCCACTGTACAAGAACAAAGGTGATATTCAAAGTTGTAATAATTACAGGGGTATCAAGTTGTTGAGCCATACTATGAAGGCATGGGAGAGAGTGGTGGAGATGAGGGTGAGAAAAGTAGTTTCTATCTCAGAAAACCAGTTTGGATTCATGCCAGGACGGTCGACTACTGAAGCGATCCACCTTGTTCGGAGATTAGTGGAGAAATACAGGGAAAGTAAGAAGGACCTTCATATGGTGTTCATTGATCTTGAGAAGGCCTATGACAAAGTCCCGAGGGATGTCCTATGGAGGTGTTTGGAGATGAAAGGCGTCCCAATGGCATATATTAGAGTGATAAAGGACATGTATGACGGGGCCATAACTCGGGTAAGAACGGTGGGAGGAGATTCTGAATATTTTCCTGTTCAGATGGGACTTCACCAAGGATCTGTGCTAAGCCCTTTTTTATTTTCCTTGGTGTTGGATGAGCTGACGCGATCTATCCAGGAGGGAGTCCCATGGTGTATGTTGTTTGCAGATGACATAGTACTGATTGATGAGACCCGGACCAAAGTTAATGATAGGTTGGAGGTTTGGAGACACGCTTTGGAGACTAAAGGATTTAAACTGAGCAGGACCAAAACAGAATACTTGGAGTGCAAATTCAGTGTAGCGAGGGAGGAAGCAGACATTGATGTGAGACTTGCAGCTCACCTTATCCCCAAGAAGGAAAGCTTCAAGTATCTGGGGTCTATCATCCAGAGTAGTGGGGATATCGACGATGATGTCACACATCGTATTGGGGCGGCTTGGACAAAATGGAGGTTGGCCTCTGGAGTATTGTGTGATAAGAAGATACCATCTAAACTCAAAGGTAAGTTCTACAAAATGGTGGTTAGACCGGCTTTGTTGTATGGGGTGGAGTGTTGGCCAATAAAGAATGTACATGTTCAGAAAATGCAGGTCGCAGAAATGAGGATGTTACGATGGATGTGTGGTCACACCAGGAGCGACAAGATTAGGAACGAGGTCATTCGGGAGAAGCTAGAGGTGGCCCCTGTAGCTGACAAGATGAGGGAAGCGAGACTGCGATGGTTTGGACATGTACAGAGAAGGAGTACTGATGCCCCTGTTAGAAGGTGTGAGAGATTAGATTTGGGAGCTATACGTAGGGGTAGAGGTAGACCAAAAAAGTATTGGGGGGAGGTGATTAGAAACGATATGGTGAAACTTGATCTCACCAAGGACATGACCTTAGATAGGAAGGAGTGGAGGTCGAGAATTAGAGTAGCAGGCTAATAGGGAGGATAGGAAGGAGTGGTAATTGTCTGTCTTTTATATGTTATTTATCTGCCTTTATATGTTTACTATCTTGTATCTAGGTATTATTATGTGCTCTTCTCTTTTTGCTTGTGTATCGTATCTAGCGTGTTCTGCTGATGGGTTTTTGTGACGAGGGTTTCTAGGAAACAGCCTCTCTACCTATGTGGTAGTGGTAAGGTCTGCGTACATCTTACCCTCCCCAGACCCCACTTGTGGGATTTCACTGGGTATGTTGTTGTTGTTGTTGTAATTGTATAAGAGACGATATTTCTGACTTGACAGTGGATATTGAATTATATTATCGAACACTCAGAAGTTTTACCCCAGGAAGTCTCCTAATTTTTGGTTTACATGTAAATGCTTGTGTTCTTTGTAGTTGTATTTCTTTAGCTGTATCAATTGTACTGATTGGTATGTGATATTTCTGATGCATTAGGCAAAAGATAAGCAACAGAAAGCAAAGAGACCTGCTGTCGGAAGGCGTGAAAGAAAACATCTTTCTTCTAGGCCTAGCATAGCAGGTTTTCACTCTTGTGCCTATGGGGATATCTTTGTTTGAAGTCTTGCATTTGTGTTTTTGATAAAGAATTTCATGAATTTGACAGATGCTGGTACATCATTTGAAAGTGGGGTTAGACGAAGCAAACGAATGAAGACAAGGCCTTTGGAATATTGGAAAGGTGAAAGATTATTGTATGGACGGGTTAATGAAGGTGAGTATTTTCTAGTAAATTCTCTTCTGTTGTTGCTTTTCCGGGTTTTATTTTCGTTCTTCAGTTTGGATTCATTTGTTAGACTTATGCGATCGAGTAATGATTCATTCTGATCCTCAAATCTAGTCCTTTTTTTGGGGGGGTGTGTGTGTTTGAGAGAGAGAGTGATGCGTGAAGCTAGTCCACAACATGCTAGACATTATACTTATAGTCTTGGGAAGGTAACTACTGGAGGATATTTTCTTGTCCTCCAGCTGAAATGTTATCAAACTACAACGCCTAATATTGGAGAGGTAGATGGTAACATATCCACATTTTGCATAGAATTCTACAAGACAAAGGGAAGAACATATGTAAAGAAGGTCCAGATTCTAGTCTTGGGGGATTTGTTTTGCACTTGGTTAAGTCTCTTCCAGTAGGAGATTAACTCAGTTAAGGCTCTCCTAGTTGGTGACCTGGTAGCTCAGAATAATTTTAGGAACTTGAATTACAGGAAATTAGGTAATTTGATCCTGAATATTTTTGTGCTTGAAAGTCATCACCGAGATTATGCAGTAGACTTATTTCCTATACCAGCCAACCTGCCGAAATTCCATAAATTGTCCCCACAATATTGAAGTAGTTAAAAAAGCTAATCATTTCAGTTTTGGATATTTCATTTAAGGGACATCTTAAGTAACTTAGGCAAGTCTATTCTAGTTGGGCACCTTGTACTATTGTGTCATAGGAACTTAGGTAATTTAACCCATATAGAAACTTGTGTCAATTAGCCACTTGCTGAATTCCATATATGATCAACAAAAATTGAAGTACTCCAAAAGTGCTTGTGTAGAAGCTAATTGCAGCTGGCATAGACTAGCATCTTTTAGACATTACTTCTATTGTGACTGTACGGAGAAAGCATAGTAGTTTATATTCTCTGAGGCAATTCTATAAATCAAAGCATATCCTAAACACAATGAACTAATCTTTCGACTGGTAGTTTCTATATTTAATCCGAGGGAGAAACAACATAATGATGCATGTGGGCTGAGCCATTCCCATCCCTAGTAGTGCCCTGATTGGCCTGGCTGGTCGGGAAGAGATTCACATAGAAACTACTGCTATCCGGGAATCTCTTTCTATGTTAGCTAGTGGGAGCGGGTATGGTAGTCCCGCTGCGGCTTCTGAACTGCCGTCCCATCTCATCTTGATTTGGCTATACTTGTATGTAGCCAGCCATGTTAGCTCCAAATGAGAGCCTTTTAAATAATGGCTAAAAAGCACTCATCAGTCAGCTCAGCCCCCTCCTATTTCGCTTTGCCACCTATCAAGAATAGGTCCCGAATATATTTAGTGTGTGTTTCTGTTGCAGGTTTGAAGCTTGTTGGCTTGAAATACATCTCCCCAGGAAAGGGATCATTTAAGGTGAAGTCTTACATCCCTGATGACTACAAAGATCTAGTTGATTTGGCCGCTCGCTATTGATTTTCTAACAGCATTGGTGGTTGGGATACCTTCTGGATCTTGTCCCATGCTTCACTTTTAAATACAAATGTATATGTAATGTACCTGAGGTAGATTAAGAACACTGTGAAACTTGAATTATTGTCTTTGATTTGTTTAGCGTTATTGGCCCATCTATCGATTAGTCCGAAGAACAAATGACTCCAAAGTGCTACAGACAATTATGGTGGCTTGTTAGTGTTAATTGAGGAAACTACAAGGCGATAACCTTTAACAGCAACAGACTCTGTTTTGTTTCTAATGCTATGTCATATCTGTTAATTGTTTAATGCAAGTCTATTTAGGAAGTAGAAGTCACATTTCAAATATGAATCACCTATCATACTATGGTTGATATCCCCTCTATTACTCCAATGGCCAGAATAGTGTTGTCAGCAACAAATTACAGAATCAGTTTTTACTAAATTTATCTAGTTTGTCAACTTAGTTTCGTCATGACAATTAGGGAATTTTTTATATTCCCACCGTAGTTTAAAAATAACCGTATGCCTTTTTATTCCTTGTATTTGGCCCCTTCAAGATAAAATATAAGCGAATTGTTTTGATGCCTTTATCGTTTCTCGTCCATTTTGGGATGTGACAATAATCTCCTAATTCAAGATTGTTAATATAAATTCAATAACGTTATGCTTAATCTAAATAAGATTTGCTCTTCATTTAAATATAAGCTCATCTAGATTTGTCAGCACAATGATTCTATTTAAATTCTAATAGTTGCAATCAGCAATGCTAAGCAAAAACTCAGAAAAAAAACATAAAAATATTATAAGAGAATTAGTTCACAAAACAAAACATGTGCTTCTTATTTTTTTTATTTGAATTTGAATATGAACCAATTTTAGGAATTCTAAACTACTTTTATTCTAATACAGTATTTGAATTTTATTGTTTTAGATCTATTGGCCCAAAAACTTGAATCTATTCTACTACAAATAATTAAACATAATATTCCAAACATACATGATGATCCATCTGTTTCGATTTGAATATTACTTGTTTCAATTTGTCATTTAAAAAAAAGCCATTTTCTATATTTAGCGTAAACTTTTTGTTCTCATCAAATTAAATGGAATGCTTCTATGAGAAAGAAAAAGAAAAGGTCTAGAATTAATAAAATGAAATTTCTAATCATTTAAATAATTTTGAACATGAGCAAAGTTGCTGTCCTTTTCTTGGTTGCTTCTAAGCCTGGAGGAAGACTATATATGTATAAAAAATATTAATTCAATTTATTGCTAATACGCAATTTTTGTTTGAGAAGAAATTCATCAAAAATATGTTTGAACTGATTAAAATTATAATTAGATTTATTGACTGTTATTACATGAAGCATGCTTTAATTAGCGTCCATGAAGGGAAAACATTAAATATTTTTTTTTTTTAAAAAGGACAAATTAAAAGCTGGATAATAAAAAATATGAGTTATGGCCTATGGGTCATTGTACATGACGTTCATACATATCTTTTTTGTTTCCTATATTTATTTATTTACTTTGTTTTTTGGTTTTTTCCTGTTACGTGTCCACAGGATTGGAAATAGACATTTTGTGAATTTAATTATTTCCTTCTCATTTGTTTCTTTATATGCTCTGTATTTGTTTAATTTCGTATTCAACAAAATAGAGCCATCACTACATATATATTAATAATAATTATACAAAAGATATCCAGGTATTAAAATATTAACAAGGAAAACTCTTACTATCGCATTTTTCGATTTTAGTATTATATGTTATTTATTTTTTTTCAGTCGTATTATTTGTCAATCAATTTTAGAATTATATATTATTTATTTTGTTTCAGTTATCATATTACTTGTCAATATAGTACGCTCATATTTTGCAAAAATTACGCGAATAAACAAATATATACTAATTAATTAGTTAACATAGCTATAATTTGAATTAATTATGGAGCGCGGCAAACATCTAGCAATATATATATATATATATATATGCATTGTAATGAGAACTATAGTATATATCAATACAAAATTCTCTAATTATGTGAATATACTACAGGTACTAGTACACATTCCAAGTATATTTATATTACTTTAATAAACATTCCATGCACTCAATATTGATATAAAAAAAAATAAAAAAATATAACCAGTGTTTTAATAAAGTGAATATACTTTAAGTAAGATTTACTGCACAATTTTTTTTTAATATTATCATTTTTATTTTGATATTTAAACTAAAAGTTATTTCAATTTTATCATAAATGTATATTCTCGTTAATTACTATATTATAAGAGGGAATTCACCTGCTCAGGTAGGTAGCAGGTTGACATGTCAGTTTGAGCAGCTTGGGGGTACAATCGTAATTTTCTATGGTTCTTCCGTTGTAATTTGTTTTGTTTTATTTTTAGTGTTAAAAAAGGTTGCTAATAATGATAATTAAGTTACTTAAACAAGCAGCCAGTCGAGCAGCTTGAGGGTATACCCGTAATTTTTTATGGTTCTTCCGTTGCCATTTGTTTATTTTATTTTTAGTGTTAAAAAATGGTGCTAATCATGATAATTGAGTATATTTGTAATTTTTTTTATGATTCTTTTGTTGTAATTTGTTTTTCTTATTTTTAGTGTTAAAAAATACTACTAATCGTGATAATTAATGACTTAAAATATTTCTAAAAGAACATGTTACGTCACGATATTAATAATTTAAAATATTTAAAAATTATATTAAAATTTTAATAAACTCTCTGATTTCTATCAATATCACTTAAATTAAAAATAAAAAATAACAAATACTAAGCCCGCATTAGCGCAGACGCCGACATCTGGTCTATAAAATAAATTAAGCTCGTTAATGTCTCCTTGGATGGTTCGAAGACATTGTTTCCTGTTTTTTTGGCCCTTCTTGTGGCGTGCACACAGGATTATGTAGTCATAAGTTATTTTATTAAAAATAAAAAAAATTCTTGTTCTCAATTATGACAAAAATATTTCTTTATCCGTTTCATTCTAAGGCACCCTTTGACTTGATACAACATGAAATTTAAGAAAAAAAAAGACTTTTGAAACTTGTGACCTAAAATTATTCTTAGATATTTATATGACCGAGAATCATTTCATCAAGGATAAGATATGAATTTTAAAATTGAATTGTTTCCCATTAGTGTGAGGTGATTTTTTTTTGGGACGGACAAAAAGAAAAGGATGCCACATAAAATGGAACGAAAGGAGTATTATTTTTGAAATGAACTAAAAAAAGCTACTATATAAAATGAGACAAAAAAATTCTATGTTTTAAAATATATAAAATAAATGTTAACTTCAGCAAAGATCATGTTGTACAATGATGCTTCGAATGCTTCACCCTAGAATAGATCAATCCTGTTCCTATTCTTTTTTGGTGCACTCGCTTTATATCTCCGACATACAAGGAAGGATGAGGTGGGAAGAAAGCAACCCTAGTGTCACGGACTTAAAATTTTCACTAAGATTTTCGTGCGGCGCTAGTCGATTTGCTCACTGCAAATACTAGTACTATCACTCTTGATCGATAAGGGAATGCTAGATATGAGAAGACAATAGAGCTTTATAAGAAGACTTGTATATTGCTTTGGAAGATTACTTACAATTTCTGGATGCTTAGCAATGCAAATGACCCCCTCTATTTATACTTCCTATTTGGGGTCAAAGTGTAATTAATATTTACATACAAGTCCTTAAGTATTTACACTTTTCTACATGATTCTAGAGTCTTCTATAAACCATTCAAAGACTTTAGATTCTTCCCCCTTCTACAAGACCTTTTGTAAGATCAAGTAGCGTGTCGTAACACTAGCCTTTGTCCCTCATTTTTTCATATGTTTCCTTTTTCTTTTCTTTTTTAAAATTTTGAAATCCAAAAAAAAAAATAATACTCGCTCTGTCTCATTATATTTAATACCTTTTTCTTTTTAGTCAATTCTCTCAAATATGTCAATTACTTTAGTTGAATTAATTTTTTTTTTTTAATTTTTAATGAAATAATTCTTAATCACACATATATCTAAAAATAATCTTTAGTTCATTAATTTTGATTTTCTTTTAAAATATGGTATCAAGTTAAAAAATGGGAGACGGAATGAGTAATAATTTGCTCCTCAACTGTCCTCGCTCCTCTTTAAATTTTTATTTTTGTTCATGGTCCCACAAGAGAACTGAAAACCTATAGTTTGTCACCATTGCATGAGATCAGAAAAAGGAATAATAATATTTGTATTCTCCAATATTTATACATAAACACTATCTCACTTTCTTCTATCCTTCCTTCAATTTTTCCATGGATCTTTTTCCAGGTCTTCCTAATGATATTGCTCTTGAATGTCTAATTCGTCTTCCTCTCCATCAATTATCTATAGCTGCTTCCGTATGCACCAACTGGAAACGCCAGATTAAGCATCCTCTGTTTCGGCAACGCCGCAAGGATTCGGGTCTTACCCGACCCCTTCTCGCATTGGCCCAAGCCATCCTTACCACCATTCGAAAACCTCAAGGCATTACTACCCTCTCGTCTACCCAATTCTACCGTCTCTCCATTTATGATCCGGAAAGGGGATGGTGGTCCGAATTACCGCCGATACCGGAGTTGATTGATGGGTTGCCTATGTTCTGCCGGGTTGTAGGAGTCGGTTCGGATTTAATGGTGATAGGCGGGTGCGACCCGGTTAATTGGAGGGTTATGGACTCTGTTTTCATCTACAATTTCATATCCGGTTCGTGGCGTCGTGGGGCTAATATTCCGGGAGAACAGCGGCTGTTCTTCGGATGTGCGTCGGATTCGGAAAGATTTGTGGTTGTCGCCGGGGGACACAATGACGAGAAGAATGCGCTGAGATCGGCTCTGTTGTATGACGTGGTGGAAGATGAGTGGATTAGGCTGCCGGAGATGGCCATTGAGCGAGACGAGTGCAAGTGCGCATTTTACCGCGGTGAATTCCACGTCATCGGCGGCTATCCTACGCATGCACAGGGTCAATTCCAGCGCAGTGCTGAGGTGTTCGACTCCGCCGCGTCCCAGAAGTGGCGCCTCGAGGAGGACTTCCTCGGTGCCGACACGTGTCCCCGTACCTGCATAGAAGGCGATGACGGGAGACTATACATGTGCCGAGATGGTGACGTGGTCGTAAGAGCTGATGCCACGTGGAAACACGTGGTGAGACTTCCAGCTGAGATATCCAGCGTGGCACATCTGACAACGTGGCAGGGGAAATTGTTAGCAGTGGGAAATTCAAGATTGGATGAACTCTACAGTAGCTATGAATTTGATATGAATGGTGACAATAAAGAGAAGTCATGGAGAAAATTAGACACACCAGATGAATACTGTGGACATGTTCAATCAGTTTGTTGTTTAGAGATATGAATCTGTCAAAGGATAGTAAAAACTTTGCTTGTTTAAGATCTTCTTATCTTTCTTTGTGGATTTTCTTATGTCAGAAATCACATGGAGATTTTGTACGTCTACACCAGCATAGGATGTAGTGCACTTCAACGTGAGTACGTAACACTCTAGTAGGATGAGATTTTGTACATAATTGATTCTTCTTCTATCTAGTTGTATTTTCTGTTACATTACCTATGTCAGCTGTCACAGGGTTTGTTATTTATTTTCGGGACTTTCAATTTTGTTATTTTCTCCGTTTTGACAGTCTTTCGGCCAAACTTACGTACTCAGCTATTTAAGGCCTACATAGCTGAGTTTATATACAGGAAACGGCCTTTCTATTCTTTACGAGATAGTGGGAAGGTCTGTGTACATTTCTATCTTCTCTAGATTTTACTTGTGGGATTCAACTGGGTATGTTGTTGTTGTATAATGAGTTTTTATAAATTTCAAAATTAGTTTCAAACTTATGAGATCAAAGTAAAAAATACTTTAGACTATTTGAAAGCAACCAAAAAAGTTTTGGCTTGCAATCAACAATTTAGAAAAAAGAAGAAGATAGGGGAGAATGAGTATAAAGTTTGTTAACATTGGTCATAATATTAATAATTTGGATATAATTTAAATAGTAGGGTCAAAATGCTTATCGGGATTTTCTTTTCTAACTGAATTTTATTCTAAAAATGTGATCTTAGAGTTTGCTTACGCTAAGTATACCATTAGTGGAAACTTTGATTTCTGGTTGGGAAGTGTCTATGTCCTTTTCACTTCTTATTACTCCTTTTGTTCACTTGTTCAATTACCTTCTCTGATTTATTTTATATATTACTATTTAATTTTTAATTTTTATATTATTATAACAAGACGATTTTGTTTAAACGACTTAAAAAAAAAAATGGCGCACAGACGGAAGAAGTATAAGTTGTAATTTCAAGAAGTGTTTCTAGACGATAGCCATAATTAGGCCTAATTTAGCTAGTACCTTAATCAGTGCTTACAACAGAATTTCATCTAAAAATCTTCTAGAATATGTCTGCTTTCTATTAATTAACAAATAACCAATGTGTGAAGCTTACATGTTCAACTAATATCTTATTGGCATATTATTGTACAATGAAATGATAGCAATATTAGTACCATACTTGGAAAAATGGAAAGGTTTAATTAGAGGAAAAAGAGGATCAATGATATCATTGCTTCAAGTAAATAAAGATATTCACCTCTTTTTAATTTAATTATCTCAATAAATAACGTTTAGAGAGTTGACTTTATACAAAGATACACGTCCAATGACACAATACACACATCTACAACTAACTATTTAATGTGGGGGGACTTATAACATTGACAAAACTAGGATTTTAAATACCAAAACAAATGAATCTTACACTTTTGGGTGGCTATATTTGTGACTTGCTTATTTCATGTTTGTTTAATTTATCTAATATTAGGTAAGCAATAAATATTATAATTTTTTTTTTGAATTTAACTATGAGAACCAAGTAATACGTGATACTTGGTGGAGAGTACTTTTGTCTAATGACCCTCAACATAATAAATAAATCTTAATTACTCAGGTATTTGGATAACGCCAGCATTCTACCTATGGCAAGGCCCATGAGGAGGCCGAGGTGGCTCAGGTTGAGGTCATGATCAAACATGATGCTTGTATGGTGGACTTAAATAAGAAATAAAGTTGCGCCTTTGCTATAAGTTATAACTTTTGACATAATGATAAGCGCTTGATCATGCCAACATCCTGCCTATGACAAGGCCTATGTGGCCCAAGTCAAGGTCACGATCAGATATGGCGCTCGCGTGGTGAAATTAATTAAGAAATAAAGTTGCACTTTTGCTTAAGCTATATCTTTTGACATAATTGTAAGCGCTTGATTTTACTAACATCCTGCCTATGTCAAGGCCCATGAGAGCCCCAGGTTGGAGTCATGATCGAACACGATGCTTGCATGATATACTTAATTAAAAATAAAGTTACACCTTTGCTATAAGCTGTAGGTGCGCTTAATCCTAACACAGGTCAATTATATGACTTACAAAAAATTATGAAATTTTTCGCCTTCTAGAAGCTAATGCCATGCTTAATTTATGCGTCCTATAGTCATTTTCAGTTGCTTAATTATAAACAACCAATATGTTTATTTATTATACTTAAAGATAAGAAGGGGAAAAAAATAATTAAGAAACAACTAGCTCGTAGATCACAACTTAATGATATAGTAATATTTTTAATTTTGTATTCATTAAACATCGATCCCCAAGTTTTTTTTGTCTACAATTTGTCAATTTGTATGAATTCCAAACATTAGTTAATGTACGTGATTAAATTAATAAACTCAAATTATTAGCCCATGTTTTGTCTAATACTTTTGGCTCTTGTAAGCCGTGTTTGATTTTAAAAGGTTTAATTCTCATCATAATCTAAGTTAAAAATGTTGGAGAAAGATCAGATTGGCCCGTTCTGTCATAACTATCTTCATATTCCACTTTGTTGGATTCGATAATGAATTTGAGTCGATGATCGTAAAACTTCTTTTTATCGATCTTGATTCGCGTATAAATTTCGGAGCTATGGACCTAGCTGAACCAGAGAGCTCCGAAGTCCCACGGTATCATAGAATTTGGTACCATATGAATAGGCCCGAGAAAACCCCTGTATAACTTCTTTGATTTTTCGATAAAGAGCACTATGACCAACAATAACTCTCACTCATCCATGGGATTAGACGTCCTTCGTATATATCTATATATATAGGGGTTCAATTAAATCAAAGATTCATTTCTTTATCATGATATCAGAGTCAAACTTATCCCGCTTTATTGTTTTTAATGTTGAGCCTTCCGTCTATGTCCAATTGTCCATATCGATGATATTACAGGTTTTTGGACTCATTAAATAATAAAGCTAATTTTTAAGATTTGATTAACCCCAAAATTTATATATTTATCAAGAGCCGATACGTTTTTGTCCACACGTTTAACAGATTACGGTAATATAAAAGCATTTCCACAAATTTGTAACGTCACGATGGTTTATTAAAAATGAATTATACCCAAATAATGCAAACGTCACATCAATAACGTAATGCCAAATTGGCGGCATTTTCTAGTAAGTTTCTTATATCCTTGATAGGTGTGTATCATGTCTGTTTCTTTCTTTTCTTGTTTGTTTCAACATTCTGATAACTCTAACAAAGAACAAGAAAGTTGTGGTAAGGTCCGCGTACACTATTCTTTCTAAATTTTATTTATAGAATTTTATTGGGTATATTATTATTGTCTTTCTCAATACGAATCTGAATAAATTGAGGTGCCCTGTGCCATAGGCGAGTACCACATATAAGAAACAAAAAGGAAACTTCAAAACAGATTTGTATCCATCTGATACAATTGAGACAATTCACAATTCTCTCAATTATACTTAAAAACAAATCCACCTATGTTGGTTAGCCATCATCCATTGACGAAGTTTCGTATCCAACTTCTTGATTCAATTACACATTATATTTGTCTTTCTTGATCTGACATACAATAACAAGAATACAAATTAGCACATCTTTTTTTTTTTTTAGTAAAAATAAGAGAAAACGGCGCATTTGAATTTTATCGAGGATATAATTTTGATGCGAGAGTTTGGAGGTTGTGAATTAAGATAAAAAGACTAGATAATAGTTGTGTGTTCTCTCGCTAGGGGTGTCAAATGGGCAGGTTAGGTTGAAATTAGAAATGTTGAATTAGGTTTAAATAGAGATTGGGCTGGTTACGACCCACCCAAATTTACTTTGGACTTAAATGGCTAAAATTTGGATTGAGTCATGACCCGTCCAATTTGACTCACTCAATCTCAATAATTTTAAACATATTATTATATTTTTTTTATAAGCATAATTTGAATTTCAACTCAAAAAAATAAAAATAAAAAGTTACAATAAATCATAGAAAATATATAATAGATACAAAACATACACTATATAAATGCAAGTAATACAAAACATACACTATATAAATGCAAGTAAACAATCTTATAAGAACAGGTTGAAATTGGAGATTAAATTGGGATTAATTGAAGGTTCGTTCAATATGGGTTAAGGCTTGAATGAGTTGAGATTGAACTCAATTCAAATTATCTTGAGCCCAACTCATAAAACTTTGAGCAAGTTGGGTGGATTACCTATATTTTGGCTCATTTTGACACTCACTATGATTCTTGTAGTTTCTTGATCTTCAATTTTGACTTTAATTGATGTACTCCCTCCTTTTAAATAAGAATGACCCAATTTGATTTGGCATGAAGTTTAAGAAAATAAAAAAAACTTTTTAATCTTCTGATCCTAAATTATATTGAAGTATTGCCAAAAAAAATTATTCTCTTTTAAACAGATTAAAAAAAAATTATTTTTTTAGATGAAGTGTAATAATTTTTCGTGTGCTTTGGTTATTGCATTATTCGTGCTGGTTATTGTCCTTTCTGTTGGTTGTAATGTAACACTCTCCATTTTGTGTAAATTTGTAATTGTTATTGCTCCCATATTTATATTCCCTTTCTCAGTTCTATTTGGCAGACTTTATTTAAATTGAGAATTCATCGAAATAATTACTTTATTTTCACCAAATAAAGTATAAAATCTACACATATTTTATTCTTTTCAGATTCTAAAATTACACCATACATGGTGTTGTTATTTTCAATAGTTGGGTGTCCAAGCTAGAACACAAAACAAAAACACAGGCCTGTACGAAACAGACACACATTATGTGGACTTGTTCTGGCCGTTTTCCTTCTAGAAGAACTCAAAAAGTGTTGTAGATAAGATGATAATATAGTAGTACCAAAATGGATGACTCATGAGTTGGAAAAAAAAAGTGTGTGACTCATGAGTTAGTTACCACTCTTTTAACTTACTCAATTATTACTACTACAATACATATTATAAATATTATTTCAACTGAAAATGACTTCAATTTGAAATTTCTTACTACAAACGACTCAGATTAAATAGGCGGTGCAAGGTGACAAACGTAACGCCAAACATGTTGATTTAATTTCTGTAGGATGAATTTCAGTCGTGCTGTATGCGTTTTGGGCGTGATCAAAGTCTGTACCTTGATTGATAGCAAACATGATAAGGAAAAATTTAATTATTATGAACTTATAAAAAAGATAAATAATTCACTAATTTTGATAAATTATTCATTTATAATAGACTAATTAGTACCAAAGGTAAATTAGAATTTCTTTAGCGGTATTTTCTTGATTTAATCAGGAAAAAATAGAAGTCTATTAAATAAAAAAGATTTGGGGTCTTTCCATGACTAGAAGTCTTTATTTTATCACTTCTTAAAAGTCAATATTATAAATAAATTTAAATAATAATTTAAAGAAAAATGGTGAAAAGACGATTGTCTAAAGATAAGATTTTTAATAAAGGGCAAAAAGTTCAAACAACATTTCTAAAGATCTTCACACTTTTAATATAGTATAGATAAATATAATTAGATAAAAAAACTTATTAAATATATACAAACTTTTATTTCTGAACCCAATAACTAAAACAAACTATGAATTTGAAAAGTTCGGAAATTATAAACTTTAAATTTTAACTCCAACTTATTTGATGGTATTTGAAAGATGCCATGAAGTTGAAAGATTCTAGAGCAATGATAATGTCACCTTCACTTCTTATAATAATATATATTTGTGGTGCACCGTTGCTAGATATTTATCAGCATGCTACTAGAATATGTCACCTTCACCTTAATTGTAAAATATATTCTCTTTATTCACAGTAAAATAATTTTTCTAATTAAGAGGACCACCAGATCTTTGCATTTTTTTGTCAAAGATCTCTAATTTTGAGTCCTAAGCATGAAGTACGGTAGTTTGAGAATTTGGATTAATCCGACCTCAAAAGTAGGACTTTTTCTATTTCATCTTTACTTGTTCCCAATTGACTTGGTACATGAATCAAGAAATAGTACAAAATTATCTCTTAATTTTATAAAGTGAATAAATATTAATGATAGAATGAGAGTATCTTGCGGTCCTATTAACCCCTTCTAGAAGAACTAAAAATAGCTTTAATCATGGTCCCCATCTAAATTGAATACTCAACTTTATAACCCCAACATCTGGTATCCTTCTAGAAGCTTACTTTCTTGTTTTGGTAGTGTTTCAACTTTCAATTCGGGATTACTTGCTACACTTTAACTTCCAGCTAAAAAGTATGCTTAATGCCCATAAGGGTCACCCTCCATTAATTCAACATCCTTCCTCTCTCTCTCTTCATATAAAATCCCAGTAACTTATCCCTCATTTCTCTGCGTCTACCATGGAGCTTATTCCCAGTCTTCCTTACGACATCGGACTCGAATGTCTAATTCGAGTTCCTTATGACAATTTCTCATTGGTTACCTCCGTCAGCCGAAATTGGAAGCTTCAGATTGAACTTCCTGAATTTTGGAGGCGAAGAAGAGCTGTTGGACTCACTCGTCAGGTAATTTTGATGGCGCAAGCTCGAATTGACCCGAAAGTTAAAGTCGGGTCATTCAAGTACTCTGCTTTTTCGGTTTACAAGCTTACGCTTTATGAGCCGGAATCGGGTTATTGGACGGAATTACCACCGGTGCCTGGAATATCCGATGGGTTGCCGATGTTTTGCCAGCTCGTCGGAGTTGGGTTGAACCTGGTGGTGATGGGCGGCTGGGACCCTATTACTTGGGAACCTTCAAAGGCTGTTTTTGTTTTTAGCTTCGTGTCCGCCACGTGGCGCCGTGGAGCCGAAATGCCTGGTTGCCGGAGATCGTTTTTCGGTTGCGCGTCGGATTCTGAACGGACGGTGTACGTCGCCGGAGGGCACGACGAGGAGAAAAACGCTCTTAAATCGGCGATGGCGTATGACGTGGTAAGGGATGAGTGGGTCCCAATGCCTGACATGGCAAGTGAACGCGATGAATGTAAATGCACTTTTTATCAAGGGAAATTCCACGTCATCGGCGGATATGACACGAGCATGCAAGGCCAGTTCGGGACAAGCGCTGAGTCATTTGATGCTTCCACGTGGCAGTGGGACCAAGTCAACGAACATTTCTTTGAATCTGCCACGTGTCCAAGAACCTGCGTCGAGGGCGGGGACGGAAAATTGTACTTGTGCCGGGACGGTGATGTGCTGGCACTCGGAAAGTCCACGTGGCAAGCCGCGGCGGCGATTCCCGCGGAACTCCGGAGCGTAGCTTTTGTGACAGCATGGAGGGGTAAAATTCTGATGACTGGTTCTATGGGATTTAATGAGCCCCACAACACTTATGTTCTTGATTTACAGAGTTATAAATGGACCAAAATGGATACTCCGGTGAACTTCTCCGGCCATGTTCAATCCGGCTGCTGCCTAGAGATGTAAAAGAGTTTCTTTGAGTGTCATCAGTTTTTGTTGATTGTATATAAAGTTAAAAATCAGAATGATTTCACATAGTTTTGTTGTGTTGATAAATATTAAATTCTTCCTATTCCTTTTATTTTTGTCATATCTAGTTTATTCCGCCTATGGGTTGTTGAAACGAAGGTTCCAAGGAACAACCTCTCTACTGCTATGAGGTAGTGGTAAGGTCTGCCCTCCCCAGACCCCACTTGTGATATTCCACTGGATATGTTGTTGTAATAGAAAAGCAACGAAAATGGACTACGTAGGAAGCACCATTCACCTGCAATTCTAAGATTATGATTTTCGAGTCTCGATAACAAAAAAAAAAGAAGGGAAAAGCTTCATCATAAAGATACAGAATATACCATTTGTTACTTTCCTCAAAACAAAAAAAATTAAAATGACATGAAATTAGATAACTTGGCAGGTACTCGGTGAAAGAAAAATTAGAACTCTATTAGTAGATTTTATACTGTACACAAGGCTGATTCTTGATCTGTATTTTCTAGGGGAATAAGAGGAACAGCAATACAAGAAAAATGTTTTAACAGAAAAAGAATGAAAACTGGTCTGCAATGGATCTTATTTTATTCTCATGCAGTCGTATAGTACTTCTCCGAATCTCTTGTACATGTGCTTCTTTAAGTACATATCCTCTACTTTCTTTCTTCCATTGCTTCCCAATCGCTTCCTTTCCGAGGGGTTATTCAGCAAATACTGAATATTGTTGGCGAGGACTTGAGTGCCTGGACGTCCCAAAGAATGAAGAAGACCTGTGACGTTATGTTCCACGATCTCCTTTGTGCCTCCAGCATCTGTTCCCAGAACCTGTATCAAATTATATGTCAAATCCACTTTATGTGGCCACATTCCTCATCAAGAAAGAAGGACCGAGCATTATGTTCTAAGCCACTGCATATAATCACCATTTTTCTAACTAATATATGCAGCAGATTAGTGCTCTGTGGTCATATAGGTAATCAGTGGATGTTTAAAACAAAGAAACTAATTTGTGTCTCAAACATGACTGCTTTGATGGCATGCAAAAGCACATGCACACTATACTAATGGCAGGACGAAATTGAGAAGCTTACAGGAAGACCAAATGCCATTGCTTCAATTGTAACTCTCCCAAATGTTTCTCCAAGACCCTGCAAAAAGTAAACCACCATTACTTAGGATAAATAGGTACTAACTGCCAAATGAAACTAAGCAACCAAATAAGTATCATATGAAATTACATGAGGACATTGGGTATAGCTCAGTAGGTGAGCTTGCCCACATGGTGGGTAAGATCAAATCCTCATTGTATTTCCCTTCTCTTTCCCCATTCCACTTATGATAATAATTGGATTTATTTGTTTATTTTTATAAAAAAACGTTATTCAGGAAAATGCCAATCAATACTTACAAAGAACCAAGGAAACTAGCAATAGCCCGAGACATAAAAAAAAGACATATGATCATTGTAACCATTCCAGGAAACTAACCATTTTGTTTGAATATATGCCTCTTGTATCATGTACTATGTCCGTCACTGTTGCACAGTATGGTCTCACTCAACAGCAAAAAACTTTAGAATCCTTACTTCTACCACCAGACTAATATATGCCCCAAGCTCCCTACAAATGTGAGCTAACTCATAGGATTAAGCATTAAAGGGAAGCTGAGGGACTGCTTTCCTTGTCTTCCCGATCAAAAGACCAAGGTTAAACCAACTTTTATGATCAAGGTTCAACCTTTTCCTTGCGCTTCTAGTTGAAGCTTATGAAGAACCCAATTCATTCTATCTTCTACCCTATAGAGACCACTGAAAGATAGAATAGCATACGTTCTCTGGAGTCATAATTTTAGCATAGTTCCCCATATAAACCCAAGTCAGATTACTTAATAAACGGATACAAGCAAGCCAACTAACAAAGGTTCTCAATTGCATTGGGAGACCCATAATTTGTACTTGCTAGCTGCTAAAATGCATTGACTTGGTACTTATTACTGAAAGTAATTTAACATTGATGGGTAATATTTACATTCATTGAGAAATCTCACAAGAGGTAGCACAACCTTACGATGCTTTCTCTTTTCAATCTGAAATATCACCACTCATGAAAATAATTTAGATCTGCAGACAGTATAGATAATACAAGAAACACCTACTCTCCCATATCTGTCTATTTTACTTGACCAACATTCACTTTTTACTCTTATCTGATTTACTTAAACTTCTCCATGGACTCATCTCCCAGAAACATTAACACTGTACATTTGCTGAACTCAACAATAATTGAGTTAGATATAGTTGTAAAAGCTAACCTGGGAATTCATTACATAAGCATCTGCAGCAGCATAAAGTGCGGCAACACGAGTGGTTGATGGAGTCCATAGTACTGTGTTTGACAAGTTAGAATGCTGATTTAGAAAGTTGAGAAGCGCTTTAACATAAGGCACTTTATTGCTTTTGGATCCGACTGAGCCAATAAGAACCTTAAGCTTTTCTGTCTGCCTCCCTTTAGTCAGGGAGAAAAGCTTTCGAGTTCCTCTATCAATTTCAATTCCAGCTGTATGGTTAACCCCCTTAATGAATAAATGTGGTGGCTGCAACACTTCAGTTTTTGGGTTATTTGACAAGGTGGAAGGTTCTTCTTTCCATTCACCAAAATGTTTCCGGTTATGCAGCAATGTCCTTTTGTAATATTCTTGTCTTTTAACAGCAGATCCATTTAGAGGAGGAGCTCCCTCAATCAGCAAACGTGTTGTTTCAAGAAGCAGAAACTGACCTTTTCCAGGGTTTACACTACTCAAGGACATGACAAGCATATCATCATCTGTCAACCCCATTTCTTTCCTCACAAAATTTCTTAGTAGCTGCCTCTTTTCCAGCATCTTCTCAGGACTGAATAGTGGAGTGCTCAGCGAGCAAGGGATGCCTGCTACAAAAGCGAGTTCATCACTAACAGAAAGTGGAACCAATGCAGGCTGAGTTTTGAGCTTTATATGTTCTTCCTCACACCAAGCTAACCAGCGCTTAGACTGTGATTCAGAAAGAAAGATAAGTTTCTTCACTCGGTTGAAAGCAAGTTTAGCCCGATCGAAGTATTCCCGCCGGTTTTCCATGATCCACCAAGTAATTTGACTTGAACCTAGCACAGTACGTGCTGCATATTGTTCTAAAAGCAAATTGTCAGAAGTTAGCCAAGGCACCCAAGGAGAATAAAAGAACAGAAGCAAATTCAAAGAATTTATGAAGGCTCAAATCAAGGAAATTAAAGACTATAATGCTAAGCACAGCTAAAAGAAAGATTTCTTCATGAAGCAAAAGAACTGATTAATATTACATCATTCTAGGAATATTGTAGATGTCACTCAAGTTCTGCAATAAAGATCCACAAAAAAGCTTGCACCGAGGACTGGCAATTATTGGCTCCTTTATTGAAATAATGAGAATCCAAATTTTTAGATTATAGCTAAGAGCATAACACACGTGTACAAGTGGTTGTTAGGCGACAAAAAGTATAAGGATCACCAAAAAGAGTATCAATGGGAGTAAGGCAAATTTGAACTATTGGAGATCTATCAATTGAACATGATATGTTGCAGCAGTGCTATCAGTTGAGAATGAAGATCACATTACAAACACAACGTACCACATTAAAACTCTATAGCAGATAGATGCAGCGATGATAGATAATATATGGAAGTGCTCACCTATCCATGATGCACACACTGCAGATCCTGCAATAATAAGATCTGCTTTCATGGCTGTTTTGAAGCTGATGTCTGACTTGTCTTCTAGCACTTTGATCTTTCTTCTAGATAGTTCTGACATTAGACCCCCTCTTTTGCTGAGAGGTACTACATAAACTGTGGCCCCGCAGCTTAAAAGCTCCGTAGCCAATTCCAACATGGCAAGTGGAGCTCCAGTCATAGAGAGTTCATGGAGTATCAGCACAAATTTCCTAGACCAAACAAGACGTGCAAACTGACCTTTTCTATCACAGGTTCCTGATCGCTTTTCAGGACTCCACTCCAAAATCTTGTCCTCTATTGATCCAAATGGACCAACAAGCAGGCCATAGGTAGTATTTCTCTTTGGTATTTCCTCTTGTTCGACTTCAATATCATCATTTTTAACTTCTGCCACCACCTTCTTCTTACCACGGGTCTTCCTACGAGAAACACGTGTAGACTTCTTGCTTTTCTTCTTAGAAGATGCATCCTTGACAGATACCACACTGTTTCCCTGTTTTGCCAAGACTACATCCAGGTCCATTAAATTGCCCTGAGTTTTATTACTTGGAGCCTTGATTGCAACAGAATCCTCACTCGCAACTAGAATCCGTTGTATTTTTTCCTCTGGCTGAGAAGTTCCATTGGCTACATCACCTCCAGATCCTCCAAAAATGCCTTCTTTGTTGTCTCCATGAGCCCATCTAGACTGGATGTAAAATCCTCCATAGGCCCAAAGAGTAATCAGAAGCAGCCAAAGTACAATGCGGTTACTTCTAAACCAATGAGAACTGAAAGCACTACTTTTACCATCTCTTCGCGGGGTACGTCCAGAGTTCAATCTCCTGAAAGAAGGAGATCCTCCTCTAGGAGTTGATCTCCCTGACAATGTGGACTTTACGGGGACGGGACCATTCAGCCTCAAGGGTGATGGTCTTGCTATATTCAGTTCCTCCATTAGTTGGACATGTAAGCTACAAATGTTTATCCGAAATTGTTTGCATCAGCACCAACTCGAAAATAGGTGGCAATTTCCTGTACAGCTAGCTACCGAGCCAATTTAATGAAACAACACGTTGACTAGCTAGCTTCTTCAATATCATATCTAAACAAGAAGCACATTTCAGAGTTCTTTTTTCAGTTAGTTTGTGACTCAACTAAGATCTAAGTGCATGTAAGAATACAAGGATGGTTTCTTTTTAGCTGCCTAAACTTGTTCCAGTATTCAAAATATTAATCACTTTCTTGGATTTAGTACAACGAAATACTCTACAGCAAGTAAATACTTCTTTTCCAACTTCTTTTCCAACTTTCTTAGTCCAAATCCCTTCTTCAACTCCAAGAACCAACATATAAGATTACAAATTTAAATGCTTATATATCAACAAACTGTCAATTACCCTCAACCCCAAATTAGATAAGAAGATTATATACATGCTAAAAAAAAGATAATACTTACAATATTAAAGAAACAGATGAGAGAGAAAAATGCTCTTCCAAGCTGAAAATCCAACTAAACTCCCCCCCTCTGTTTCAAGATCTCAATCTGAATAGAGAAATTGGTGGGGTTCGGATCTTTTTGATAAAACAAGAACTAGTCCAAATGATTACTCACTCTTTTTGGGTCAATTTCTACTTACAGAGTGTAAACATTCAAGAAAATGGAAAAAATGGCGAATGGGAAATAGCGGAAGAGCTAACTTCAGTTAAAAAAAACACTGCAAAAATGATTAATACAGTGGAGCATATACCCCACTGCAAAGACCCCAGAAAGAGAGAGACCAATGTCTGAAGAACACTGAATTGAAGAAAATTTGTATTTTTTTCCTTTCTCGGGATTTTTCGTTCTCTGTTCCCTTTTTGTTTCTTCATTTTAATGAAATAAATTACGTGTCACCGACGCTTTTATCTTTCAAATGAACACTTATTCATAAATGATATACATATTAAGTGTAATTATACTTCATAATTGTAATTAGGATAATTATATATTGTAGATATAGTTATAACAATGGTTGTATAATTTGTATAATATTCATATACATTTGTATAATTCTCAACTTTTATATAACGTTTGTAATATTTGTATAGTTTGCTATATAATTCGCAATGTTTATATATTTCGATATATAATTTGCACACATCTTTTATATAACCGCACACAATATTCATATAAATTATGTGAATTATACAAAATTCAAACTGTAATTACAACTAGATATTTATGTGAATCGTAATTAATTTAAATTATAAATATATTAACTAATTAACTAATATTTATTTGAATATGTGCATATTTTTTCTGAACTCATCCTTTCTTTCTTTTAGCTTAGACGTAAGTTGAAAATAATGCTTTTTTATATGGCCTAAGTATGGTTGACATCATGTGAGTGGCATTGAAATTTGAAAGAAATAATTTTCACCTAAAATTTTACATTGATAGTGTTGTTTGATTCTCTTTTTTTTTTTTGGTATTATATAATTAATGCGTGGTCAAAAGTCTACCAATTATGGTTTATCTATATTCACAAATCACAAAATAAGGAGATACAATTAAAGTATCTATTATAACAATTTAGTTCTGAATCTTTGCATTGATACATCTTAATAGTTTTTTTCCCATTCAAATGCTTGTAAAATTGCCAAATAATATCTATTCTCTTATAAACAGATAAATAAATAAATTGACAAGCGTGCTCTTTGTTGGACAATGGCATCACCAACAAGCAAGCTTGAAGAATGAGTCTCCAGAATTAATTAGACAAAATTTCTGATCAATTTATTAATTCTGACAAATTTCTATTAAATGAGTCTTCGAGCTAGCATTATTTTAATGCTCTCGAGCTTTGTGAATTGTGATAATTTAAGGTGGACAGACAGGAGGGAATCTCTTCCACCTTCAAAAAAACAATTGACTTCTCACCTACTAAGGAGTAATCAAACTAGTAGTAGAAGAAACATCATTGAGTAAAGATCACTCACACAGACCCTATTAAAAGAAAATTGAACTTTTCAACAAATTTTCAAGTTCTAAATCCCTGACGGAAGCTAAGGGTGCCATTACGGCATTGACCTAGTAGTCTCAGTTTTCCATCACCCTACACATTTAAAGAACATGTTATTGGCAGCGCTTGTGGTGTTATAATCTTCACAGCTCCAAACGACGACGTACCAAATGATATCCCACAAGTGAGGTCTGAGGAGGGTAAAATACATAGACTTTACCACTACCTCTATGAGGTAGAGAAGTTGTTTCAAAGACCCTCGTCTCAAAAAAATCTCCTTCACAACCCCAATTATCAAAAACAAATATAAACATAAAACTGAAACTTGGGCAACGCATAATATGCTTGACTGGTGGCAGTAAATGGCACCATATGCAATTAAAAACAGAGAGAGAGAGCGCCCCACGAGTTGATGCAAAAAGTTCAACAAGGTTTTCCGACAATCTATAGATTGGAAAGCAGCAAGCTGCAATAGTCGATTTCATGTGCAAAAACACTGGACAAACCAAAGTCTGTTCGAAACAAAATTTATTATTCAACGTCTGAGCAAGCCATGCTCTCTTGATAACACAACATATTTAACTACAAACCCTGAAAATATCCACCAGATAGTAGTAACTTAAGGTCACTAACAGAAAACTTGAAATGACACTAGAGCCATGTATTTAGGAGGAGAAGAAACTTTGCATAATAAGAGAACAGATGCAACCGCTTCCGGACTTATACCATTATTTCCATCGCCATTTGAAGAAACTCATCAACATTTACCAATTCCTTCACTTAAAGAAAAACCAAGCCACAAGAACCTGAGATTTAAAAAAAAAAAAAAAAGGAACTTATTTCTGAAATTTAGAAGAAACATACACTAAGCATGATGACAAGAGTACTGTGAGGGTACCATATATTTAAACAAATAACTGCCACCCGTCAAGCTGCAGTGTATCCCCGAAAGTGAAGCAGCATGAGCAGGCGTTTGTCATGTAAACCTGGGAATCAAAAGTACAGAAGGAGAAGAGAATACAAATGAACATGGGTCCAGAAGAAATGAATAGGAAAAGATGTATGAATAAGTAGTACAATAGATGTCCTAAATACAAAGACACACTAGAATAAGATCAAGGAACCATTAGACAAACCCCTTCCAAGTTCAAAATTCCCCTTGACAAGCCAGTAAGAGTGCTTTTCTTTTGATTTTTTTATTTTCTGTTCCCTTTATCTTTAGGAAGGTTGGGAGGAGCAATTGCCATGGTAACAGAATTAAGCACAAGTATTATGTTTGGTGGAAATTCCAAAATGCTAAATCATTTCACAAAAACAAAAAAAAAGCTATGAGATTAAAGTCGAGCAAAATCATTTACCTAAAATACATCACAACACATGAGAACCCTAGATACTCCAGATCAACAATCGGATAACATAGGGTCTGAGAAAAGGCCTGCAGCAAACACAAGTTTTAATAAGAAATTTGCAACAATCAACCAGAGATGGGAAATTTTAATAGTAACCTAAAAAACGAAAATTAAACAAAGTTGACCTTAATCTGCTTATTCAAACAGCTTCAACCTACAAACTAGCTCACTGATCAAACTTCATCTCCGTATATCTGCAAGGAACAATAAATGAATTCATCATTTAAAAAAATTTAACCAAACCAACAAAAACATGAAAACTTAAGCAAAAGGGGAAGGTTGGGAATAGCACATCTCATTTCAGGATGCGGGATATAAGCTTACCTGCGAGGATTCTTCTGACGCTGGCCTAAGTCATCATTTGAAAGCTCTGAGAGATGAAATGAGGTATACAAGATCAGTAATATAGAACCACAGTTTTACAGCAGCTGAGCAAATTAAGCAAAAATTAGAACATGCATGTATCTCACCTGGTCTCTGTTGGGAATTGCATTCATTTGCTTTACTGGTGTTGTTCTCTTTGCTGCACAGAGAAGTGATCAATAAGTTTCTTTTCAATTAATTACAAGTGTTAAAAAAGATGCCTGCTACGCTTAGAGAAATATTAACAGATCAAGAAATCATTTTCTCAAAATTTTAATAACAAATTATTATGTCTACAAGTGAGAAAAATGGCAAAATCAAAAACCAGGAACTGTCAGCAGATAAAAACGTAGCACAAGCAGAACAAAAGGGATCTGTCAACTTTTGATTACAATTGCACAGGCTCTGTCATTTGTTTTCTCAAGTCATGCAACTCGTCAAGCTTTTTCATAAGAGAAAAATATGGGCCACAGTTATCTAGACAATCAGTCAAGAGTACAACACGGGTAAATCCTCACAGAACCAAAGATAGTGACATCTCTAATAAGCAAAGCCAAGGAGTAAATGAAAACGAATGAAAGAAGTGCATAGAACAAGCATGACACCAACATGCCAGCACAGAGGAAAACACTAATGAAACTGGAATATACTGACATGAATGTGAAAATACTGACCTTGGAGCAGCAGTGAGAGAAGATATTTGCCCTGATGAGCGAGCATGATAAGCACCATCCATAGCAATATATGGAGAACAGTATGTCGCACCTAATGCTCCAGCAGCTCCAGCTAAAACTGGCAACCTGGAAATTGAAAAGCAAAATCATTTAAAATCACCCAATATAGGCAAAACCAGTATATCATTATTTATGATGTTGTGAACTGCTCCAACTTATATACAACAACTCAGAAAGAAATATGGTCCCACTCCAAAGACATCCACAGCTGGGTATATGGTCGGGAAATGCCTGAGCAATCCCCATACAGAACATGAAAACTACACTAATTTTTCCGTGGTTGCCACATCGCCATAAAACCTTACCACGTCATCTCAGAATTCCCCAAACCAAGCTGTGGCTGACCAACATATCCGGGAAAAGCCATGCCAACAGCAGGAATACCACCGCGGTGCTGGCCACCAAATTGCATGACTGCAAATTTCAGAAGAAAAAAATAGCAAGTGTCACTGGGGAACTGGAGGTACAAAGATGATTTCCCTTTAGGAATATGCATACCATAATATACTAAGTATCGCATACTAAGTATAGCTCAATAAAAATCTATAGTATAATTTCTAGAAAGGAAATCCTAAACACTAAAAACAAATTGAGTGGAAGAGTACCAAACAGCATCCTACTGAAACATTCCAAGGAATACACATGGTTACAGTGGCTAATTATAAAAGGTCTACCTGGCAAAAAGGTTGGCGTTGCAGGAAACTTCTGATCACCGCTACCCATGCTTCCAGGTGCACCCATAACCTGAGCTCCACCATAGAGAACTGATCCCCTTCCAGTGCTCTGAAGAGTGCCTTTTCCTTTTGCAACCAAAGCACTCTTTGCTTTACCTGAATCTGAAGAAGAATCAAACTCTCCAGTTTCAGAGATAGATTGTCCAGTTCTCGGCGGAGATGAACCTTGAGATCTAGTACCAGATCGTTGAGCAAACTGATGACCAGTAGCTTGGAAAGAAGGTTGACCTAAAACAGGATTCCTCTGAGTAGAATGGAGATTTGTTGGCTGAGAAACTCTGTTGAATTGGTTGTTAATTACAGGAGATTGGTAATTCACATTTGGCATTGCATTAAATCCTCTTCCTTGGCCTCTCAAAGGTTGTGACTGAGTAGGACTTATTGTCGAGGAACCAGGAGCCAACTGCAAGCCAGATGAAACCTTCGAAGATACTGCAGTAATTGGATCAGAAATATTAAGTTTGTCAAGGCCAACAGAATCACTGGCATTCTTCCCTCGTAACACTGAAGTTGATTGTGAACCAGCAGAACTGTCTCCTAAGACAGAAGGATGAACACGGCGGCTACTTGTCCCAGTTTGCAGTTCCCTTGTGTGAGTCACAGTGTTCTCTTTACCAGAGGAACTAGAAGGGTAAAATGGAGGGGAAGCAGAATTCAAGCTTGACACAAACTGTTGCTTTGCAGCTGTCACTGCATCATTTTCTACATCTGATACAGGAGCAGATGCTCTGGCTGTGCTATGGTATGAATGTTTCTCAACTGACAGACCAGATCTAAAAAATACAACTGGATCAGCATCAAAAAGAATCATTACTGATGAGGTAAAGGACAAAATCAACTTAAATGACACTCACTGCTTGTTTGGTGGAGGGGGTGCATCAATATTGTCCTTAAATGAGGGTCGATACCTTCTTGGACCCCGACCTCTCATACCTTTCAGAGCATTATCCTGAATCTTCTGGTTGTTATTGTTGCTCGGGTAGCTGTCATTGACGTATGCTTTCGGTCTTCGTCCTCTCACAGTTCCACGCTCAGGCCCTCGCCCTCTACCTCGACCTCGATAACGACCCCTTGAACCCCTTTTACCCTACGGATTTCAATAGAATAAGATTGATTAGCAAAACAAGCATGCAAAAGACTAGTAAAAAAGATTAGCAAAAATGAAGAAGCATATTTCTAAAAGCATTTACCTCTTCATGATGCCTCTCCTCCACACTCAACTCTTCAAACTTGTCATGTCCCCATTTCCGGTCATCTTTGGATTCCCATAACCTCCTTCCGCCAAAAGTCCGTCTAACAAGACAATTATAAAACAATATCAAAATGTGTTCATTTGTTAACGAACGAGGAAAAGCACAATCACTAAACAGTAAGGTTCATGCTTCTGCGGAAGCATTTTATTTATTTATTCTGAACAAGTTAATGTTTCTGTGCAAACATAGGTTTTTTAAAACATGAAATTAATCTCTTTTCTGCGCTTAAAGAACAGAAACATGTAGCATCTATACAAGGAGGTTGTAATGCAGCTAAGACTAAAGAAATTGTTCAATAAATGCAAGACAAAATAAAAGCAGAGGAAGCCTGATATGGTTTTTCTTATTAGATCGCGGATCTAACATGTTCTAAATAATGTGGAGCAATATCGGAAGGCTTACATCAGAAGCACATGCGATAATAATAAATATTCAGAAAGCATTGGCGCTTAAGGAAAAATTATGTGTACTCTATGTCCAGAATGGGTACATGAAGTTTTCTGTTTATTTTCAGTATAATTTGAAGAATCCACACAAAGCACCCATCCCCATATCTCACCTATTTGATATGGATATATTGAAGCAGGGGTGTGCAAAAACTGATTTACCCGGAAAAAACACTATTGATTTTTCGATATTGGGTTATTGAGTTAACGATTTTGTAATTTTTTTTAATTGGGTTTCCTGTTTTATGATTTTGGCTTATGATTAAACCGACCCAATTAATATTTTACCAACCCTAATTCCTAAATTTTAGTATTACTTTCGACCATAGGCAAAACAAACTCTAGTCTCTCTATTGCGAAACCTTCTCTCTTCTCAATTTTAGATTTTATTCCCACAAAAACAGATAATTAATGTTGTTTTCACAATTTATTGCACAAGTCTTTAGAAGGAATTCGAACAATTCTATCTTAAACAAAAATGATCAACGCAAAAAATTTGTAGTGGTTCTATTCTTGTTATTATTTCTATTTTATGAATACTGTGTGTATACATGATTACATGAGCATTTTATTATCAACTAAACCAAAAAAATGAAACGTTAAGGACCAAAAATCGACAATAAATATCTTATTAGTTTGGTTAGCGATTTGACGTGTCACAAACCAAAAAAAGATAACCCGAACAAATAATACATAAAGTCAGACGAAACTGCCCGATGCGTACCTCTACGTCAAAGTAAGGATCCAAATTGACAGGCTCCAATGAAACAAAGACACGAAAAAATATCAGGGAAGGGTCAGGAAAAATATCACAAGTCTAGGGAGGGATGTTGATATGGTAGAAAGAATGCTCTAAACATGTGAGAATAAAACCAAGAAGTGCCCAGGGACATAAGATGGTTCTGACAATCAATATTATTACACTACAGAGTAGTGCCCTATATTTGTAATTGGAAATTGGTTACACAAAATGCAAAAAGAGGTCTATAGAAATTTCAACCATTGGATCAATGGACATTAAGGAAGTTATGGGCAACATCAAATGTGAGCGAGTTCTGGGATTTCGCACATTAATGGCACATATGGACTAGAAATGCAAAGAGATAGTGAACAACTGATATAGAAACTCTAAATAGACAGAACACAAGAAGCAATGGAAACTACAAAGGTAGGAAGAGTCTAAAATCAACTTCTTTGGATCGTGCACACTCCATTATATGCAGGTTGAGCTTTCCTTTTTTTATTCTCTTCTAAGAAAGTTATTCACTTATGAACAGAAGAGAAGTCATTCTTCATTGATTACTAATCAGGATGAAAGTCCCTTATCCAGAAAAATCAGGATGTGGAAGACCCATAGTTAACTCATAAATGCAAAATGTAAAATCTATCCTGATAAACCTAAATGAGCAAATTATTTCCCATTTTTCCCATCATTTTCACATCCGTAGAACCTTTACACCAAATCAAGTACTCTAAAATAAATGCTCACTACACCATGGTTCTTGTTCATACAGCTTTTGAGGGGTAACTCATGAAAATGACTTCCATTCTCTATTAACTTGTGGTGCACCCACGAAATTCTTATTATAGATAACTGGATGTCTTCAGTAAAGAGCCATATCATGTAGGCTTTATCCTTCTGTATTTGGGATTTTTAAAGAGAGATCAGGAATTGTGTAGGCCAGAAAAGAATCATACTTTCCTAGTTTATTTCATAAATGCAGATGTCTATAGTGCATTTTAAGAGCTAACTATCATTATTAGTTTCTCGCTTAACCTAGTTAGGATATGCTGATTATCAAAAATATCTGCCGAAATACATAAGTATACACATGTAAGGTGCAAAACAAATCAGGTCAGATACCAATCCACCATCTGAGAACATAAAGTATGTCCAGTACCTGTGTCGCCCACCAGCATTGTCTCGAAACCTGTCATCGTGCATGTAGAATGCTCCAGCAGTGGGCACCGCATAGGGTTCATTCTCTTTCTTGTCCTCCTCCCCCTGCACATTGTTCTCATTGCCATCATCAATCCCTTGACCCGACTCCGTTCCTTCTCCCACAACTTCCTTCGCTCCGTGAGCACCCTCCACTACAGCTTCAACCTCCTTAGCGCTTTCCTCGTGACCACCGCCGCTAGTTGCACCCACTTCCAGGTACTCATCCCCCTCATAGACTTCCTCGTCCTCCACATACTCATCATCATCGTATTCTTCTTCTTCCTCCTCTTCATCATAATCAGCAGCAGCACCCTGTCCTTCCGATTCACCGTCAGATTCAATCATCCGAACGGACTTCTCTCTCTTGTCTCTCTCCTCCACTTCCCTTTCTTCCTCCTCATCATCACTCGCCTCTCTTCGCCGCATCTTCAAGGACAACTTCGCCTCCTCCGGATCACTCTCGTATTCTGCTTCTCCAGCACTCGCCATCCTTCAACCCGAAACGGAAACCAAAATCTCGCAACAACAAAACAGAAAAGAACGAAACTCTATCAACCAACAAACAGAAAAAATCGATAATCTAAGAACGAACAGATTGAGGTTTGGGGATTTGATCTGAATTTTGGTAGGGTTAGATTGAAAACCCTAGAATTTTAGAGGGTGGATCAGTTCTACTAATACCAACCCCAGTTAATTTGTGGATATTTTAGAACTCTTTTCTGATACGGTGTGTGTCGTCAGCATTATATTATATAAATAAAAAAGAACTCGGCATATAAATTCGGATCCGGATCCGGGCCTGTAGATTTGATGGTCTCTTCTTGGTCGGTGGTCAATGGTCATTTAGCCATTGGATTTCTATTTTTAGAAGAGGTGTGCCAGACTGTTGATGAGAAGGTACGAGGAGTTGGTTGTATCAGTAATTAATAGGATTAGAGATAAATTAGAAAAGAATTGGCGGAGGTGATAATACAGAGCAAGACACAAGCTTTAATTGACTGAACACAAGATCTTCGATCGGAAGATATGAAGGTTGAGAATCATGATAGAAGATTAGTAGGTAGTTGAGCATTGTCATATTTTTAATAGAATGATTTAGTATTTTTATTCTCCGATATGCGTTTATATTTGTTGTGACTAGGGAAGTATTATGGTCTATGAATAATAGCTACTGGTGATTGCTAATACTTGTGGTAAGGAATTAAAAAAAGGTAGATAACGGTATGGTGAATGAATACAGTGATTGGAGATATATAACGAATATTTGATGTGACTATGGAGGTAGTATGAATAGTAGATGATGGATATGACTGATAGTTATAGTGGAATAACAATGAAAGCTAATGATGGCGATAAATAATTAAAGCGAACGGCGATATATAACGAAGATCATTGACAGTAGGTGTTGGTTGGTGGTTATGAAAAGCGGTGAGTTGCGATGATGATTGACAGTTATTGTGGTTATAGCTAAAGATAGTGATAGTGATTAATAATGGTGGGTGGCGGCAATAGATGATGAAGTTGGAATAACGATAAGGTGAACGAATGAAACTGATGCACTATCGCCTTTCAATAAATCTTTGCATAAGCATCATTATAGTATTAAAAATTTATTATGGATTCTAATCATTCGAATTTATTAAAACTCGTTGTGTGATTAACGAAATTTAATTGTTAAAATCTGAACGATTTAGATTTAAATTCATACAAAAACAAACAAAATAAATAATTAAGATTTAAATAATTTGGTTTAATTTTTTTTTATTAAATGCAGGCAAATAAATAGTGTTATATATTATAGAGTAGGATTAATTAGTAATAAGCTACTTCTAATTTGTCCTTTGTTAAATTTACTCTTAATATTATTGGTAATATAAAGTAGGTTCAAGTAGTGCTAAGTAAAATACAAGAGCATTTAAAGTAAGAAGAATGTAGGATAAATATAAGTAACATAAAATTGTCTATTTCTATAGATAAATTCGTATAAAAAAACATAAAATGGTAGAATTAATTTAGTTTCAAGTTCAACATGTAATTGTATTTTTTTTTTAAAGAATTGTTTAATGTTTGAATTAATTTTCTTGAAAAATAAAGTGAAAATGCTATTATCTAATATTGACAATTAAAACTCTAAAATTTTAGCTAATAATAGTAAATGTCGTTTGAACTTTTTTTTTTGTTTGCTTTGAAAAATTATACACAAAAGAGAGAATAAAGAAGATGCATTTTTTTTAAAGAATGTTCCAGTGTGTGAAACAAGGCAAAATTTGTGAAAATTTATAATCAAATTATTTGAAAATTAAGAGATGCCAAAATGCCTATTCGTGAAAAGCAATGCCTTTAATTTGAAAATTGTTGTTGGAAAATTTTTTATGTGAATTAATATCATGTATGGAAAATTAAATAATGAAATAGAAAATAACTTTAGTTTTATCAATTAATTTATTAATAAGTTGAGTCGAGTGAAGTAATGATGATGGATTCTCTTCGCGCTTTATGAATTAGAAGATGTATCTCTATACATAAGCATACAAAACTTGTTTTTCTCACAATTGAGGGATAAATTAAAATTCATTCGAAAAAAAAAAATAACTTCTCAAATTTCATCTCTTTTTATTTTACTTCTCAATATTTTTGGATCCACACCACATGTCATCTTCAAAGCTCAATTATTTCAAGGTTGTTAAAGTGTCAACACAAATATCATTAAGTAAAATCAAGTAGCGTTAAATCAAAGATTTTGATTTTGAGTTCTAGATAATAAAAAAATTCTTAATAGGACATATATCCTAAATGAATTTAAATTAATCGAACTCTAATATAAGTATAAAAAATCGGATGAAAAGTTCTTCCGAAATAGCGTTAAACCATTAAGGGGTCGTTTGGTACAAATATCAATAATGCAGAGATTAGTAATGCAGGGATTAACAATGCAGGGATTAGTAATGCTGAGATTATTTTTTATCAAGTGTTTGGTTCATTACTTCTCACCTAATCTTATGGTTGGTTTAAAATTTTACATAAACCTTCTTTTCCAATTATGTCCTTGAATTATTATAGGATATTATATTTCATGTAATTGGGTCAAGTAGATAATTGCCGGAGATTTTTTTTTTGTTTTAGTCGTCTAACTAGCTAGGAGAAAAACAAATTTGTTATCATGTTTTTTACTTAATTTCTCACTTGAGTTATTTGAAATAATTGTCATCTTAATAAATTGATTATTCACAAACATCAATTTTTAATTTAATAAAGATAGAACGTCTACTTTTAAAATCGAAAGACCATAAATAATAATAAGATCGAATAAATCATCTACTTTTACACATAAAAATTGAAAGTTGTAGTTTTAAATGGAGTTAATATCTTAAATCACTGAGCTTTGAGAATTTATCTATTGAGCTTTGTTTTGTATAATAAAATCACTCAATAAGGCATTTGTATCAACAAAATAACTTAACTAAATTAATTATCGAAATAATTTTTTGACATGCCAACTTTATTTTTTTATATTATGTAAATATGAACCCATAAATAGATAAAATTTAAAAATTTGATATGACAGAAAAATTATTTTATATTATGTAAGTATGAACCAAAAAATGAAAAAAAAAATTGTAAGTTAATTTATTTAAATAATTTTTTTAGTAAAAAACTACAAATATAAAACATAACATCAAGAAAATTAAAAAAATGATTTAAAGAATTGAGGGGATTGAGGGATAGTTTGGTCATTTAGGGAGCTTATCCAAGGTTTGTTAAACCTTGGATTAGCTATCCTTCCATTTTCTAGGGATAAAATAATACCATGAATGAGGTATAACTAATCCATGGGTTAAATCAAATAAATTAACCAAACAATGAATTAGTTAAATTATCCAAGTACTATTTGTAATCCATGGACTATTTTTACATAATATATCCTGCCAAATGGACCCTAAGTAGGAATAAGTTGTGACAAGTGCCATCAAGTAAAAAGAACAGTAGAATTAAATAGAATCAGACAGTGTTAAGTAGCATGAAGATAAAGAAGATAATTATTTTATACATATACACAATTTGATCTCTATCTCTCTATAAATACATACATACATATATGTGTGCGCATATATATACATACACGTATGTGAGTATGTGTATATATACATACATGTATGTGTGTATGTATAATATTTGATCTATGTGTATAAAATAAATTTATAAAAATTTATGTTATTTGACCGCCCTTTACGGATGATAATTCCTTCTCTGAATTGATGAATTTATTTCATTGAACCTCTCTATGAGACAATATCAGATTGTTACGTCTTTCGTGTGGATCGAAATTTACCTAATAAAAATTTCACTGTTTCAGGACAGCTATAGTCACGATCATCATTCATAGTTGATATTTGATCTATATTCATAACGTTAATTTAAAACAATTTGTGTTATCCACCCTTTGGAGATTGTAATTCCTTTATCGAATTGTTGAGTTTATTTCACTCTTCAAGACAGTGTCAGATTGTTATGTCTTTCGTGTGGATCAAAATACGTCTAATAAGAGTTTCACCATTTCAAAACAGTTATAGTCGCGATCGCCATTCATCACTACTTCAATCATGATTTTTTCTATCACTAAGTCACCAATTTTCTTGACTTTTAGGCATCGGACAAACATCAAGTCCCACCCAAAATTTTATAACTTTGTGAAGACTTGTATTTTTTGTCTTCTCTAAAGAGATTTCATTTTTCCAAAATTACAAGACTGAATTCCTTAAAAAAGTTATCTCCCATATTTTGATATTCTCCACCTACCTATTTATGTATTTGTTTCTAGGACTAATGGTAAATTGGAGGACACGTATCTTAGCACTAAATAAAATCATGCACTGCACAATAACTCACCAAACACAGCACTAATAACAGGCACTCACAATTCATCAAATTCTTCAATTGGGCAGGCACAGTGCACTCCCAAACACTTCCTAAAAAATTTCACTTTCATCTCATCATCATAAATATATTTTGTTAAAGCAACCAAAAAAAATATCGAAACGAATAATATTATTACGGAGAGTTTTGACTATATAATAACATATACCAGGCTCAAATTTTCCTATACAAAAGCTTTTTAAGTCAATTTAATTCTATTTAGGTAATTGGACAGTGCATAAAATTAAACTCTCATTTAAATACATTTTTAGTGCTTAATTGTGCAGGTAATGCTCCCAACACTTAAAAGACTAACATTCATCTCATTATTATGATCAATAATTACTTATTTCTTTTTATAATTAAAGTCTTTCTTTCTCACACAATCTTTCTGTACACCATTATGGTTGAGCAAATGATGGTTTTGAGTAATACTTAGTATTTTTTTATAAGTCCTTAATAATTATATGTAGGATAATTATTAGTATGTTTTTATAAGTCCTTAATAATTATATGTAGGATAATTATTTTTTTATTAAGTCCTAAATTTTAATAATGTACCATAGACAAAGATGAAATAGCAATCACATGTGAACCCAATTTCAATCCACATCAAATTCTCATTGAATTTTTTAAAAGTAAATATCCTAATAATATAAAGATCATTCACACTATCAATAGTGCAATTTAGTTTATTATAGCAAGTTAGGTCATATTTTTACAATGTTAACTTTTTTTTTTTGGTAAACTAAAAAAGTCAACTAATATATACTTATATGCAAAGATTTTTTTTAGAAGACAATATTTACTTATCTCACTTTTTTTTTAATGATCGAAAAATTTATCTAGTACCAATTTTTTGAACCAAAAACACTTTCAATGAGCCCGCCTTGTTACCGTTCTTAATGATGGACTTTTTTATGCAAAGCTCAAAGTGGTGACCTAAGACACATCTCACAAGTTCCTCAACCTTTGAGAGAGCTCGTTTTTTTGTAGAAAGTTATGAGTATTGCATAGATAATCTGATAGTGTAAAATTTATTTACGCTAAGAGAAACTCTTTTTTTAATCAACACTAAAGTGAATATGTTGGTTCTTTTGGCTCTTTGCTCATTATATATAAGTGGCCACTAGTTGTTGAGTACTTCCATAAGCCTTTTTCAAGTTCTCCATAAGCCAAAACTTAAAAGTTGAAATAGAGAGGATGGAGTCAATGAAGTTAAGGGCACTTGTTATGGCCTTAATGTTTTTGGGATTATTTGCAGGGCAGTCAAGTGCATCCTTTAGTGATTGTTATACTAGATGTTTCATCATTTGCATGATTGATCCTTCTGAGACAGTATGCAAATGCACTACCAAATGTTTGAAACAGTGCATTTTCAGTTCAGATTCTGATTCTGATTCTGTTTCTGTTTCTACCAATAATGTCCATCACAAAACAGATAGTAGCAACCTTAAGTTCTGTAAATTAGGTTGTGCCTTTTCTACCTGCTCCACTCTCAGCAAAAAACATCAACCTAGTAAGTACTTCAATTGTTCCTCTCTATCACTCATTTGTTTTTTTTTTCAATAACAACTATGTGTTAGCATGTTGGATCTGATTACATGAATTCTTGTTGTCTGTATCGTCAGAGGTGGAGCTAGAATTTTGAATTTATGAATTTCCAATTCTAAAAAAGCCATTTATTATTGGTTTTTGTTTCTTCTCTGAATTGCTCGTTTCCTTGTGTCTTTAGATGGTGAAAAGATGGATGACTGTGTTGGATCTTGCTCGAGAAACTGCACCAAGAGCTTTTGATGGCCATAGAAGTGGCATTATTAGTGGGATTTCATTATCCTCTTTTTATCTTTTTTGATTTCTCCTATTCCCCTTGTTTTACTTTTCCTTCCCTTTTTCCAAATTAAGGATGCAAAATCAAGAATGTATTTTGTAATATGTTATGTGTCCTAGTAAGAGCTTCCAAAGTGGATATGTTATATAACAGAAATTTACTGTAATAGCTACATATAACAATAAACTTGTGATTTCTCTCCCATTCAAATTGTTGTTATTGGTTATCTTTTTCTGTTTCTAGCTCTATCTCGAGGTAGTGATAAGATCTGCGTATATTTTATCCTCCCAATCAAGTTGTTGTTGTTTGTTCTTAGATTGAACGAATTTTCAGTTTGCTTTTGCCGGTTGGAGCGACAACCTGTCACGCGTAATCATTTATCATTATTCTTTGTTGAATTGTTATCTTAGCATGCCCTTCAATGGGCTGATAAAAATTTATTGCTATCAATTAAAGTTAAAAGATAGATAACATGTGTTTGTATATTAATGTTTAATACGTTATTACAATTTCATGATAAATTGAATTAATTTGACATGAACATCCAATATAAAGAAGCATACACTCAATTGAAAGAAATTATTCCCATGAAAACCACGTAGGATAATTAAAAAACTACCACTATGTAAACACAACTGAATTCAACTTCAGAAAATATTTTTTCCAACTTAAATTTCCAATAGTCTTTTTAACTAACCGGCATAAACTTTGCAACAAGACCAAAAATAGTCCAAGCAAGTCATCTATCTCGATGACTTGCGAGGTATGGACTCGCCCCTCTACTCTTCTACCTACTAGGACGGTTCAAACATGTTACGTGCACCTAACTACACATGTAGGTGCACATAACATGTTGCGTCCTTGCCAAGAAGCTCATCGACTAAAATTTATTGAACAGCTGCGCGACAAGAAGGAAACACAATGGCAATAATTCAACAATATTCCACAAAAAGAGCGCAAGTGCATTATAAGTTGCTCAGACAGTCTACAACAGATGAACAGCGCACTGTGATAGATATATTCAACTCAGACAAAATATTCTCTCATCCTTCCTATTCTTCTCTGCAACTAAAAGAAAATAGTAGGGCACATTCCATGACGAAAATAGTCTCTATGCATCTATACTGCAGAGTCAACATCTGAAGCTTTAGGAGAGTTTTCAGGTGTCTTCAAAGAACCAGTTGTAGTACCTTTATGTTCCATTACAACGGCTCGAAACTCTTCCACAATGGAGGCATCCTTGAACTTCAGAGCAATTGTAGAAAGTCCTTTTCCGTCACCAGCACTATTCAAGCAAGCAAATGTGATCCCTCTTTTGTCCATATTAGCGAGCTTCATTTCTGGAAAAAGGCTGGCATTCAAGATCAATCTGTAGTTTCCCTTGGTTCTCATAACAAGTCTACCTTTTCCTGTCCCTGTTGCAGAAACATTGACCTTTAGTTCTCCCTTTCCCCGCTCTTTCCACCCTCCATCAAGATATTCAAAAAGCACGGAATCAGCTGTGAATACGGGTTTTTCATTTTCCTCCCCTGTTTCAACAGTGACCTCTCCTTTGGAAGGAAATGCACTACCCTCACCCTTGTTCACAATGGATGACCCTGAGTTCCCAAACAGAGAAGTATTTCCATTAGTGGGAAGATTAAGTCCAAAAGGTGACTGGTCACTTTTTGCTCCAAAGAGAGAACCAGCACCTGATTCAGAACCAAAACCAACAGAAGATCCCTCTTTTGAAATACCTCCAAAGGAGAACGGAGTGCTGGAGAACCCAGTCCCCGCAAATCCTGTGAAAGCATTTTGGCTACTTGAGAGTTGTTGGAATGAGCTAAAAGAGGCAGTCTCCGTACCCTTCTCACTTTTCTCACCACGAGCATCATCTTGTTCTTCATTCTTTGTTTTCTCGACTTCCACATCCTTCTTGCTGTCATTTTCACCCTTCTCACTTTTCTCACCACCAGCATCATTTTGTTCTTCATTCTTTGTTTTCTCAACTTCCACATCCTTCTTGCTGTCATTTTCACTCTTCTCAACTACTGTGGCTTCCCTGGTTTCAACCTGGATTTTCTCATCATCTGCTACCTTCTTTTCAGCAGATTCAGGTTTGTCAGGCTCATTAGGAGTTTCAACTTTCTCCTTGACAACATTAGATTCATCAACATTACCTTCTGATGGCTTAGAAATTTGATCAGGTTCCTTCTTCTCTTCCTTATACACATCAGTTGTCTCCTTTCGAGTAGCCTCACCAACGTCATTTTTTTCTTCTGGTTTACCTGAACTTCTGGTGGTCACAGCAGATGAGGTACTGGACTCAGTGGCTGGAACCAACCGGATCGCTGCAAAGGGATTAGCCGAAGGTGTAGTTGTAGATGTAGTTTGATTGCGACGAACTTTGACAATTCTTCTACTTGCCATCACCTCCTCACTTGCCTTCTTGAAAGACCCAGTCTCTAGCTCAGCTTCATTTTCATCATCATCGAGACCAGGATTGTCTCGCGATAATTCCTTTATAGCTGCCCTTTTCTTTGATGGTTGAAGAGAATTCTCAGCGTCCCCCATCACAAAATGAGGAAAGACACTTGAAGAGTTCTCCAAAAAGATACAGATAGGTTCTCTCTGCAGGAAATTGCATAGAAAATATCAGTCACCAGACAAACAAGAATTTTTTTTTTTTAAAAAAAAAAATCTGCGACCAAGCCATTGAAAGCACAAAATTCACATAACCCATGAAATCTAAAGAAACAACTGAAGTAGAGAAAAGGTTTGTACTTCTTTCAAATAAATTGAAGTTAGCTCTCACAAATTGTACTAAAGAGACTCCTAGACACTGATGGCATATCTTGTAGATAGAAAGTCAACACAACCACAAAGTAGAATGACTGCACATACAGCAATGGAGGAAAAAGGATAGGTGCAAGAAGACTGCTCTGTTAAAGACATGTATAAGCTCTATGTAATGTACATCCACCAATAGTTTGTATCATCATCACAAGTCCAGCAGATGAAGTAGATTGTAGATTCAAATCATAGGGATCTACATGCAGATTCTTCAATGAATTTTCGACAAGTTGAAGAGAGAAACAAGGAATCGTAAGACAACAATGAAGTATAGACAATAGAGATGTTGGTGTGGAGCATTGCTAGGCGGTTGTAACAACACTGTAGCCGGTGAAGCAACGAATACTTTCAGATCTGTAAAACTGCTGAGATCTTCAAAAATCTTGATAATTATGGAAGAATATCAAGCATTTTATTGATTGTTTGTGTGTAATGAACAATCAAATATACTATTGATGCTTGAGATTGAAATGACATTGTGGTTGTCGTAGGTGGTGCTCCGACAGGTATTGAGCAGAGAAAGAGAGGGTAATCGTTCTCTTCAATGAATTTTCGACAAGTTCAGTCAACATAATCATAGATTTTATGCATAGACAAAAACCTGAGCGCATGTTTTTTAGGTAACATCATAACATTCAATCAAATCAAACTTTCAGGAAAGGAAATAAGCTGTAAGAGCTACCTCAGAAAACAGCGTGCTAATTCTTGTAACATACACTTCATAACACTATCCACTCTTGCAATAACCAGTTCCTCAAAAGTTCAAATTCAAGATTTAATTATCTGAATCAGCTGAAAATTAACACATAATTGGGGGTCAAAAGAAACAGCTCTTCTCAGGTAAAAAGAAGATCTAAACTTAGCATCCAGGGTTCCACCACAAGGGGGTTCGTCACAAAATTATACAAAGTCAAATCTTTTTTCTATGTACATATACATATAGTACACGTTGAATCTACTTGATTTCTTCGTACCTTACATTAAATAGACCAGCAGAACTCCAAAATAGAAATTATAATTTTAAGGAACTAGCATCCAAAAATTCAACGAAATTGGACATACATGAATAGGAAAAACATAAATTCAGACAAAAATGAAAGCATAGCGAGATTAAAATGAGCCGAATTTACCTGACAGGATTCAAATTTCGCCTAGTTTTGAAATGTGAAACTGTGCTGTCGAACCAAACTGGGGAATGAGCATATATAAAAACCCTAGAAAGAGCTAAATAAAAATTAAACGAGATAGGGACGGGTGTCTTCTTAATGATTAAAAAAGGGCTTTTAGGATGAAAACAAACACATATTGGGCCGAAAAGAAAAAGAGGCCCAAAAGAGTGGACCACTATGAGAGTTTTGAAGAGTGGAGACGTAAAGAAATTTTTACACAAATAACAACTTTCACCCTCAAAATTACACTTTAAAATTTATTTATCAAAATACCAAAAAAAATACACTCTTTTTCATTTTCCAACACTATTATATCATACCACACACCACAATAATCACACTCAAAACACTCTCTCTCCTAAATTTGTAAATAAAGTTGGTATTTTATATGGTATTTTTCAATGATTCGGTAGGGGCATGTAATTTTTATCCAAAAACTTGGTATTTTTGAAAACTCCCCAGACGTAAAATACATTTTCCTTGTTATTTAAGCATACTTAATTGAGTTTTTAAAAGAGCAAATTTCATAAATGGTAAAATATAAAGCCTAATTCTACTCTATAATTATAGTTTAGATAATTATGTTTCGTAATTATTTATTATATCAATGTTTTTATAATTCACGTAGCATTGGTATACATGTATATAATTCATTATACAATTCGCATTTCCTGTATTGCGTTTTTATATTTCGCGCTATACAATTCATACACAATGTTTATATAATTTGCTATACAATTCGCAGTGTTTGTATGTTTCGGTATACAATTTGATTCGCATACAACTTTTTGTATATCGCGCACAACGTTTGTATAAAATTACGTGAATTATACGAAACTCAAACTGTAATTACGATTAAATATTTGCTGTGAACCGCAATTAATTTAAACTGTAACTATGTTAGCTAATTTACTAGTATATATTTGCTTATCTGCATAAGTATTTCTTTTTAAAATATGACACTTTGAGGTTGAGAAACATACTTAGATGCACGAAAAAATTATTGATTCTGAGCCTCTAGAGATCTGTAGCTAGATGAGCGGGGATTTACCTTTTTGAGATTGATCTACTTTGCAAGTCATGCTTTCACGTGTTAGATTATTCTTGGAACAACAACGTAACTCTTTTTTTACCCCCATATAATTTCTTTTAGTACAATGCAATGATAAAAAAAATTTCAAAAAATATGCAAATGTATTCATATAAAGATTCTACAAACAACTTAAACTTCCAAATCAACCAAAGAATTTACTAATTAAAATTCTGATGCCTGCTTAATACGTATTGAGATACGTGGATTAAATTGTACTTAAATTTAATTTAAAAAATTATTGACGCATGAATTCAACAATTAGGGAAAACACGTATTTTTTAGTTTTTCATGATAAGTTCAAATTTGTAATTCGAACAAATTAGTAAGAAAACTAAAATTTATTGAACCAAAGAGATATCATGTTCAAATCTAATGAATATTAATTCTGCATTATCTTCTATTTACTTTATAAGGAAAACCACCTGGACTTTCTCTGCCATCTTCCATTTTTACTTTAATTGATAACTACTGATGAGGTTAAATTGCTTGATTTATTTTAATTGAGTACCAAATACCAATTATCAAATACGGTAAGCGAATGATATAGAAAATAAAGTGAACGTACTAACACGGCTAAACAAATCCTCAATTAATTGGTAACACTCGCAGAGATCATAAATTGAATCATTTGAGTTTGCATCTGTAATATAAAAGGCATGTAAATTGGCCTTTTTGTACATAGTACTGTTTCTTCTTTCTTGGACCGTTCCACAGTAATGCACCAAATTAAATATCCTGATGATCATTTTCATTTCTTCAAATTGCGAATTCCGAGCATAACACATTTCTGCACTACCTCCGCTTCCATATATGGCTTATATTATTTCTACAGTGGACAATAGCATCTAAAGATATTGAAGGGTGAAAAACGTATGCCTCAGAAGAGTATGATAAAGCAACTATGAGTGACTAAAGCTAACAATCGAAGCTGGAAACATATGTCCAGTATGCCTACAATACTCATTGCTACAAAATCACCCCACTTGCAGAACAGATGCCCAGTCCGTTGATCGCCCTTTTAAGGGGACAGGGAACACCTATTGAACCTGCAATATTAATAAATATCAATATTTTGATGAAAACCCAGGCTGGGGATGTAGAGGTTTTCTAATGTGCCTTGATGACAAGAAATTAATAGTATTCAGACTAGCGATACTTTCTGCAAGTACAAGTTGCCACTTGCCCAACTAAGATGATAGTTGACGAATGCCAATATGCTCAAATTTCTCACTTACATCATGCAAGTAGCTACAGAAGGTAATAATCCTATATTTTGTAATGAGCACCTGACCATATGACCTAAATTTTTCAGAGTGTTCTGCTTCAAGAATAAAGAATTTCTTCAGCTTTATCCCAATTGAGACAGAAAACAATGAGGTTTATGAGACTAGAGACACCTACGCAAGCCTATATATAAATGAACCTTTAACAGACACACACTTTAAACAGTTCATGGAGAAAAATTGTGATGTAAGAAATGATTACATACAGTTGGAACCGTCTTGAATGAACCTAGTGGCGTGGTGTAAGCACTGCAAAAGCATCAACAAAAAGTATGAGAAATATAAGGAGAGAGACAAATTAAAACAAACAATAATAGGGATACTCAGATGATACGTGAAAACAGTTCAAAGAGAAACAATGTGGCAAACTGCACTAATTTGTGCCAAAAAACAAATGAATGCCAAATCAGGATCCCCATAATTAACTGAAATCTTTTCTAATCCTCACATCTTCCTGTCAGCTAAGCTGGGAAAAAAATCAATGCTTAGAAACATTTCCATGGGGAAGAAGGGAACAGACTACAACATTTATCTTTCTTGAATTAGGGTGAAGTTCATCAAGTCAAAGTTTATTCCACATTTTCTAAAGACAAACATAATAAAAGATTATAAAAGCAGGGCTACACAATAGAAACACCAGAGAATATTAGGAGTCAAGAACGCAAATAAAAGAAAATTCAATTAATCACCAGCAACAAAACTAGGATTTTCACACTGGCCCAACCAATCGCTTTTAGGCTGACGGTTTTCCTTCAGTATTCGTACCCCACTCTTCTTCTGCCTCAGTTCCATTAACGAGTACTGCACCATCAGTAGAGTCAGCATCCACGACCACAGGTTCTTCTTGTCCCTCATTTTGTGCATCATCTCGCCCCAATTCTTGCACCTCATCACCACTCTGTTCTGCAATCTGAACAGTTCACACAGACATTTAACTGTTAGCATTTACAGAAACCAATTTATAGAGTCTTCGCTGCTCCAATACAGGGGGTATAAAATAACACCAAGAAAAGACCTCCTTGATCATGTACAAAGATATGGTTATTTATTTCATTTCTTTCGTGAACAAGGTATACCGAATGTTAAATCAACCCCGACTAGAAGGCAACTTGAAAAACGGAATGTCATACCTCGTGGTCCATATCTCCATTTTCAAGTGGTTCTTCATCCATTCTCATGTTGCTGAAAGCTTCTACAAGGTTATTAGTAGATCTATCAGCATGATTTACATATTCTGTTGCTGGTGGATAGCCACCCCTACATAGGAATTGGAACAGAAATTACAAAAGTCATCAAAATTGGTGCAAATTCATCCTAGAAAGAAGAGAAAAAGGGTAATAATTGACCAAAAGATCTGAAAATTTCAACAGGAAATGGGGAACTCCAAAAATTTTCAGAGCACCACCAGGTAGGCTAAGAGAGTATAGAAGAAATGCATGGGAAGTGGAGAGAGCCATTATCAACACCTTTCTTCCGCAACTCTAGATTCAACAGCACATGCAACTTGCCAGTGCTCAAACAAATTAGGATATTCTTCAGGATCAGCCAAAGCTTCTGCTGCTTTCTGGTTAACCTGCATGATAAATAAACCATATTAAAATACAACAAAATTCCTGCTACAGGACTACAGATAATAGAGCAATGTTTAATCCTGCATGAAGCCATATAATCCATATTGATAAATGATTATAACCTTCACTCATTTTTTTTGAGAAGGGATTACAACCTTTACTTTTGTGTTCAAACTATATTCGATATCAAATATTTAGATTGAGGCATGACTTAATCCAGAACAGAATGGTGTGCTTCCTGAAAACTCATTAAGTATATTTCTTGTGGTCATTCCATAAAGATAATACACAAGTGCAAGTGGAATAGAAAAATTGTCCAAAAATATTACTTTTGATGCCTTACCACAGGCGTAAATAGTAAGTCTGGGATGTAAAGAGCTCCGAAGTTTCTTTGCACCAGCAACTTAGCTCAAGAAACTTAAAGGGTGTTTGGATAGGCTTATTTTTAAGTGCTTTTGGCTTTTAAACACTTTTTAATTTTTAGAGGTGTTTAACAAAGATACAAAGTGCTTTTTTTTTCAGCTTAAAAAGTACCCCCCAAAAAGTGGCTTTTAGCTTTATAAGTCACTTAAAAAAAGCTTATGCAAAAACCCCTTAATCCCACTAGGTTAAATGAATAGCAAATCTAGATGGTTCTGCAGCTCTAACAATCTTTCAGGTGACAATTCCACCAAATATTTGGGAAAGTGCCAGAAATTCAGAAGATTGTATACAGATAAGAAAGCTCAAGATCAGAGAAAACACTGACCTTACTGAGGTCCTTCTTCCAAATTGCAACTATTTCAGAAACCTTACTTGGCAGATAAGATCTAGCCATAAAAGCAGCCTCAGGTATCCGGTTGCTGCAAACAAATTGTAACTCTATATTCAATCTGAACATTGAAAACACACCTAAACAATAAGTTCTTTAGTGAAAGAAATACCTATCAACCAATAGCTGAATGCATTCCTCCACTTTACCCAAAAGGAACATGCAAAGGAATGTGACATTGTTTTTCCCCTGCTCTTTGGCAAGGGCTGCTAGTTCAGTTATTCCTTCAGCATCTCCCAGTGAAGAATAGAGTAGCAACAGACCACTCAAGTCATTGGCATACTTCAGACATTCCTCTGCCATCTCCAGCTACAAAACGCAGCAAACGAGCAAAATTTCTTATGAACTCAGGAAAATACATGAGCATTTCAGAAAAGTACTAGTGGCATCTGAAGGGATAGGACTACGAAGCACCTCTACCACTTGAATACAAAAACAAAGATCTGGAAAATGACACTTTGCTCTGAATGAAATATTTAGCAGTAGTCTCAGTTCAGCTAAAAGAAAGAGTTTAAAACAAGTATTGTTCGACTACAAACAGCATTACAAGCCACGGCGTCATTCCTAAAATCTGAACCATCCATTTTCTCAATTAAAAAACTAGATGTATGCTGCAAAAATAAGATTCCAATTAATGACAGTAACAGTTACCATTCCAGCAGACATGGCTAGTTCACCCAGCTGCTTCCATTTGGACTCACTTTGAGCTACCACTGCAATATCCTGCCAAGTCACAAGCCACATTTCTAAACAACATATGGTTCTTTTGAAGCACTAAGTTTAAAAGAAGATGGAAGCCCAAACCACATGCATTAAAGTTAGAACCCTCCACCTTTGCAATATCTAATTTCCCCAGCTGTATGGCTAGATCAAATCTGTAGTCAGGCTCTGTTGCAACTTCTAATGCTTCCTCTACCATGCCTCGTGACTCCAAGAAATGAGCAACACTAGCAGGGAAAACATTCAATGACAACTTAGGCAACTTGCATATAAAACAAAGCAAACCACCACCCCCTTTCTGAAGGTTTAGATATTGCAGAAACTATGTGATATCTCATAGCAACATGAAGCGTCACATATCAAATTTTCAGTGGAAAGTGAGATTTGATTGATCAAACAGATCTGAAGTATAAAATAGAACAAAAATTTAACCGATATTACTATCTATACAAACAAGTTAATATACATGTCAATCTCGAATAGTCCAACAGTAGCATGTTAGTTTGAAATAACCCAGAACTAGAACCATTTTAAAACACAAAAGACACATTAATATAGTCCAGGAAACCCCGTTCATTGACATACTACAACCAAATTGAAAATTTAAGTTGCAAGACCATACACGATATATTGGTCATGTTCCCTAAAGACATTTCAACATGTGATATACCTATTATGATGCTCCTTAGGAATTGATGGCAGCACCTCATTTGCTCTGTCCCAGTCACCACGCATCACAAGTGTCTTGTACTCGATCAGGCTGAGCAGTAAAGTATATCCAATGACACTGTACAAAAAGGAAATGAATTCATTTAACCCAGAATCATAATCTCAAGTTGAGGTTTCCAATATCAGGATCTCCCAGAAAGTACTCACTTGAACTCTTTGTCAATCAAAAAAACCCTACTCTGGTTAGCTAGATATCCGAGCAGGTACATAGGCCGGTCTAAATGAAACATTGTGGTCACCTAAAACATACAAAAAATAGTTTTGCTGATTCATACACATGAAATAAGATGTTCTCCAGATAGATGTGCAAGAAGAGCAGCATGCATGACCAATCGTACCTCACCACCAACACAGTAGTTAAGTCTCCAGGAAGAATTATTGTAAATGAAGCAATCACCAACCCAAATTCCAGTCCTGACCCGTTCATTTATCTCATAAAGAAGTTCAAAAGCTTCTTCTACGCCTTGTTCATCTACTGATCTTCCACCATCTAAATGGGCAGAAACCACATCACGCTGCAGGTATGACACATGCAAACAGATGACTGTTAGTAGAATTGTGCAAATAAAAGAATAACAAACTTAAGCAGATGTAATTTTTTATTTTGAAAAGAAGATCGCACATTATACTTGAGCATGTAGAAGGATGTATCACTTGCAATTGTCAGCAGATCACCACTGTCCGCCCAGTAGAGATTCTACAGAAATTTAAAAACAACAGAAACAAAATTAAGACTTCCGAGTAAAACAACCTCACAGTGTATCGCAGTCAAGCTTATGTTTCTCACCTTCACACTAACATCAATTCGCCGTATCAATCTGCAGTCAGCCCAATCATAGAAACAAATAAACTCATTTGAGCACATCGCTAATAGAGTACCTCCAAAGATGCGCTCAGCTGAGAAAGTGGGGCGGATACTCTTCTTCTCCTGGAGATATCAACACAATTCACCTTTTAGGCCACCACATGGACAAGAAGAAACCATGGCACATTGCATGTTTCAGCTTCGAGAAAAGAGAAACCAATGCCTTTATTACACTATAACTCATCGCATGGATGTGAACTAAAAACTTACTTATGAAGCTCTCTAAGAAGTAAAAGCTCACCACCAACAAAGGCTTTAAATAGAAGGCATGTAGGGAAGGAAAAGTCGATTCAAGTCAACTATATAAAATAATCCATCATCAAACTAAAATATAACAATGATGCAATCAATTTGATTTCATCCTTTTAGTAGGTATGTGATGCAAAGAACCTTTCGAGGCAACCAGTCTGAGGACGAATGTGAACCTGAAAATTTTTGCTGAAGATCTTAATCCTTGACGTACTTTCTCTCACTGCATATTCTCCATCAGAAGACCAAACAAATTCCAGAGCTGAACCAAATGATCTATTTCTCCATGCTAGAGCGGTATATATGATATACTCTCCATCTCCACAAACAACAACGAACCTTCCATTTGGATTATGCTTCAAGCTCTGTTAAGAGAAAAAAATACGCAATTTAATAAGCGACCTCTACATATTCTCCGAACCAAACAATGCAGATAAAAAAAGTGCAAGCTACAACGTTCTATCCACACTTATTATACTGCAAGAAGATGACAGCATAAAAAATTACGATGCCTCAAATGACAAAAAGATGACAACAGCAAGAAAAGATTTTAAAAATAAAAAAAGACCAGAATAATAGGAAATAAGCCACCAGTCTACAGCATCAATACAGACAAGGACACCCTAAACAAAGTATGAGTGTAGAAACAGCGACACATAATAAAATCAGAAACAGATTAAAGGTACGTGAGGTTTCGAGTATATGGACTGTCTTTCCCCAATAGAGAGAGATAGTAAATATAGGATTAGCCTCTTGCTTGTAAAACATGTAGACTAAGCAACTTCAAGCAGAACAAGCATACGTAACTAACAACTGAATTATGGAAACCACATAATTCTTGCAGACCATGCTGTTATCATGATTCTGGTTTTAAGATAAGGCTTACTCACTTGTGGATAGAGGTCACAAGTTCCCAATTCCTTGACAGCCAAAGGCAGCCTTTCCCCATCAGTAACCTGAGTAATAAGGCAAACATGCACTAAATTATACAATACTGACCAGTGTAAAGAATCAAGTGAGCAATATAAAAGTCAGGATTATGCCCATACCTCGTAATCTGCACCCACACTCTTGATGTTGACAGTTTGCACTTCATTATGCTTAGCCCATATAATTTTTCCGCTGTTATCCATGCTGGCAACAGGTTCTTCTCGGCCAATTTTTACCATTATAGTGCCCTCATCATAACCTATTACAACCCTGCACACGAATCAAATCAGCATAACTCCAACTAGATGAATAAATGCAATACAAAGCATGAGATGAAATGATAATCCAGCTTGTCGCTCTTTAGTTTCAGAAAGTTTTACTATTTGTTATGCCTGCAAGTTGTAAAAATAAGTGGTTTCCTTGTTTCTTCATCCATAAATTCTTCTTGCTTGGAAACAAAAACAGCAAAGATTAAAAAGCAAAGTAGAATTGAAAGGAATTGCAAGACTTCCAAACAGTATAAAGACACAGTGACGAACTTATCATAGAAACTAACCTTCTTGAACCTCTCATGCAACCAACTGCCCAAACTCTTTCAAGACCATAATTCAAAGTGTTCTCAAGTCTGCAATATAAAAATGCAGTGGAAAAAAAATTAGGAACCAAAATTTAGGATCAAATAACCAACTTAAAGAGAAGATACATTTTTGACCTATTCAACAAAATATCACTGTATATGCTAGCTATTATCAAACTTTAGATGAAACAAAATAATGAATATTGGACAATCATTGAAACATAGGAATTTCTGTCAAAAAAGGGGAAGGCCCAATCGCATATGAAATTAATAGAAAATTACCCAAGTAATAAAGTAGTTCTGAATCTAAATCTACCTATAAGTGGTTGCATGCCATATACGAACTGTACCATCTTCAGACCCCGTAATTATAATAGGAAGCTCAGGATGAAAGCATACAGCAGAGACATTGTGTGTGTGGCCTTCAAGAGTCTGGACACAACTTTTAGTCTGATAGTCCCAGACCTGTCTCACAGATTACGTAACACCTAATTCAGATTCTCTGTATCCAAAATAACAACAGAACATGGGAAAGTAATGACAGCAAACCTTAGCAGTGTGGTCATCAGAACCACTTATCAAATAAGGTTTGTCGCCACCAGTGAAATAGTCTACACAATTGACTCCTTTTAGATGCGCATCCAATGTGAAGTTTGGGTCAGGGGAGCCGAGGTTCCAGATCTGAAAAACCAAGCATGATCAACTCAATTATTACAGGTTAGTAAATGAAAAGCTGTGAAGTTGTCAACAAGTTTATGCCAGGAGGAAGCAAAGAAGATAAGGAAGGAAAGCAACCCTGCCTTTATTGTCCGATCAAGAGATGCACTGGCAAATGTATTGGTGTCTTTCGGATTAAATGTGACTTGCATCACATAATGGGAATGACCCTCAAAAATTTGAGTGCATAGCCATCCTTTCTCCCAGTCCCACAGCTTTATAAGCATGTCATCAGAAGATGACAGCACATATGGGAGAGAAGGATGAACAGCCACACACCTAATATAATCAGTGTGCGCTTCAAATACTTTGACCTTGTCCATAGTATTGTAATTGTATACACGAATGTACATATCATCAGCACCGGCAACAACCCATTGCTTGCGCGCTACAAACTTTGCTGACCTAACTGCAAAGAGATGAACTATGTGTTTAACAGAACTGGAAATCTTAGTTAAAGCAAAAGAGTCCTAGTTCACAGTCCGGGCCAAACAAAGATATTCAAACTCCATCTACATACCTGGTAATTCAGTCACCTCAAAAGATTTAGCCATTGTCTGCAACAGTAAAGATGGGTTAGCACTCTGGTGATAATACTATTAACATGCAACTTTTGCTCTATAAATTAAGGACTTGCTCAATTAGGCTGAGTATTGTTCGGTTCGGTTTTGAAATTTATCCATTTGTAGACATGCTAGCTAATCTGTTATAGAACCATTAATATATTGGCTTGTTAGTTATCGGTTTTTCGGTGATGGTCTTATGGATCGTATCAGTTAGGTTATCGGTTTAACCGTTAAGATTTAACACACACAAAAAGAATCATTGAAATCTACTTAAAAAAAAGGTGACAAACCAAACAAACCATGTATATAAGTTGATAATCGCATCTTCCTCAAAAGCAAAAGCTGACACATTGTAGAACAACTCAGAGCTTAAGAAAACCAGAAATAAAAGTATAAAACTTAATACTAAGTCAAGGACTTTATATACCGAATGGTATAAATATAATTTATTAATTTACTATTGGGCTATTGGTTAACCCATAACTCATATAAAAAAAAAGACCCACAAACCGTTAAGAACCGATACTGTGATAATTAAAAAAATCAAAGCCATTATCTTAACCGCTAAACCAATAACTCATTACCTATAAATCAATAACATATTGATTTCAGTTCAATTTAGAACAGCCATATTCTCACTAACTTCTTATACCAAGTAGGCTAAGAAGTCAAATCGGCCAATAAGTGGAGAAATTTAAGTTTAATGTGATTCATCAATGGCAAGAATTTCAATAGGACGTTACAGTAAGAAATATTACCAGGGATAATGGAGAAGTAACTCCAAATCCGATTCATCAATCATGAATACGTGAACATACTCATAATATAAGACATTACAGTAAGAAATATTTATAATAGTCATTGGAAGGCACTTATGGGGCTCGATTCTTGAGACGAGGGTTTCCTGGAAACAACCTCTCTATCTCTATGAGGTAGTGGTAAGGTCTGCGTACATTTTACCCTCCCTAGGCCCCACTTGTGAGATCACAGTGGGTAAGTTGTTCTTGTTGTTGAGTCGTCATTGGAAGGTAGTAATTCTACTGAAGTAACTTGCAGAGTCCAATATTACGGTTAAGAGAGATGTTATTGCAATAAAGGTAAGGAAGATAAAGTTGGAGGAAAAAAAATACGAAGGAACATAAGACCCTCCTGCTTCAGTTCCATGGCTTTTCAGCTCCATAAACTAGAAAATCATTTACCAAATGAATCCAGCACAAAGAAGATATGACCATCCAACTTCAGTTCAATAGCTTGTCAGCTCCATAAATCTTGAAATTCACTACTTCAGTTCAATGGCTTGTCTTGAAATTCATTTATCAAAAAAATCAATATCTTGGCAGAAAATTTAGTACTTTTTACTGGCCTGTCAGGCGGAAGGGGGGAAGCCCTCGATTCCTGGTTCTCCTATAGTTGGATCCTCTAGAACCAGAAGAATTCTTAGCGAGCTTAAACTGAGTGACATGGGTCTAGAGGACTCATATAGCCGACTCCAACAAGCTTGGGATTGAGCTGGTGTTGTTTTTGTATCTTGAAATGTCAACCGAAAGTAGATTGTTGAAAGAATGAATGTGTGTTCTTCAGGTGGATTGCACCAACAGTAAATCCAAACCTCCCCAACTAAGTATACTAACGAACAATTTCGAGCAGTCATTGACTCGCAAAATAATCAAAAGTTAACTCTGCTCTATGATAGTGTACTAGATATAACATACTAGTGCTCTCTCTTTTGTAACTACTTTGCATCTTCTTGATGCCATGAATGGAATCAATTACTTCATCACTAATAATAATAATAATAATCAAAAGTTAACTCAAGCTTATTTATCCAAGTATGATAGGAACTAAGATACCCCCAAACCAGATCACATATAGGACACGCTTTTACAAATGAGAATACCGTACACATCTTTCAAGATTTGAGAATTCAAATATTCCAGATTAAAAAAAGAAGTGGGGATGTAACTTTCGATACCTGGGTCTGGTAGTTCCAGATGCAAACAGTTCCCGAATACAAACTTGCCAATATCCTGCAAGAAGTGAGAAAAGGAATTAGCTGCAAATCACTAGGCCAACTAGGTAAGGGTAAGGTCTGCTAACTCTACCCCCAGACTCCACGTTGTGGGATTTCACTGGATATTAAAATAAAACATGCAGGTACACTGATACAAGCAACATGTAACTCCGACATAAAACAGTATAAAATGGAAAGCAAACTATATCAGCTTAAAACTGAAAAGACATCTATTTACTGAAGTCCAATTACCATGGCTCCGTAGGATGTAGATCCACGCACTTTACCCTTTCTGATCTTTGAGCAAGTTTCCGCTGAATCAATAATCACAGTCAGCGCAAAATGCATTGATATCCACATGTAGAGTATAAATATTGTCAAGTACGCCAAAAGTATAGTACCTTAATCTCCAACCGCAGAGGCTGAGTCATCATTTCCAAATCGAGATTGAAAAATTACAAATAGGAAACGAAATTAGTGAGTAAATAACAAAGTGCCAGATCTCAGATTACCGAATAATAGACCTAACACTCAAAACTCATGAATACGAGAGAGAATTGTGTAATCCCGAAGACGGTGATCAGTTACCGCAATCAAGCCGAATCCGATATGAATTAGATCTAAGCCGTAACGTAATGTTGAACGAATTGAAACTAACAGACTCACCATTTTCAGCGATGATATGAAAACTCTCCGGTAGAGTGATTGAAGTGACGCTAGAGATTCGAGTGAGATCAAATTGAAGCACAAATTAGCTGCAGAGATCTTCGAATTCCAATTGAAGTGAGAGAAGGACGAAGAGAGATCAATAGAGAGAGAATTAGTACTCCTTAGAGGTTTTGCTCGGGCAACAGCGCAACCCCTGTAAACCGAATGCGAAAGGGGGAACTTTAGGAGGATGAACCTTTGTAGTTGAGTTAATTTTAGAATTTCCAATTCTGTTTTGCATAAGAGTTTTTGTTGTTTTTCACTTATCAGCTGCTACTTATTTTTACTAATTTTACCTTTGGTCATTCCAATGTGACCGAAGTAATTTTTTCTCCTTTCTTTATAATCATTTGTCAACGTTTCGACGACACGATATTTAATAAAAAATAAAAAACTTTTTTGAATTTATAATTTATAATAATTCTTAAATATTCGTATAGCAAAAATTATTTTATTAAAAATAAAAAGAAAATTGAGTATTATGATAAGATTAAAACATTAAACATGTGTCATAGTTAAATTTAAGATTCAATAAGTTTGTCATACATACTATATTACTTCAAGAAACTTGGGATAAGAGAAAGCTGACTATTAGCTAGACAGTACTACATGCATCGAGCTATCTGTGTCGCAGATACTAAACAAGGCTCATCGATTTGATCCAAACTAGGTAGGTTGGCCCATATTAAGGGAAAATTCATACCAAGAACTTCTCTATTTTCAGAACTCAAATAAAGACTTTTGGTTCGGAATAAGAAAAAGTAGTAATGTTTTCACCGTGAGGTAAAAAAATGAGAATATATATAAAAAATAAAAAAAAATTGCTACCTTCCTTACTTTGATTGCTTTAGTTTCACCATCATTCTTGTATTTTTTATAATAGTATGGATTCAAGCCTGTTTTATTAGATTTATGCTCATTCTCAATAAATTCTATGACATTATTCACGTAGTTCTCTTTGCTTCTTATACGTAAACTTTATTTCCAAGAAAATAAGTACAAGATAGACATAATGAAGTCACAAGATCATAGTACAAGTAAGAATAATAATAGCAGAAACTAGAAAACATAAAGCTTCTTCATAGTGTCTCTCAATCTTCCTTAGGAGTTTCAGAACATACAATCTTCCCCATAATCATTCCTTCATCGCAGCCAAGTATGAGCCTATCAAGAAAAGTCACAGTTTTGAGTTGTTTGTTTAAGATGACAAATTGAACTCACTACATACCAATGAGTCAAAATGGTTGAAAATAGAATTTACGACTTACATATGAGAACCTTCCAGATATGCAAATTCAATTGCCCAAATTCTCCCAAGTTCAGAGATATGTGTGTTGAGTAATCTGTGTTATTATCATGTCAAGGAGATGAATGTCAAAATAAATCAAATTTTCAGTATACACAGTATCCTCATGAGATATAAATAGTTTAAGTTCTGATAAATAATATCTGTGATGAATTTTATGTGAGATTATCGAATTTATGTAACAGCATGAATGCCGTTACCTATAATTAGTAGCGTCCCACACGCTATATGTTCCATCTTCAGACCCTGTAAAAAGTGCTGGAAGTTCTGGATGCATTGCCAATGCAGAAATGTTGTTCTTATGACCTTCTAGAATCTGGACACAAGTTTGAGTTTGCAAGTCCCAGACCTAAACAAAGAACAGACAGCAGGTAATTTGGAGATAAATAATCATCTTGGAAGAATTTTATTTTATTTTTTTGTAACAAACCTTAGTTGTGTAATCATCTGATCCAGTGATTAGATATTGTTTATCAACAGAACTTAAGAAATCGAAACAATTTATCCCCTTCGAATGTGCTTCTAGTTTGAGAATTGGATCACAGGAATTAAGATTCCACATCTGTTGAAAAGTGAATATCAATGGGCAAAACTTATAGTGAATCACAATGTATTAACATTATTGGAACATACCTTCACTGTGCAATCAAGTGATACACTCGTAAACGTTTGATTTTCTTTCGGATTGAAGGCCACTTGCATCACATAATGGTTATGTCCCTTAAAGATCTGAGTACAAGCCCAGTCTTTTTCCCAGTCCCAAAGCTTTATCATCATGTCATCAGAACATGACAGCACATAAGGAAGAGTAGGATGCACAGCTAATGATCTGATATAATCGTCGTGTGCTTTGAATTCTTTGCTCTTTTCATCTGTTGTGTAGTTGTAAACTCGAATGAAGTGATCATCTGATCCAACAACAATGTTTTTTTCACGGACGATAAACTTGGCTGATCTGACTGAAAAAATCAGACATATATACTGTTAAAGCCTTGTCCAAGACTGATCAATGCTAAAAAGTTGTGAATTGAATAAATGGTTATCCAATATGTGATATATACCTGGTGACTCTGAGACTTGATAGTTCTTCTCCACAGTCTGCAGAATCAAAAAAATGACAAAGTACTTAGTCGATCATATGTTATACTTGTTACCTATTAAAATGTGTCAATTCTTCTTATTATGTAATATTTTCTACGTGGCTCGATGTATTAGCTAATATAGATGTGTCCTTTGTCGTGATGGAATGAGTTTCTTTTTTAGAACAAGTATCATATTGCACCAAAAGTGAAATTGCACGACATGTATTTTCGAGATGTTTGTTGTGAAGGGGCAGATAATTGCAATTCAAATTTTCATCAATTACGAATCATCAAAAGAAAATTGAACGTAAATGATCCAGGACTCATATAGCTGACTTCAAATTATTTGGAACTTAGACAAAGTGGTTGTGGTTATACAAGTCAATGAAAAATTAACGCTATTAAAATTTTGTAGGTAGATGCATGGCTGCTAACCTGAGATTGGTAGTTCCATATTTGTACAGTTCCTGTGTACAAACTCACTAAAATCCTGTAGGATCAACAAACAGTTACTACTATTACATACTATAATAACAAGACTAATCCTGTTTCTTTGGCCTTGCATGAAGCATCATCTTAATTTACTTTTATCACTCAGTATATCACCCCTTTTTGTAAAAACAGAATGATTTTTTATTCTTACCAGGGCTCAGTTGGGTGGATCTCCAAGGACTTGACCCGTTCTGATCTCTGGACATATTTTTTCTGAGTAAAAAAAAACATTGTTGTTAGTTTGATTTCAGTTATAATATGTAATGGTTCAAATGATGGTAGAGAAAACTTGACCAAGTCTTATTTACTGTAGTAGTAATACCTCAATTGCTATTGCCAAAGTTTGATAATCCTGTGATATTTGATCCAACAGGGATGGAAGACAGAGGAAACAATGAACAAAAAAATAGATGTCAGGATGTGTAAGAACATACTTTGCAATTCAACAGGTACTGATGCTTCCTATAGATGTTATATGATCAAATTTTGTGAAGGATAGATATTAAGGGTGTGTTTGGTAGGGGGGAAAATATTTTTCGGAAAATGTTTTCTTATTTTTTCATGTTTGATTAGCTTAAATGTCTTGGAAAATGTTTTTCAAATCAACTCATTTTCCTCAAATTTAAGGAAAGTGACTTCCGAAAATATTTTTCAAAACTCTTATCCAATTTTAATTTGATGTTTGTATTCCATCCCTACCGCCCCCCCCCCCCCCCCAAAAAAAAATTATTTTTAAATAAAATAAGATTAAAATTTATTTTTGAAAAAAATTCACATTTTGAAAATTTTATTTTTTTCCCATTTCTATATCGATCCCCTCCAAAAAAAAATTATTTCCACAAAAATTTCATATTTTAAAAGTTTTAATTTTTTTACTCCACTCGCACCCTCATCTCCCCAGCCCCACCTCCCAGCCCCCCCCCCCCCCCTCAAAAATAAAAATAAAAATTTATTTTTTAAAAAAATCAAATTTTGAAGATATCTATTTTTTACTCCACCCTTACCCCCTAGCTCCCCATGACCACCACATAAAATGAATTTAAATATTTATTTTAAAAAACAAACATTTTAAATAATGAAAATATTTTCATGTTAGAAACTATTTTTCTAAAGAATATTTTTTACTCTCTAGCTAAAAATAAAAGTTTATTTCTAAAAAATATTTTCATTCGATAATCAAATAATAAAAAATATTTTTCACTCACTAACCAATAAACGCATTTTCTAGGCAAATGCTTCTTGAGAAAATTGAGCAAACAAGCAATTAAAACAAAGTTTAAGTTATATAGATCGATAGTGTAAAAAACTTTTCACTCTGTCATGACATTCGGATGAGTCTCATTTAATTTGAAAAATAAGACATATTGCATGTTACATGACATATATAAATATAATTAACATGATGGTATAAAAATCATTTAAACTCGTTAAAACGTGTTAGAGACCCGAAAAAAGGAAACGAAATAACTAACCATTATGTAGGACGTTGAAAAGTTAAAAACCAAAAAAGCTGATCACTTTATGGAATAGGAAAGATGTTTTTTTGTTAATGTGTTGTAGGAATTGTGATGTACCTCTTTTTATATACCCAAGAAAACTTTGCACTTAAGTTAAAGAAAGATAACTCTATAGTTGCCTCGTTTGACTTGTATTTATTTGGAATGTCACATTCTTAATGATATCATACAATGCACTTGAAGCCGTTGATGATGAGTTATTGGCAGAATCAATGGTCTTTCTTGATTTGCAAAGCATAATGGATTTTAAAATGGAAATTACTAGGCAATCACTTCTTCAATTTGCGCATTTTCTCTTAAGGGTCAATTTTTATGTAACGATAGAATTTGCTTTCTGTATCATATTTCAAGAATTGGACTTTGAATAGATAATATAGAATCTAAAATTTGTTAGTATAATTTCGTGTAGAAACTCAAATAATATGTTTATATTATGTATTTAAAATTAAAGGATGTGTGAACTTAAACTAAAGATTCGTTTGGTAATTGAGAAATTGGAACAACTAATGTGAATTTGGACTAAAGAGTAAGTTGGTTTGGTATTGGAGCAACTAATTTAAGCATGAAATCCCTCATTTTAAAAAAACATAAAAGATTTCATTGGTTTTGTATAAAAAAATAAACCGTGCCACATAGCAAATGCAACCTTTGGTTGATAGTGTTTATTAATAATACTTAAATTAAGTTATACGAGAATATATGTATATTAATTTATGTGAGATAAAATATAAAATATGAATACGTATCAATTAGCAATGGAGGATTAATTATTTAAAAAGCGAAATACTCTTTAAATAAGTAATTCATATACACTAATATAATTATTTTATTGTTGATCGTTGCATAAATAATATACGCATTATAATTTGGGAACAAATTTTAAGTCAATAAATTGGCCCCTTATATAATAAATCTATAAGAGCTAAGTATGATTTATAACTAATCATGATTAAAGTGTCTTGTCTTATATTTATTGATCTAATATACAAATATGAAAATATCTATGAAATGATAAATATTTAATGGTTATTATGTACTCTAGTTATATCTTGATTAATTATTGACCGCAACTACAATTTGATTGATTTTGCCAGAATTTGTATAATTTGGTTCCTAAACTATATAAATCCAAAATTTGTATATACTTACCTTATCTATTTGTATACAATTTCTTGATATAATTGATTTGTATAAGTTATGAAAAAAATTATAACTATTAACTATTTATATATAACTTGTTGAGACATTTAATTTGTAATATTTACGAATAATTGGCTACCGCTTACCAAAGTCCAAATTCTAGTGGATGCCATGAGGCCCATGATCCATGATGTCAAGGCCTCTTTAAAGTGGGCTGAGAACACAAATATATGGATATTAATTTTGTCACATTATGGTCATTGGAAGAAAAAAGAGATCAACATTTACCTGAAATACTAAAAAAGAGATAGACGTTTATATGAAATACTAAAGATCTAGGTGTAGTGGGATGAATGAGATATTTTTCATTCTCTCAAGTTCAAGATGTTGGCGGTAAGTTGGTAATTTGACTCATTGGGGAGCAATTCCTATTTTAATAAGTCTTACACAAATAGAATTTGAATTAATCAAGTTAGTGTCTACCAAATATAATAAGTTTCAAAGTTTATACACAATTTGAAGGAGCAATTTTGTCAGTCAAGGATAGACAAAGAACAATCAATAAGAATGTTCTTGGCTAATTTTAGGTCCTTTTTCTTTTAAATAATAAAGTTAACATCTTATTATACGTTTTCAATTATTTATACATATATCGACTTTAAATCAAGAAATTGAAGGAACATTAGTCCAATTTTTTAGTCCAAAAATTAATAAAAATTGATACTCGAATAACTAAAGATACAAAAATACAATACTCCTATATTATAGTGACGTAAATTTACGCCTATCAATACAATCAACTAAATCTAACCAATGTAAAATTATATTTCTAATCACGATTATGGTCGACAAAAGCAACGAAAACTATTTTTTTTTTTAAAAAAACAACAAATCCACAATTAATAGTACCCCAAAAAGACACCAAAAGATTCCATTTATCATTATAAAAATCTAGAAGAAATACACTAAACTCTCTTTCTACTATAAACTTCCTATGGCTTACAATTTAAATACTTATCTTGTTGATTTATTGTGATGATTCCAGATATCAATATTATAAGTCTAAGCTCTAATTAAATTTTTAAAAAAAAACAAAAATACCTTTGTACTAATCCAAAATAGGTTAAATTTAATTTATATTATATTTTTAGATCAAAAATATTTTCGCTATTATAATTTTAGCTCAATAATCAAATTTAGCTTATTTGATCATTGTGATAAATGCAATTGGTCCAACCACATACTATTAAAGTAGAAGTAGGTTCTAAATTCAATCGAGTTTCACACCTGCATTATCATTCATTATTAAAAAAATATTCCCATATTACCACGTATATATAATTTCTAATACGCAACTTAAAAACCTAAAAGTACTATATAAAGGCAGACAAATTAGGTTGCAAAACAATAAAATCCATTGTTGATCCTACTTAGCAACAAAATATTCGTTTAAAAATATGTTAGCTACAATAATTTAGAGACAGATTAACAATGAAATTCATAACCAATTTTAATTATTATTAACCTTTTTTGGTAGAGAATGAATGAATGATCATAGACTTTAACAAACTTCCATTTATTTTTTGCCTTAGTTCATCTATAGGTTTATAATAGGGCTATGGATATATTACCAAAACTCTTTTAAGAGTGGAGAACATGTAGATTAATAGAGAATTTTTATAAATAGTCTAGGTTTAAAATTTAATATGGTCAATTAGCTATATTTTACATAATTACATAATATAACCTCGGCTATGTGACCTGAAGGAGAGGAGAGAGGCGAGCGAGATCAAGAGAAGGAGGAGAGAGACGAATTGTATATTTATATTTATCAAATTGTATATGTATTTTTGTCAAATAATTGTATATGTGTAATTAATATACATATATATTTGTATATCAGGCAAGTGAGATTGGGAGATCGAGGGAGGAGAGAGGCGATTGAGACGAGAGAGGAAGGAGAGAGGCGAGCAAGAGTGGAGAGAGACAAATTGTATATTTATATCTATCAAAATAATCGTATATGTGCAGCTGATATACATTTGTATATCTGCAAGAAATTGCAGAGAGAGGCGAGAGAGAGGAAAATAGAAGAGAGAAAATAGCAACAAAATCCTAACTATAGTTATAAATTGTAATTTTTTTCAAACTATAGTTATATAATATAAATACATATCATATGTTTGCGTAATTATATTGTTTTTCTGGACCAATTGATAACAATCTTAGCTATTTCTACAAGCAAAGTTGACTTCATGAGTAGCTAGTTTTAGTCCAAAAAAATTGTTTTCTTGTTGAATATATATGATTAATAATGAGTCAATGTAGCTATCATCAAAAGGTAAAATGGAAAATAGTATATTCTAGGAATAAACTTGCCCACTAAACTGCTAACAAGTAACAACCACCATTCCACTTTTCTCCCCACCTTGTCCTCTTTTTATTTTATTAGGCCTTTGTTACTTCAAATTAATTTATATTCACTAGGGTGATTAGGCTTCAAAGAAGACCTCCTTTTTAATCTTTAACTACAAATAAACAAACTTCTAAAAAGAAAAGTGCACAATTCCATTTCTTTTTTAGTCCTCCAGTTATAATATGCAGATACAAAATTTAAAATTTATAAATTCTGAATTTTTTTAAAAGTAATTTATTAAAACAAATTCACCATGCATACGTTTTATCTTCCTTTTCTGTCCCAGATAAATTATATAATATTTATATATTTAATAAATTTCTTAATATAAATATAAGTAATTAAAACTCTAGCTCAAACGACTTGAATAATTCACAGCTTATAGTATTATTTATTCATGGTGGTCGACAGTAGCAGAGTCGAAATTTTGATCAAGGAGGTTTAAAATCTGAATAAGTAGATAAACGAACTAGTCGAAGGAGGGTTCGACATCTACTGTATCTATATAAAAAATTATTGAGGGTTCGACATCTACTGTATCTATATAAAAAATTATTTTAACACTGTATAAATAGTATCATTTTTCGTCAAAAAGGATTCGGATGAATCCCTCGAGATAGTGTAGCTCCGCCCCCGATAGCCGACCAATACCAAAGATCTTCGTATATCTCAAAGCACTTTGAGTCTCAATAGAATTCAGAGACTTTTATATACACTTTATTGAGTCAAACGCATACGAAACACACTCGAATATGGATCGAGCAAGTTGGTTTATAATGCTGCAGGCAGCATTTGTCGCTGTTCAAATTTGAGGTGCCAAAAACCATTTCGTTGATTGCTCACCACGTGGACTGCATTTTATTTTTTTAATATTCGTTAGCGGTGGAGCCAAGATTTACTGATTCAAAATTTAAAAAAATAAACACACAAACTAATCGAAAGAGGTTTGACATCTACTATATATGTATAAAAATTAATTTTAATTATATTTAAATAGTACAATTTTTTACGAAGGGGGTTCGAATCCCCCACATCTAAGGTGGCTCTATCCCGGCACCTCGCCTCCTCCCTCCGGTCTCTGCATCTCATCCAAAACACATTAAAAAAACTAAATAATTAATTAATTTTCTTTACAAATATATAATATTAATTTGACAGGTGACTGAAAAATATTATTAATTTTTCTTTCTCAAAATAGTTGTGGTATTTTTCATTTACACATTCCTTAAGAGAGCATTTTTTAATATAATAAGGGTGGCATTTTCCTATTTTACCTTCTTACAAATTTTCACCATATCTATGTCAACTCATCAATGATATACTCCTTAAATGTTGTAATTTATATAAAAAGTAAAATGAAAAAAAAAAACTTAATCTTTTGAAATGAGTATTTCAGTAAAAACAATAAATATAACTAGAATTTTTTTTAGTTTTTCATCTGGTGTTTGGTGATCTTTTCATACCCAGGGGTCGAACCCGAGATCTTATATTAAGAGAGAAGCAGTGGATACTGCATCACATTGTTTGATGGTTCCCTGGGACTTATCAAATATCTTGAAACCAAATAAGATACAAGAAGTGTTTAAAAACGCTACTGCAATTTTTTTCTGTTTTATATTCATTCACAACAAACTTAATTCTTCCTCTCAAATGTTCCAGGACAATCCCATCAAACACAAACAAATTCTACTTTTTGTATCTCATTTGATGTGACACTCTTTTTCTTTTTGGTTCATTCAAAAAGTCATAAAATTAAACGGTGTTTTGGTATATTTGATATAACTTTAATTTACAATAACATAGTCAAAAATATTCTTTATTATCTTAAATTTCATATCAAATCAAATTAGATCATTTTTTTTTTAACGGAGAGAGCATGTAACCTTACTACATGTTTACCGGTAGTTTGGTCACATAAAATATACGTGTAAAATAGGTAGCTCATGCGTTTGTTGTATTATTATTAGTTCAATAACTACTAATTCAGTCTACGTGATGTAACTTTTTCCTTTATCAACTTTATAATTTGCCACTTACCAATGGAATAACTAATAATTAGTGAGATATCACAATTGGCTAAAAAATGATCCTAACTTTGCTTAGGTTCCATCCCATGCAACTACGAACTATATACAGTATCAATTTGGTGAAATTTTTTTTCCCCAATAATTCTCTTACTTTTCTTAACAACAACAACATATTCAGTGGAATTTCACAAGTAAGGTCTGGATGTACGCAGACTTTATCATTACCTCATAGAGGTAGAGAGACTGTTTCCTGGAAATCCTCGCCACAAAAATCCATAAGCAGAATAAGTTAAATATGAAAACAGGAAAGGGAGAGAACGAGAAAGTGAACAGAAAGAGCGATTAATAACAAAAAACACATGATAGCAAGTAAATTTGAGACAATTAACATATATAAGACAATACCAAACAACTCCTACTACCCTACTATGCTCCACGACGAGACATCAACCTACTAATCTATTGCTGGAATGAGTCCTTTTTTTTTCTGTGCAAACCCAAAGTGACAGGTTTCAGTTATTTGCCAGTTAATTGCAACTGATTCAATAATTAGCATTCGAGTCTTTTATTATTCTCAATTAAAGTTGTATTCCATTTATTATATTTAATAAAGGCACATATATACATTTAAGATTGGACTGTCTAAAAGAGCTATATTTAATGGCATAACGCAGATATCCGTCACTTAAGGGGGAAAAAAAACTTAGAAGCCGCATTAATTTGATGATCTTTAATTTGCATAAGTGAATTCTGATAATTAATTAATCTTTGGAACTATATATGATATACTTGTTGTACGTCTCTCTTTATGGTTACGAAACTATAACAAAAGAGAAATTTTAGTTGTAGCGAGCTGTTTTATTCACTTTTATTTGTCTATCTGAGTGAATAAATAAAAAAGAGTAATAAATTTACTTTTTCGTTCATTTATCTCTTTGAACTTCGTACACTCGTAATCACAAAATTCATATAGATTGATGTATATATAATTTTAGATAAAAGTGAAAATATTTTAATATCTCGATAAATAAAAATAATCGGAGTGAGTGAATTAAAACTAACGGAGTATACTAAATTTGGGATGTTTGATTTGGCTCAATATTCTCCATTTAGTTCTGGTTTGCCCCCTTTTTTCCACTTTTTCCTAAGTATAAATAATTAACTGAATAAATGCTACGCTATGTTGATCATGCATTAAAGCTTAAGTTAAATCTTCACGTATCTCTTCTCTTCCTTTTGGCTAGATTTTCACTTTTCAGTATATATTTTTGTCTTTTAATATTTCTACTTTTTTATATCGTGATCATTTTATTTGAAATCATGATTCCGTCATTGCATAATTTCCGTTGTACACGAATATCAAAATATTACGTCGACTCAAAATATTAAAATTCTGGTAATTGTAATTAATTTAATTAAGATTAGCTATAGGAATCATCTATATCACTTTTGTTATATAGGATTGCTAATCTAGAAAAATGTTAACCTAGCTAGTATAGTAAGGTCATCTTTTAATTACTGCTGGACTAATTTAGGATAAAGCCATAATAATACCTAATTTAATTACGTTTTTATGCCCGAACCTACATTATATTCCCTCCATGTACTTTCCACTTTGAAGAAAAAATAATCTCATTTAAGAAATTTGTCTCTAAAATCTCATCAAATCGTATTAACCTAAGATTATTAAATAAAACATTACGCGCTCGCACTCTACCACAAACAAAATATTATATTTGAGTGAAGAAGGATAGAGAGAAGTGTTTGTTACGTAGTTTTTTTTCCATCGTACACCATTATCCATCGGTTCAAAGGGGTGCATCATTAGTTATCTTTCAAAATTTCTAGATTATTAAAAAAAAACATTTATGTACTCACACTCTATCTCATATAAACACAATACAATATTTTGTTGAATAAGAATAAAGGAGCATATTTGGAGTATTAATTTTCTTTCGTTGTAGATTCACCATTCATTGAGTTTCAAATGATCCAATTAACGGTTACTTTCTTTCAAAAATTTTAAATTTATATCATGCGTTCGCACGTACTCTACCACATAAAAAATAATATTTTTAATGAATAAGGATATAAGGGCATCCCTGTTATTATTATTATTATTGTAAACTTATTATCCATGGAATTTTTAGTGGTTATTTCAAAAAAAATTCTCATAAAAAGGAAAATTTTGTCCTCTCAAAGTTATACTACTTACTAGCACCACTTCACATTTTTATCCATTTTCACTTAAAAGAGTATTTTTCTTTTATTTAAATAAATAATAAATGTTTGAGTAATATGGATTAAAGTTTTCCCCTTATAAAAAGGGCATGTTTTCCATTTCCATTCAAATCAACTAATTGTTCTTAACTGATTCCTTCTTCTCTCACCCAAATCTGCAAAATCTAACCCAACACATTCTCCCAATTTGTTGTTCTTGAACCAAATCTGCTATAATTAAACCAAAAAAATGACTTTGAATTCGATTAAAGTGGAAGATTCATCCGGGAATGCAAATTTCGGAACAGAGGCATCATCTTCGTCGGGGTCGGGGCAATCGAACGGAGTACATAAGGTATGTTTGCCGCCTCACCGGACGACATTTCAGAAACTGAGGCATAGATTGGCGGAGATATTCTTCCCGGACGATCCACTTCACAGGTTCAAGAACCAAACGACGTTGAGGAAATTTGTTTTGGGTTTACAGTTTTTCCTTCCTGTTTTTGAATGGGCTCCAAAATACAATCTCATGCTTTTAAGATCTGATATTATTGCTGGCATTACCATTGCAAGCCTTTCTATACCTCAAGGAATCAGTTATGCTAAACTCGCTAATTTGCCCCCTATTCTTGGGTTATGTAAGTGTCAATCCCTTTCCAACAGCTTCTCTCTTTTCTCCCCAATTTTCGTCGCCATTAATGAACTAACACTTCTAGCGACAACAAATGTTATACGTAAATATATTTTTTAATAATCGAGGTATTCGAGCTAATTTTAATGTACCTCAATTAATTTCACGTCAAATATTATACTTTTTATACATATATATATATAAAATATATTACATAAAATGGCCATGAAAAATTCTCATTTCTTCTAAATTGTAACACATGATCGCCAATAAAAACATTATTTAATATATATATATATATATATATACTTTTTGTGATGATTTAAGGTGATTAATGAAAAAATATTATATATTAATTAAGAAATTTTTACACAAATATACAATTTTGGCACAAAATGACACGTCCTACCGAATTCTTTGAAAATACCAAAAAAAGTACACTCATTCATTTTTTTTTTCCATTTCCCAACACTATTATATCACATCACACACCACAATAATCACACTCAAAATACCAAAAATCCTAAATTTGTAAATAAAGTTGGTATTTTACATGATATTTTTGAAAGAGTTCGGTAGGACATATAATTTTATTCCCAAAATTGTATATTTGTGAAAAATTCCCTATTTCTTCTTTTAACACATGTTCGCCGCTAAAACTATCATTTACTAGTTTTTGTACCAATCAAATTTAATACCCTTAATGAAATTCTTGTATTTTTTAAAAGTTACTTTTACATTTTGTCACGAAATAATTGTTACGTAAAACCGCCATGAAAAATTCTTATATACATGGCCCCTGCTAAAACTAACACCTACCATGCACGTGTCTAATAATACTTTTTCTGCAAATTAAATCTGGAATACTTTGAGCGAAATTCCTTTGTGTAATACAGATTCAAGCTTTGTTCCTCCATTAATTTATTCAATTTTGGGAAGTTCAAGACATTTAGCCGTTGGTCCGGTATCTATAGCCTCACTTGTGATGGGAACCATGCTCAGCCAAGCAGTTTCATACAACGAAGCGCCAACTTTATATCTTCAACTTGCTTTCACAGCAACTCTTTTTGCAGGAATGTTGCAAGCTGCGCTGGGTTTCTTCAGGTATACAATTCTTTTCATTAATTAATTCCATTATTAGCAAGAGATATTAAGCATATACAAATACAAATACGTGGAATTGCTCAGTTGGTTGAGTCCCTCTGTCCTTCACTTGTCTGCCCAGGGGTTCAGCTCCCGAACCGTACGTTGAGCTGTCTCGTACGCCTGCTAAAAGTTCGAATCACATTTCCCATCCCCTAAAAAAAAATTATGCAAAATGCACCAGAGAATAATAATTTTATTTATTTATTATCATATATTGCGATGAATTTGTACTTGCATTAAAAGTGAATTATGCATGCAATATAAATATAAATATATTATAAATTTTTAAAATATATTGTACTTGTTTGGTAAGAAATTGACACAATTATATTATAATGTCTATTAGAGCGTGTGATAAATGTATTATCTATCATTATAAATATGCTATACGTGTTCAACGAAAAAAATTATTGTTATAATATATAATAAAAAAAAAATTTAATATAGTATATCTGTGTAAGTTTTCTTTTATTAAATGAAAACAAATAGTTCTAGTAACAAGATGACCAGCCCAAAAGTGGCTGGCTCAAATAAATCAAAAAGGAAACAATAAGTACCATCCTTCCTTCTTGTCGGTATTAATAGGAAGATTTGAAAATTTGATTTATTTAATTCAAAGTTGTTGTCGGGTTCGAGTCCCTTTAACTATGAAATCACCTTTTGTTAGGGAGCGTTTACCCCTGTGTGTTTCGGATAACTTGCAGGTTAGGATTCATCATTGATTTTCTGTCGAAGGCCACTCTACTAGGGTTCATGGCTGGTGCAGCAGTCATTGTTTCTTTGCAACAACTGAAAGGATTGCTAGGGATAGTCCACTTCACAAACAAGATGCAAATAATTCCTGTTTTGACCGCAGTTTTCGAACACATACATGAGGTTAGAACTTTCCTCCAATAATGTGTTTAAGTCATATATCACAAGGACCAAAATTATATCGAAGATGTAAATCGATCATTGTAACTTTGCAACACTTTTTTTTTTCAGTGGACTTGGCAAACTATACTTATGAGTGCTTGTTTCCTTGTCCTCCTGCTGACTGCAAGGCAAATCGTAAGAGTTTTTGGTTTATGTGGATGAGAAAGTTGCTTCTTGATGTTCATATATCCTTATTGATCACTTCTAAGACAATGCTCTTTCCATACAACAGAGTGCAAGGAACCCAAAACTTTTCTGGATCTCCGCGGCAGCTCCTTTAGTATCAGTTATTCTCTCAACTGTCATAGTTTACCTAATCAAAAATGAGACTCAAGCGATTCAAATTGTGAGTGATGTTAACATGTATCGTTTTTACTGTCATCCCTTTTTCAATTTAGATGCGTGCATGAAACTAGAGATCATTCTTGATTTGGTTGCACAGATTGGACACCTGCCAAAGGGGATAAATCCACAATCAGTGACCAAGCTACATTTTAGTGGACCTTATTTGTCTCTTGCTATCAAAGTTGGTTTTATAACTGGAGTCTTAGCGCTCACAGTAAGTGAATACTAATTACTACTAGAACTTTTTTCATTCAAAGAAAGAAAGAAATGGATCGCGGAGGTTAGTGAATTGACCTATATAGCTCTGCAGGAAGGGATTGCAGTAGGAAGGACATTTGCTGCTATGGAGAATTATCAAGTTGATGGTAACAAGGAAATGATTGCTCTTGGACTCATGAACATGATTGGTTCATGTGCTTCCTGCTTTGTCACCACCGGTACAAACCAAACAACGTTCTTCTTTCCAGCTTTTGCTTTCACATGTCACAGGTTTTAGCTGTCTTTTAGGAGTGTCAAATGGATGGGTTGGACTAAATTCACTTAGGCTGACATGGGCTAAAATGCAAGTCATATTAGATCATTTTTTTACGAGGAATTACCTAATTAGAGAAACATTCTTGCCATATATACTAATCCACTCTATAGTTTGAAATAATGACATGTTATCTCACTAATTAATAATTTCATACCAAATTTAGGTCAGATATACCTCCCCTTCAAATATCTCCCTCAATACATGTATCTTTGATACAATATACATAGGGGGAGAGACCAGTGAGAAAAGTCAACATGTATCTTTGATAGTAAATAGATGTATCTTTTGATATCAAATATATTCTGAAATACAAATACACAAGGAGAGAGGCGAGCGAGAGAGGAGAGATGCGAGTGAGAGTCACTATATCCCAGATACATATGAATCAAAATTGGATATAGTATATCTAGAACAAATTACATCTAATTTGACCTACAAGTAGCCAAGATACATATACTTGAGTACTCCAGATCTATACATGTATCCGGCAAAGGAAAAGTGATACGGGATGTGAGTGCACGTAATTAGGCTATAAACTAGTGAATTTGTGTTGTTTGTCCTTTTTCTTGTGAGCTGAAATGGACTGAACTAACAAATGGGTGGGCTGGGGGTGTCATATTTCCAGGCTAATTTTGCCACCTGTTGGTCTCTCGTTTTTCTTGTTCCTGCTAAAATTCAATGTTGCAGGGTCATTTTCTCGATCTGCTGTAAACTACAATGCTGGAGGAAAAACTGTTGTGTCAAATATAGTAATGGCAACAACTGTGCTTATCACCCTGCTGTTTCTCATGCCATTGTTCCATTACACCCCTAACCTCATCTTGGCAGCAATCATTATAACAGCAGTGATCGGCCTAATTGACTATCAAGCTGCATTCCGTTTATGGAAAGTTGACAAACTAGACTGCATCGCGTGCTTGTCTTCCTTTTTTGGAGTTCTTTTCATCTCAGTGCCTATTGGCCTAGCTATCGCAGTATGTAGCTTCTCTGCAATAAATCTCAATCCCTGGATGCCTCAACGTTTCTAACTTCTTCACATCTAATGTGCTATAATTTTTCTTCATGAAAACACTTCAGGTTGGTATTTCGGTTTTCAAGATCCTATTGCATGTTACAAGGCCAAATACTAATGTCTTGGGCTACATTTCGAGTACTCGATCATTTCAAAGCCTAAGCAGATACAACACAGCTGTTAGGATTCCTTCTTTCCTTATCATAGCTGTTGAGGCTCCTTTCTACTTTGCGAATTCTACCTACCTACAAGAAAGGTAAGTTTAACCTTAAAAACTTGTTAAATTGTTGTTATATCAGTGTTGAATCGAAGAAAGTAAGAAAAATATGTGACCACAGGACATTGAGATGGGTTCGAGAAGAGGAAGACAGGGTCAAAGCCAACCAAGAACCTCCAATCAAATGTGTAATTATTGACATGACAGGTTGGTTGAAAAAAAAAAAAAAGAACACATCTGCTCATGTTTTCTTTCACGAGTAATCTACATGTCTAGTAATGAAAATTTTGGGGGTTCGTTTCTGCAGCTGTGACAGCTATAGACACTAGTGGCATCGATACAATATGTGAACTCAGAAGATTACTTGAGAAAAGATCACTTAAGGTAAAAAATCTTTCATCTGTCAAGCTTTTGTTCTCACAATTTCTTTTCTGGCTTGATCATTTATGCTTTTGATGTCTATGGTTACAGCTTGTGCTGGCAAATCCAGTTGGAAACGTTATGGAAAAGCTGTTTAACTCGAATGCTCTTGAGGCCTTTGGGTTAGACGGATTATATCTAACAGTTTCTGAAGCTGTGGACGATATTTCGTCTTCTTGGAAGCCTGAAAAGGTGCCAGCTGAACCATTAACTATATGAGATTTGTACTATGGATGAAGAGGAGAAGGATTAATAACCCTAAGTTTTGTTCTGAGATTTGTTCTAAGCTTTTGTTCCCAGGAAACAGCCTATGAGGTAGTGGTGAGTCTATGAGGTAGTGGTGAGGTCTGCGTACATTCTACCCTCCCTAGACCCCACTTGTGAGATTCCACTGGATGTGTTGTTGTTGCTCTTCTAAGAAAAGAATTTTGTTGTACATTATCTTTTTCTAGAATGACAGAAAGCATATACATGAATGTAAGTTAGGGTACCCTTTTTTGTCCATTATAACTGAGAAAGCTGCTATTTACCTATCTATCTATCTATCTCTATCTCTATCTTTTTTTCTTTTCTTTTTTTTTTTTAGAAGAACAAAGAACAATTATTTTTTCTTGTATCGTCTTGCCATTGTGTTTCTCTTTCTCTGAAAATTAATAAGAAACTAAAAGCACTACTGATCAGCAGATTACTCTTCACTATCCACATCAAGGTTAAACCTAGGAGTGGAAGGATGTGAGTGAAATGAAAATAAGCAGTTGAAACGGATAAAATATCCAACCCGACCATATTTGATAATGGGTAAACTAAGAAATACTATGGATATCTACATGAATATATCCATTGCTTCTTATTCTTTTGATGTAAAAGAAATATGTACTCTCAGATTACCAGCAGTCTGTCTTCTCTTTCCCTTTTTAGGGTGTGTTTGGTATGAAGGAAAATATTTTCTTCTTCTTTTTTTTTTTGATTTGCACCGGGTGTCTGAGTCTCTTTGAGCCCCGACTAATCCCGCGGGTGCACAGGCCCTCGGCAAGAAGTTTCCCGCAAGTGCACCACAGTTAATTTAGGTTTTACCCAGTCCGATGGCCCTCAGAAATTGTTTGCACCCAGTGGGCACGAACTTGAGACCTTGAAAGGGAGCAAACCTCAAGGCTCAAGTCAATTGTCACCCGGCCAACCCCTGAAGGTTAGGAAAATATTTTCTTCTTCAATCATCATTTAGTATATTCTTCCTCTACCACTAAATTTAATAAGTTAAATAGGCATCTTAACCTCCCAACCTTTCTTCTTTACGGATGGGCGGGGTGGAAGGCCTATGGCTTATTTTCTCTTATATGTTAAAGTTGTAATGGACCACAAAACAATCTTTGTCCAAGCTTGCTGAAGAACAGGAAACCAGGACAAGAAGCATCAAACAACTTTCAATTACAGCATCAGAAGAATAACAAAAGAACATTGACTGTGACACCTACCATGCCATTTCACATTAAAAAGTCTTTTGATAACAAAATGCTTCATGAGTGCTTGAAATCTACATATACCTTACCAAACACTGTCGTCCCATTAGAATTTGCTATGTCACTCTAAATCTCCACAAGTTGTACATAAAATGTCTAAGCACAGCTCTGCTTAGCTTGTTTCCTGTTTGGCGCTTCATCTCCAAAAACGTTCGACATGACATTGCTGGCAGCAAAGAAAATAAATCGTATCTATGAAGCTTTAGATGTCAGTTCAGAAGACAGACTTGTAAGTTGACAAGCACCGTCAGAGTCAGTAAGACGATTGTTCTTGCTGTTGCGCTTCAACTCGGTCAAACATCTACACATTTTAATGTATTTCAATAAATTAGTAAATTAGCAGAATCAGGACCCTATTAGTTTTTGTACACAACCATATGTCAAGTGAACTTCCAATAGATGCAAAAAATCATAATACACTAGAGTCATACAGTGGTGAGTCACTTTTCTCTTTTTGACAAGTAAAGGTAACTCTTTTTTTTTTTTTTGAGAATTGGTAAGTTGACAAGTAAAGATAATTTTATTTCATAAAACAACAGTAATAAGATGATACTGCAGATTAGTACACAAAATTACAAACTGGAATTACATCTCTTATATCTTGAGGAGAATTTCAGCATAGCATCAAAAAAGACATTACATCAAATCTTAAGATGCTGATAAATCTATTTTTTTACAAAAACAATGTTCCCTCCCTACCCTCAAAGCAGCTACGCTTTTTTCAAACCATGGTGTCCACACGATACAAAGGGATTTGCTCATCCAGGTCTTCATTTGCCTTCTCCTCACTGACTGACCCTGCCAATCATAATTTAGATTCTCTCAGTCCAAATTGAGAATTTCTATCATCAAGCCTAACAGATAACTACAATAAAGTTGCACGGAGAAGTACAACAAATGGTGGCTAATATTCCTCTTCTGTTTTTTTGAAGCTCGCTAGTATATACACTGCTTTGGGGAAGTGGGATAAAACCCCACCTGACCGTATTCAGGCTGAAAACAGAATCAACCAGTGTTGTTAAAAGCACATGTTAATTACTCAATGTAATTAATGTCGAACTTAGTAGTATCTACTAACAGCACCACCGTCTTCTACTTTGCCTTGCCTCCCCTTCTTCTTTTCTGACTTTCTGCCATTTAATAAATTTATTACTGCAACAACTGCTCTAATTTATGGATAAACCTAGTGCATTACATATTCATTGAGTACCAAGAACTAATTTGTTCCCAAACAACACAGAGAGGCACAAGATGTTCATAAATTCACACATGCTATCTCATTTTTATCCCATGAAATAACAAACTGCAGCCTAAGCACCCATGAAAGAGGAAGTTTCACAAAGTTTACTAATATAGTAGAAGAAACTGATGAAGATCTTCATACTCTCTGCAACGGATAAGAAAAATGAGGTGCTAATAACCTCCAGTGAGATCCAACAGCTAAAGCATAGATATCTCAAGCACTTCAACTTTATAATATAAATAAATGATCCAAAAAATAAAAGAGAAATAACAGTAGTTAGCATCATAATCAAAGAGAGAGAAATAATCAGGATCCTAGAGAAAAGACAAAACATGCCAGAACAAAGTGATAGTGTTCAAAATGGAGGAAAAGGAGCTTACTTGATCGGAATTTTGAAATTGGAATTTCGCGTAATTCACGTCTTATACACAAATATTCACCTAACAACGCCATCACTGCAAGCCCAGTAACATTCACAACCCACCATGTTATTGAAGAAGGCCAACCTCCATAGATAATACATATTAAAAGATGAACAATGTAGAGTGTTGCTGAAAAATCTAAGCACTTCTTTGCCCTCTCAATCAAATAAAGCAAAATACCAGCTCTGCAAATTGCAACAAGAAAAATATTCAATTTATGCATGTTTAAACAGATTAATTGGAAAGTTAGGAGGTCGTTCACAGAAAATAGATTTTCTCACCGGAGACTAGCATGCACATAAAAGTCCAAACAAAAGTACAAATTAGAGAGATAAAAAATATCACTATTACAGTTGCATCTCCAATTTCTTTACTTCTCAAGTGTAAGTTCCTCAGCCTCTCTTTACTATATAGAAGATATAGTAAAACATTTCAACCGTTAATTAATTCAAGGTCGAAGATCAAACTAACATGTTGTAAAACACGGATCCAATCTATTTAAACTAGCATTTCCAAAACCATTATTATGTATAGACTAGCTCACCAAACATATCATGCCCCAAAAAATTAGACTGCTTTCAATCAGTAATGGAAGACACAGCCAAACATATCATATATGATTTTTCAGCAGAGAAGTATTCCCAAATGGCCATTTCAGATTCTTCTTTCTTCTAGTTTCGGTCACGGGAAGGTAGATTTTTATGGAGCTAAACACCCAGTTCTACTTAGTTATTTTCTTCATTGTGCATCTATGCCCAAAATTGTCCCAACATTAATTTAGATCCGATCAAAAACAAAAGCAAAGAAATTGAAGAGAGCACTAAAACAAAAGCTTCAATTATATGGAGAAAACACAGCAGAAGAAGAAGAAGAAAAAGAACTAAACAGAAATCTCACCCTGCAAGTGAACTGAGAATGAATGAAGCAATGACGCACCATCCGGTAACGGTGGAAGCAGTAACAGTAGCATAATCAAAGAAATATACAAGACTAATTCGAGAAACACGAGTTCCAACAAGAATTGTCATGAATATCCCCAGAGTCAAATAGTATAAACATTGAAAAAACACAATCTGCCCAACAATAAGCCATGGATCCCACACTGCTGTTCCATAGAACATGACTATTTCGATCCTCTTTCACCAAAAATTGCACCCAACAAGAATCAAAATTCAAAACCTGACTCCTTTTTACATACAATTCAAAGCAAAGAATAATTTGTAGCTGCTAAAATCGACAGACGATTGAGTAATTGGGGAATTGGGATCAGAAACCCTAATTTCGGCGGAAATCAGAGCACTTGAGCTACAGAAATTCAGCTAGCGAAAATTAAAATCAAAATTCTGAATCTGAAAAGAAAGAAATAACGAAGAATAAAAGTTTGGTGGCAATCGTCACAACCAAACATAACTTTTTCTTTTCTTTTTTTTTATATAACTCAAGCATAGTATATTTGATTAATTTTCAAAATCGATTACTTTGAAATTATTTTTTTTAATACTATTATAAATCACTTACCCTATTTATCCCAAATAATATGTCAATTTTTTCTTCTCAAGTAGTTATTGAAGATCGTGCCTTACACAGATTTAATATATATTTTTTTAAAAAAAAATTTATGATCTAGATAAAATTTGAAAAATCAATAATTTTAATATATTTTTAATTATTTGAATTTTTAATATTTTTAAGTAGTTGATACTTTAATAGCCATCACAAAATTAAGTAGACACGTTATTATAATTTTATGATTAAAGTAGATGAAGAAATAATTAAATCATTAAAAGGACGTAAAAATATTAACGTTGTCGAGAATTAAAAAAAATAATTAAATAATAATTAATAGAAGTAATTTCATAGTTAAAATAGACACGTTTATGGTAATTCAATGTTTTTCTGAAATTTCTGAACCCTTCTTTTGATCGGAATTACGAACATGAACATTTTGATTGTTAGGATTAGCAAAGTAAAAGGGTTGGTAATTGCAGTTAAAAGACATTGTTACAAATAAATTATTTCGTAGAAACTTCTCCAGAAAATTGCGTTGCTAAAAATTGGATGTACATGAAAAATGTTGCACGCATTAACATGCGACCGCATAGCGCAGTGGATTAGCGCGTTTGACTTCGGATCAAAAGGTCGTGGGTTCGACTCCCACTGTGGTCGACTCTTCAGTGTAAAATTACACTTTCTATTTTTGAAAGAAAAGATGGTATCAGCTACAATTTCACATGTGAAAATATGTGCACTACACGCAACTAAGTACAAGAGTCTCTGAGGTCATTTCGCCTTTTTATTACTGATAGCATGGAGCCAATAAAGTGCTTCTTTACATATTAGCTCAACAATGACTGAATATCTAGAGATGATACATGCGGAAATGTACACTCCAAAAAGACAGTACAGCTTGAAGTCTAACAATGGCAATGTCCTAATTCTGGCATCTCTATGATACACTACTAATATGGCAAACAAATGAGTCGAGGACAAAAAGGAAGATATGGCATTCAGAAACAGCCAACTATGATTCCTCTTGCTTAGCAGCAGTCGTCTTCCTCCTCCTGGTAGTTCTCTTTGCTGATACTGTTACCTTTTCCTTCTCATTTTCCGCAGCTTCAACTTCATTTTCCTTTTCCCCAGCTTCAACATTTTCCTCATTCTCCACTGGAGCTTTTACAGAGTTTATTTGGCTCCGCAGCCGCAAAATCTCACCTTTTGCTGCTGCCATTTCATCTTCCAATTTCTTTGCTCTCTTATCAAGACTCTCGCGTTCCTTCCCAAGTTGCATCACCAAGCTATGGGCATCTTCCAGATTTTCTCGGGCTTCTTGTGAAATTTGCATCTGCTCAGAAACAGACTTTTGGAGCACTTCTTTCTCAACTTCGAGGCTAGACATACGAGAATTAGCACTCTCCAGCTCCTCTGCAAGTGCCAACACATTTCGGTTCATCTCGTCGAGTGATTCCGTAGCCTTTTCCAACTCTTCTTCCAGACTCCTCCGTAACTCTTTCTCTCGTGTACTTTGAGACTCCAAAAACTTTAATTCTTCTTCCAGTGTTGCAACAATGTTCTTTTCTTGTTTCAGTTCATTAGCAGCATGTTCTGCTTTCTTATAGACATCAACGAGCTCTGCCTGTAAGCTGTCACGATTTTCAGAAACAAGTGATAGTTCATTTGACACACTCTGCATTTCTTCATTTGTTTTCTTCAGAAGCTCCCTAGTAGTGGTCAGCTCAGCAGCTAAGAGCTCTGCACCTTGTTTTGTCTCATCGACGTTCCTCTGTAATGATGTCCTTGTTTCCTCCAATTCCATCTGAAGTTTAGAAACTTCAGCTTCAAGTTTGGAGCAAAGATCTCTCGACTGCTCTAGTTGTACTGTCATATCAGAAACTTCACTTCTTGATTTCTCAAGACTTTCCATAGTGACTTCAATCTCTTGCTTCAACTTGTTTACATTGTCCAGCTCAGCATCCACCATTCTCCTAAGGTTTAATTTTTCTTGAGTCAGATCAGCAATTAGCACTTCATTTTTACTCACTTCACCTAAGGCAGTGCCAAGTTGTTCCTCAAGCTGGTGTAGTCTCTTTTCTAGTTCCCCCAACAGCTTCGCATCTGAAGCCACTTTCTCTTCAGAATTAGACTTGAACTCACTGTATTCCTTTTGAATGGCGTGAAGCTCCTTTTTAGATTCATCTCTCTCAAGGAGCAAAGAATTTAATTGCACATTCAGGTTGTCTTCTGATACACGTCTCAACTCCAGTTCTCTCTCTCTTTTCTGGACTTCATCTTTAAGTTCTTTGATTTCTGAAGTCAAATTAATCAGTTGATCCTGGGATTGCTGATACATAGAGCTCAATCTATCTACCTCCGATTCTTTTTCAGCTAGTTTAGAGGTGCTACTTAGAAGACTCGCCTCTTTATCTTTGATCTCTGTCGTAAGCAAAGCAATCTTTTCTTGCAGGACTTGTATCAAATCAAGCTTCTCTTTAAGCTCTTCCTGCAACTTCTTCTTGTTCTCCTTCGTCTGCATGAGGTCATTTTGAAGGCCCTTGATCTCAAATTTGAGCTCTTCAGTCAAGTTCTTTTCTTTTTGCAGCCCCTGACCAAGGGTCATTGCTGTAACCTTTGCTGCTTTTAATTCATTAAACATAGCGGCCCGCTCTTCACCTTCTCGCCTAATTATCTTATTTCGATCTTCCTTCTCATTCTGCAGCTGAGACTCAAATTGCTTCTTCATTGAATCAAATGCATCTTCCTTGTCCTTGAGCTTTTTTTCCATCTGGGTACATAAAAGCAGATCCTAATTAGTAAAAGCAACCCAAGAAACTAAATTCATTCTTTCTGCCTACAATATTACATTTTAAAATGAACCTTAAGCTAATAGTCTAAGCATGTAAAGATCACTTGCCGAGGTTCCATGTTTAAATTGTGTGAAACGAGTTCAGGCCAAATGGCGACTAATTTAGACAAGCTTGCACACCCCCACCACATCCAACCCCACCCTAAAAAATTATATTCTGCAGTCTCTACTAAGAAATATTGCTAAGAAAATATTGTACTAAGAAATGTTGCTAAGAATATATTGCACCTTTAGGTCCAACCATTGCATCATGCAATGGATAAACAATGTCGGTAAGATTACAACTGACAGAAGATACAGAGAGCTTACAGATTCAATGGTTGCATCTGAAACTGCCTTCTCATTTCGAGCCAAGGCATAAAGAGAACCAAGCACGCCTGAACCAACAACTCCTAGTCCATTAAGGAGAGAAAGGAAGGGATTCCCTCCACTTCCTTGGATTGTTTGCTGGTTACAAGAAAGTATTGACTGAGAGCATATAAAGCTGAGTATAATGTAGAAATGCAAGTATACCAGAATCCATTCTCTCAATCATTTTTCAAAGAAATACTAGGGATAAATTCAGACCTCTGTTTCCTCTTTCTGCGGTTGCCCTTGAGAATCTGTATAGTATGAGAGAGTTCGTCAGATTGGAAAAGGTTTCAGAGGTTATGGGGTATAAATTCTTCACAAATCTAAGTACTACTAGTTCCAAAATATCTGGGAAAACCTTTCAGATATTGACCACAATCACAAATAACAATGTAAGTAATTCCAGTTAATCATCAGGAAAATTATGCTAGTTATAATACTGGTCATTTACCAGAACATCAAAATACAAAGCAAAAGACACTGAATGCACTCACTCCTGATAAATAAGCCCAGTAATGAATGACTATGGAAAAAAGCAATGTTATCTCTTAATATGAATAGGTACTTCCTTATGCTACGTTTCCATCTCCTCGTCGCAACATTTAGAAGCGTTTTCTCATGCTATATTACCATCTCCTGACAGCAACATTTAGAAGTGTGCACTTTCACCATGACAACCAAGGTGAACAAAGTTATTACACACAGGAGACCCCACTCTTATTATCCAGATGCAGTTAACTTGCACTTTTATCCTCCCTGTTTTCCTTTTGATCTCTTCCTCTCTCTCGTGAACGAGCGATCTGGATGGAGTCAAACCATAAGAAGAATACTGACAAAGGAATGATGGAATAGACTCATAAATTCATAAGCGGGGAAAAGTTTCTAAGGAACCACTCGAGCCTTAAAGCTTGTCTTTTTGTGTCATTTCATTACACTCTAAAGTTAGAAATTCAGCTGAATGACTACCATTTTGTAATTTATATTTTGTTAGCACAAACCATTCTATTTGAAGGAGTCAATATAACTTGGCTCTCCATCGAAAAACATGTTCTACACAAGTCGAGACATCTCATGAGTTAACTTTTGGAAAAACCCGCAAGTGTTTTAGTGATTTGGGCAAACAAAAACTATCGACTTTCCCAAACTACTTTTCTTAAAATACAAAAAAACATTTGATGGAAAGCGCTTCAAAAATAAGCAGATTCTAAAAGCTTAGCATGCTACTAAAGTTTACAAGGCTATACAACAATCAACAAACAGGCGGAAAATTTTGGAAACAGAATTTTTTGGCAAGGACATCATTGCTAATATCAGCACTCTTAGATTTAACAAGAAGCAATTATTAAAAGCTTTTTTCTGGAACTGTAAGCATTAATTTAGACATGGAGAAAGAAGGGAGATATCTAATCCAAATCTGAAGACATTTAGGAAACAAGTATATTGACTAAATACTATTTAGAATGCCTAAACATGGACGTTTAGGTTACGAAACCATTGTCAATTCCAGAATATCTTAAAGAACATTCTTCTCAAATACCTTTCAGTACAGATGGCAATGGGGTGGTGCGGGTGCGGGTGTGGGGTGATGCGGGTTTAAGACTAAGCGGGCCAGGCGGGGTGATGAAACAATGGGCAACAGAGGGAGGAGGAAAAATAAAGTGGAACAAGGAAATGAGAAATCATCGTCAAAATATCAAGACGAATTTATTTGAGTTTTTTTCAATTTGAATAGAAATACTTCTTCCTTTTTCATGCGTCTGACTGAAAAGAATAAGGAATCATCATCAAAAATAAAATGGTTACTCCTCTTTACATGTGTCTGACTTAAAGGGTGTTGAGATAGAACATGCATGGTTAATTGTTCAAGAGTTTAAGTTATCAGTTTTTTGGCATCATGCGCGAGATTTAAAAAAAGTTAATAAAAATGTGGCATACAAAAAAGAGTTGTATTTTCAAATCATTTACAAAAGAGGGAAACAAGTCATAAAATGAAAGTACTAGAGCCAAAGTCCGAAATTAGAGTTGTCTTTATTTTGAGATACAAGGTTTATGGACTTTATATGTATACATAACATGAAGAAGAAGAAAAGCTGCAAAGGTGAATTTAATGGCGATAACTTACTCTATGTATGTGGCAGTAACAACTTAAGTGGGATGGGTGGGTTGGGGTGGGCGGGGCAGGTTTATGTAGGTCGGAGTGGGTTAAAAACAGAAGGAAAAAAAAAATATTATGCAGGGCAGGGCGGGTTGAGACTTGTGGGTTTGACTAAAACCACACCTCACCACCCCATTGCCATCCCTACCTTTCAGAGACAAGATAATATATTGGGCACAAACCTTAAGTCTGCCAACTGTTGGCATACATAAGTTCCACTGATAAATAAGTTCAAAACCTCACATGCCTTAACTTAAAACTGTTTTTTTCAGGAAACAAGAAAATAAGCACTTGAAATCAATGCAACCATTTTAAGTGCCAAATCAGAAGCAGACCATCATACCTTAGATCTACCTAAGAATCGCCAAAAAACAATATATTGGGGACAATTCTTAAATCTACCAACTGGCAACATACATTAGTTCTACTGATGATAAGTTCAAAACCTCACATGACTCTTAACTGAAAACTGCTGTTTTTCAGCCATGAAAATAAGCACTTGAAACTAATGCAACCATTTTTTAAGTGCCAGATCAGCAGCAGGCTACTATACATTAGATCTACCTAAAGAATCGCCAAATCTTGTTGTCATTAATTCAAAGCATCTCAACTGATAGAAAAAATAAATAATAAATAGCAATGAAGGTAAATCCCTAAAATAAGAATCTATTGTTAACTACAGTGAATTACTTCAAGAAATTTGTACTGATTGCCATTTAAGCCACTGAAATGGACCTAGCTTTTATCATATTCATCAATTCCATAAACTAAACACATTGTGACTTAAAGAAACGGAGAACCCTTTGCTAAATCATCCTGTCATTAATTCCTAGCATCAACGTATAGAAAAGACTAAATCACAATGAATGTAACTCTCTAGAATAAGAATCTATTGCTAACTATAGTGCAATACTTCAAGAAATCCGTACTGGTTAACATTTAAGGCACTGAAATGCTTCTATCCTATTCAATTGATTCAATTGACTAAACACATTGTAACTCATGGCGGAGCCAATATTTTGGTAAGTGTGTTCATATACTTTTAGAGCATGGTTGAGTGATTTTTTTATCAAGGATGCTCAACAATTGATACATATCAAAATATGTACCAATTAACCCATTCTTTCAACTAAGAGCAAAGGCAGCGAGAATGATTGACCTGTTGACAAGGCTTCAAGAGCATTTGCCCTCAAGTTGAGAAGTGGAAGAACTGAGAACCCCATGAAAAGAATCGTTCTTCTGCTGCAGAAATCACTTTCCTTTTGATTTTCCGATTGCATACACGCCATAAACAGCCTCTTCTTTTTACATCTTTGGGCATTTTTTGGGCAAGAAAGCAAAGACGTAAATTGGGAAGAAGATGAACTAGAAAATGGAGAATGACAGAGATGAGTTTGGGGAAAACAAGAAGTTCCCATTATGAATTCAGTGGATTTCTGCTGATTTCAACCCACACAAAGTGATAAAAAGAATCAGATTTTAGAGGCCAGTGATTGCTTTTATATGTTACTACTTGAGGACCAGATTGCCCTTGCTTCTAATTGTCCCAATTCCTTATACTTCAGGAATTTCAGTATTTTAAACTCTTACTCTCTCCTGAGAAGAGACAACGAATTATTAATTTCATCTCTAAATTATTAATATATCTAAAAATATTTTTAAATTTAATTAACTAAGTTTAATTACACCTCTTCTATTGTAAGTTACTATAAATTATTTAAATTCGTATGAATAGCTGAAAATAGGTCATATCAATCTTAATTTTTCTTTTTTAAAAAAAAAATTCCCTTTAAAATATGTATTGTATGAAGAAAAATCTTTTCCAATTTTCTCATATTTAGTTGGCTTAAATGTTTTGAGAAATATTTTAGTTATATCTCTTATATGATTAACTAATTTATACGTAATATTTTTTATACTATTAATTTTAGATGCAAAAATTAGCTTTTTATTATAAATAAATTGATGCTTAGTATCAAGTTCTTCAAAAATGATTTGAAAAATACTGATACTTTAAGGTAAAATATGAATGAAAAATAAGTATTTTTTATATGTCAGAAATCATAAATAAAATTAAAAAATATTTTAATTTAAAAATAAGTGAAAATTAAAAGTAGACAAATGAACTTGATAGTATTTTTAGAAAGAATAGTATCACACCACGTGTCCTTTTGATGAATATATGCCAACTAACAGTGAAGCACCTTTATCCAAAACCTTTTGACATGGATCCTAAATGATCAAAATTCATGATAATCTTGATATTTAATAATTTTAAAATTGTGTTAAAGATATATTATTTGAAAAAAAAACTTTATAGTGAAATTTTATAATGGATAATTAAAAGAAGTAATAAAAATATCATATGTTGTCCACATGATCCCTAAGTTTTAAATGACCTTAATTTTTTTTTTTAAAGAAAATGAAGTGATTGTTAATTTTTGTTTTTGTCGTTTTTAATGCTAAAACTGAAAACAAAAGGATTAAATTGGGGAATATGTTCTTCTGTTGGAGTTAATTCGATATTCTTATCTAATTTGGATTTTCTTTTTAAATGTACGATAAAATATTTATAGTAATTGAACTTTATTTTTCTTTAAGAAAAAAACTAGTCCTATTTTTATGAGAATAATATTTTTGAACTTATATAGTTTGAAAATCATTATTAGGGTTAGAAAATTTTGTTTAGAAAGAGAATTTATTACAAGTATATACTCTCTTAATTAGCTGTCATATTGTTATAAGTTTGCATCTCCTCCCCGTATGTTAGTCAATTTAATCAAAACACGTTATAAAATCTTTATTTATTGTCATTCAAAGTTTGTTAATTTGTGTAAAGGGATCAACCACCTTTGTTATCTAACCCATTTAGGCAATTTAGTATCCCTAAACTCAACCTTTCTTCTTTGCCTTTGATCTAGTTATACTTGGTCAATAACAAAGAAATCTGAACAACCCAAGCACGTATAGGAATAAATCCAGCTTTGTATTTAATTTGTGCCACAAACAAGCACACAAACACATTAGCATTACAAAATTCAACCAAAGACTATTCTATCCGAGACTTATCTGTCTTTGCCTTAAATAGGTCACAACACCTAGTCACATGCTAGTCACATGCCTACAATTCAGTTGACACCCCTCAACTGATAGGCCTTACCCAAAATTCAGTTGGGGGAACAAGATCTTAAAATTTGCTCAAAAACACATGTTTTTTTAACCATCTTAGCTGATGTTTTTTTGTTGTTTTATTACCTAGGAAGTATCGATGATTTCAGGTTCAAAAGATACTCTAACTTAAAAATCATGAAAGCATAGAACAATTTATGAAAAGGGAATATGCTGATTAATGCTACAATTATATATATATATATATATATATATATATATATATATATATATATATATATATATATATATATAAAGAATTTAATGATATATTATATGTAGTTACTAGTTAGCATGACCTAACTAATTAAACATAAATAGTAAATGATTATTTTACCTCATTATGTCCACGATTTAAAAATTTAGAATGGAAGAAAATTTAGGTATTATTATTTCTTTAATTAGTAATGATATTTAACAGTTAGAATAATTCATTAAGTGACTAATTAAGATTTCACGGATGGTAATTTTGTCAATATAATCACCAAGTTTTAAATGACTTTAAAATAAAAATAATAATGAAGTGATTCTTGATTTTTCTGTTTTGTTGTTTAGTGATGAAATTGGAAAACAAAAAGATTTAAACAAATACTCACTAGACATAATAAATCAAGTCTTCATTCAACTTGAAATAAACTGAATTGAAAGCTAACTAGCTAGAAGAACATCGATCAACTGCAAAAAGACATGCATGCAGTGACCTTTCTAGGTATAACTAGTTGTTCTTCTTAACAATTACTGACTTAATCAACATAATAAAAGAGAAAAGAGAACATAATCTTGGATGTCGATAAGCTAATCCAGAATTGTCAATGTAAAACTCGACTCATCCAATCCTCCTTGTGCAATGTGTTGTTCAATCATGCGTCGTATAATTAGCTCTACATTTAGAGCTGCAGAATCTGTATTTTTTGTTCAGTTAGAAATAATTAGCAATATTACATTAAATTACCAATACATAAAATATATTTATTATGATAGAAAATATAAATTTATGAATGTGTTGCCAATTATGTATTACCCGTGCACGGAAATAATGTCTTTGTCCTCAAAGTTCCTCTCGCACATTTTGCATTTCCGTGTGGAACGCAGTAAAAAATTGTCTTTATATCCTATCAAATGTATGTGGTTTTCTTGTTCTGCTCTTCGGAGAATATTAATACGATGATTTTGATTCTCCATATGCTCCAACTCGCAGTCCATATACCTATATTCAAAATTCATAATTAAAATAATATATAGTGACGGATTCAGAATTTTCACTTCGGAGATTTAGAAAATAAAAACATAATTAAGTGAACTAGAGTGCAAAGTACAAACTCCTAGAAGAGATCATTGTCAGTGTAGTCTAGTACCACTAGGCTAGCCCTCCTTCTCATTTAAGTGGTTCAAAATTAATATATGTATAGTTAAAAAAAATCCACCCTATATAGAATGTAATTTTTGACTGAGGGAATTCGGGTGGACCACTGGCACCTGCGTAGGTCCACCACTGATAATATAACCTATTTAGATATATATAGAATCAAAGTAAATAAATGTATATGTACCTGTGAACGACTCGACGTCTAGGAGAACAAATCTCCACACGAGTATAGTACTTAGATTTTTCAATTTCTTTGAGTGAAAGGTAAGAGGTAAAACCATGCCTCTTACATGTAGCAAATGGAGTTGGACTCATAATTGGTATCGGTTTGGAGGAAGCCAATACACAAGGTTGTAGAGAATTGATAAAACCATGTGTCAAGCTTCTGATACCATTGTTCTCAAAGAACATTGAACTTGCTTCAGTGACTTTTCTCTCAACCACTAGGGGTGATCTTCCCCTATAGACATCTAAAATCCCTCTTCTTCTCACTTTCACTTTGGTATTAATGAATCCGTTTATAACTGTTGTCTTATGCTTGTCTGAATTTTCCAAGAAGTAGTATGATGATCCAACATTAGATCTGTCACACAAAATTTATATAAACAAATTTAATTAATTATCATAATGATATATATATACACATATATATACACACAAGTAAATAATTAGTTTCTAGGTTTTAGACAATTAATGTTCTGCAAAAATGATAATGCAATAAAAACGAAATTAAGAAAAATAAGTGATTCAAAATGAGAATCTTGTGTTCGGTATGCAAAACATTGTGGATATAGAGGGTGGGATGGTGTTTGAGGGTGGGTAAGATGGTGCTCGGAGGTAAGGCATGAGATGGTGTGGACAGAATGTTCTAGGGGGTGAGATAAAGATAATGAATGTCAGTTGTGGAACTTATTTTTTAATAGAGTGTTTAATCGTGGGGTGGATGGTGCGGTATGGCGTGGGATGGTGAGGATGGAATGTGTTTGAGGGTAGAAAAAAGACAAAAAAGACAGTTGTGAAACTTGTTTTTCTTAGCAGATAAGACATTTTTCTCATTTTCTTTTTTTAAAAAAATCCTTAAAAAGATATTTATCAAAAATTTTGAGTAAGAAAAATTGAAGAATATTGTCGTCTACACCAAACACACACTAAAGTTCTATGTATAAAAAAAAAAAATTTATTAGATTGTAACAAATTTGCTTCAATGTTTTAAAATTAAAATAAAATAAAAAGAAAAATAACATTAATTAAAGCTCAAGATTGCGCAAATCAAGCCGAACAAATTTGATTAGCAAAATGTAAAATAGATATCAAAAATAATTTGACAAACGCATTAAGGCTGAATTTTCAAAACATATACAATAAATTACTTTTAAACCAAAACAAAAAGAAAAATTAGCTAAAAATCGATTGTGTAAAGTCCGCAGTTAATATCTTATGATAAAATTTTGTCTTAGCAAAAACAATTTACTGATTAGCTATTGAAAAAAGTTGTATTTATTTTTATGTGCAAATGTATGTGTGCATATTAAGCAAATCAAGTCACTAACAAAAAAAAATTGACAACAAATTGAAATTTTTTCCTTTCTGAAAAATGATTAAAGCTGTAAAAAAAAATTAAAATTACCGAGCAAACTTCAAAAAACTTTGAACTACATAAAAGTGGACCCATGGAAGTAGGTATGTCCCCTGCAAGAAGATTTTCAGCATTAATATTCTTTCAATAATTAAAATGTTTATTGAATAACAATAAAACAGCTAGAATGGATGAATAAATGAATTGTTAAAAATAAATTGAAAGTCATACCAAAAATTGTATGATTTGCTCTTTCGTCATTTCAAGAAAAAAAAGAGAGAATTTTATGTTAATTTTTCTTCGTAATGTGTCTAATGAATTTGTGTTAGATTAGCAGCTTAATAAATAGCAAATACATCCAGAACAGAACAAATAAACACTCATTACATAACTCATGAAATTCACACTCTATTTTGGAAGCTAGCTACATATCAAAAACAAGTAGGAAAAAGAGATAGAATATTTTATCTTCAAGAACTAAAAAAAGATATTATTTATTTATTTTGAAAAGAACATTTAAAAAAAAAAAAAAACCTATATATATTAACTTACATAATACGAATAACAAATAGTCATTACTGGAACTATATCACACTTTTTAAAGCATACAAATATTGTAATGCAAAGAAATCTTTTATTTTACTTTTTTTTATCGGACTCTCTTTTTTCTTGCGAACAATCAATTCAACATTTAAAAAAAATATCAAAATAAATTTACCCTTTGAATAAAAAATAATTAACTATTAATAAAATGTACTATTCATCAAAATTAAAATAAATTTACCCTTTGAATAAAAAATAATTAACTATTAATAAAATGTACTATTCATCAAAATTATGTAAATAATATTACTTTTTAAAAAGGCAAAAACAATTATTTGTGCATTAGTCACGAGTATGTTGCATGAAGTGTGTTTTTACTTTAAAAAAGACAAAATCAATTGTGTGAAAATAATTTTAAATTTTTTCAAAAAACATATATAGTTAACCTCATTATTGGACCTTCTTACAAAATATCATGATCATTTTACTATCAAATATAAGAGCAAGGAAAATGTGTGCTCAGAAATGTGAATTGTATTTTCGTTATGCTATATGCAATTTGAATTGTATATTTACTCTCGAAATTTTTTACTATTTTATATATTTTTGTGATCAGATCATTCATAAATTTTTTGTTGCGTTGTTCGCACTTTTAATGCTGCACAATAATCAATCAAATTTTAAAAATATTTAAATTTTTCATTTTCATCAACACTAGATCGATTTTCTCTCCACCCCATTATCCTTTGAGGCTGGTATATTCATTTCATGTATTTCATAGTATTCCTAATTATTAATATTAATTTTTCAGAATTATTTGTACCACAATTTTAGATTTTTCTGTAAAAAGTCATTTTTAGGATTTAACAAAAGTTCGTGTAGTTTTTATCGTTTTAGTACCATACTTTTGAGGTATTTTGATCAATCAAAGTATGTAAAGTTGTCTAAAAATGTAGAGTTTTAATATTTGAGAAAATACATCACCTTTTTGAATTTGACATCAAAATTTATTTCAAACAAAAAAAAAGCGTAAAAACAGTAAAAAATAAAGGTGAAAAAACGGGCAGGTTAAAAATTAGTGAAAATAATGGCAAGTTGAATTGAAAATTTCAATATATTTTCATGAAACTCAGAATTCTTTTAAAAAAAAACTCTATTTTTTAAAAAATTGACTAGCTTTGATTTTTCTTTTTATATTATCGTAAATTATCTAGAAGAAAAAAAATGATTTCGTGGGTGGAGAAAGGAAAGAAAAGAATCCTCAACCTCTATTTGTTTTTCCTTTTTTTTTTTTTCTATTATGCGTGATGAGATATTTTATATTTGCCATATTATTAATATAAGAACGAATAAATTTTATTTCAAATAAAAGATATAAAAATACACATATTACCCCTAAAAGCTTATCTTAAGAACTCAATCAGTCGCGGACTTAGATTTTATAAATGTTTTTTGCTCTCAACTTTTGAATATAAACTAGCCTTGTTGTATGCGCTTTATGCATGATCAAAGCGTGTAACTCATCTGAAAATAAACTTTAACTCATCTGAAAATAAACTTTACATAAAAAAATAAAATTTAATTATAAACGTATATATGGAAAGATAAATAATTCACTACAAAAGTAATTTTGATAAATTATTTATTCGCAAAGGTCCTATATATGTAGGTAAATTAGAATTTTTTTTAGCGAGTATTTCTTGATTCAAATAAGGAAATAGTAGAAGTCAATTAAATAAGGAAGATTTAGAAGGCTTTCCACAACTAGAGGTCCTTATTTTACCAATTATTGTCATACATTTTAAAAGTCAATATTATAAATACAATTAAAAAAGAATTTAAAGAAAACGGTGAAAAAATAATTTTGTCTAAAAGTGCAAAAAGTTCAAATAACATTTCTAAAGACTTTCACGTTTTTAATATAATAATAAATAGATAATAGATAATAGATAATAGATAATAAATAATAAATAATAAATAATAGCTAATAGATAATAGATAAGATATAGATTATAGATTATAGATAGATTATGATGCATCTCTCTTAAGTGAATCAATTTTTTGCTCCTCCACATTTTTTTTTAGTCAAATATACCATCAAACTAAACATGTGAGACCAAATAAGTAATTCACATGGAATGAAAATATCTAAATCTCTTAACATGTATCAAAATTTTATAGAATTAATAAACTAATCTCATAATTAGATTAAATGAAAAAAATCATTAATATAGAAGGAGAATTGCATAAATATACATCACTTAAATTAAGTTGTGAAATATAAGTCTAAAACTTATATTATTTGTGAAAAATTGATTTTCAAATTTTAAAGCTTCAAGTTTCAACAACGATTGCATATGACTTAAACAATATCGATAATACATTATATTGTAACTTCAATAACAGAATAAAATAGTGATTTAATAGGTAAATTTCTCCTAAATTAAAGGAGAAAAATATTTCTAAATATATATAAAATAAAAAAGAAATTACATAAACGAAGGCAAAAAATTGATGTTAATAATGATAATGTCTGAAGAGAAGCGTCTTCTATGTATGAGCATTACTGGAAAGGAGAAACAAGAAGAGGATGAAGAATGAAAAAATTAAAGGAATTGAAATAAAAGTTAAAATATTTTTTAATCTATAACAAAATATTTACAGTAATTGAACTTTATTTTTCTTAAAAAGAAAACAAATCCTGCTTAATGAGAATAATATTTTGAACTTCTATGGCTTGAAAATGATTCTTAGGGTTACAAATGTTAATTAATTAACTGTAATATATTATAAGTTGAATCGCCTCCCATATGTATGTACGAAGGTCAATTCAATCAAAACACGTTATGTATTTTTTATTTATCATCATTAAAAATTTATTACTTTGCTAGCTCCGCACTATCAATTGTTACCTATATACGTGCATTTATTGAAAGAATTCAAACATTTAAATAAGTACTCACTAGACATAATAAATCTTCATACAACTTGAAATAAACTGAATTGAAAACTAACTAGAAGAACATTGATTAACCGCAAAAGACCATGCATGCAGTGACCTTTTTAGGTATAATTAGCTTTACATTTAGAGTTGCAGGATCTGTATTTTTTGATCAGTCGAAAATGATTAGCAATATTATATTAAATTACTTATATATAAAATATATTTATTATAATAGAAAATATAAATTTATGAATGTTACCAATTATATATTGCCCGTGCATGAAAATGTCTTCGTGCTCGAAGTTCTTCTTGCACATTTTGCATTTTTGTACGTAATATGGTAAAAATTTGTCCTTACATCCTATCAAATGTATGTGACTTTCTTTTTCAGCTCTTCAGAGAATATTAATACGATAACTTTGATCCTCCTGAAACTCTAACTCACAGTCCATATATCTATAGTTCAAAAGTCATAATTAATAAAATATAGTGTGAATTTAGGACCTTCACTCGGGGGATTAGAAAAAATCAAAAATAAAAATATGTGAACAAGAGTTCAAAGTACAAACTCCAAGAAGAGATCATTGTCAGTACAATCTTGTACCATTGGACTATTTCTCCTTTTTTATTTAAGTGAATCAAAACTAATATATGCATAAAAATATTTTTTAAAAATTACCCTATGTACAATGTAATTTTTTACCTAGGGGATTCGGGTGACTTGTTGGCATCTACATAGGTACATCTCTGATATTATAACCCACTCTAACGTACATAGGACCAAAGCAAATAAACATGTATGTACCTCTGGACAACTCGAGGTCTTGGAGAACGAATCTCCATATGAGTGTATGTTGAGACAAGGACTTTTGATGATTAACAAAATAAATGAAACAGGTAGATGAAACAGGAAAATTCATCAGGTTCATTCTACAGATAGAAAGACGACACAGAAAAGTGCAACACGACACAGCAGCAAGAAAGTGCAATGTACTATTGCAAACAGACAATACCTGGCACTGGAAATAAGGAGGAAAACAAGGAACATTATCTCAACTAAAACTCCTAAAAGAAGAAGGTTACAAAGAAGGAAATAATTTTCAAGAAGCATGAAAAAGGGGGAGAAGCATGAAATAAGGAGGATAACAAGGAATATTATTCCAAGTTGAACTCCTAGAAGAAGAAGGTTCCAAAGAAGGAAAGTTTGTCAAAAAGCGTGAGATGTGGATTGCAAAAAGGAATTCGAAAAGAAGTTGGAGAAGGAACTTTCTTACAGCTATAAAACCAGATTCAAGATTCACAACAAAGTGGGCAGAAAAGAGAGAAAAAATGAAGCATAAGAAAGAACAATAAAATCGAGTCTAGGGTTTTCTTTTGTTTCATAGGAAAGTTGTAAATCTCAGAGTTCATAACTGAGAGTAGTTTATCTTCAAGTTAGAGGTAACAAGAAGATAAGTTGAAACATAATCCTTGGGAGGATTGTGAGTAGTTTGTAGGTGAAGGTATAGAAGTAAGGTTATTACGAGTTGTAATTAACTTTTTGAAGGCTCACGTTGATTTTAATAAATTTGGAGAAATTCCTGTAGTGGTACAGGTCGTGGTTTTTACACCTATCGTGAGCTAGGTGTTTCCACGTAAAATCATTGTGTCTAAAGCGTTAATTCTGTACGATTGAAACAGGTCATCTAAACCTGTTCCAAACAAGTAGGCAAAATTAAGGTGCGCAGTTCTAACAAGTGGTATCAGAGCAGGGTTTCTTGTTAAAGGTTAATACCTAAGAAACGATCATCATGAACACCGCACCACCGCTTGGACATGGAGAAGGACAGTCCGCCGTTAGACCCCCGCTCTTCAACGGAACACACTTCGCATGGTGGAAGGCCCGTATGGAAGATTTTATCCAAGGAGAAGATTATGAACTCTGGGATAGAATCATCATGGGTCCAACCATTCCCACGCGAACTGTAGAAGGCAGACTAGTTCCAAAAGAAAGGAGTGAATTCAATGCCGATGATCTAACAGCCATGAGAAAGAATGCCAAAGCCAAGAACCTATTGGTCTGTGGTCTAGGACCTGAAGAATATAACAGAATTTCAAATTGCTCATCTGCCAAAGAGATTTGGGATGCCCTCACGATTGCTCATGAGGGAACTGCTCAGGTTAGAAAATTCAGAGTCGCCATGCTGTTTACTGAATATGAAACCTTCAAGATGAAGGAGAATGAAACACTGAACGAGATGATGGCTCGACTTACCCTGCTCATAAATGAGTTAGCATCACTGGGAAAGACTCTCACCCCTGAAGAACAGGTTGACAAGGTTCTTAGAATCCTTCCAAAAGCCAAGTGGGATGTCAAGGTTACTGCAATCAGGGAAGCAAAGGATATTGAAACCATGACCCTAAACGAACTAGTTGGAAATCTCAGAACCTATGAGATGAATATGGAAGATTCAAAGAAACAAACAAAGGTGGATGAAAGGACACTGGCTCTAAAGGTTACCTCTGATGACGAAGAATCAGACATGGAGGAAGACCAAATTGCCTTCCTTGCAAAGAATTTCAAAAAATTCCTAAGGAACAGAAAAGGGAAGGATAAGAAAGAAACAGGTAACAGGAAGTGGTCCGATGACACAGGTAGCAGGAAGTGGTCCGATGACAAAGGCAACTCCGGATGTTTTAAATGTGGTAAAACTGATCATCACATTAAACAATGTCCTCTATGGGAAATTGAGTGGAGAAAAGAAAGGGCTGAAAAAGAAATCAAAGAAAAGGCTGCTAAACAAAAGGAGAAGGAAAACTATGCAATGATGGCTGCATGGGGATCAGAAATAGAAGAATCTGATACTGAGGATGCTGATGAGACGGCTCTCATGGCTGCTGAAGACTCAGACGCAGAGGATGAAACTCAACCTGAGGTAAGTTTTTCTGAGCTAAAAGCAAAACTACACTGTTTCACAAAAAACAAACTTATCATTCTCTTGAAAGGACTAATAGACAATTTTCAAGAAATTGAAAGTGAAAAATATCAGTTAATTAAGGACTTTTCAGACCAAAAATTTGAAAACCTCGAAATTAAGAACGGTTTGAATGAAGCCAATAAAATAAATGACCACTTAAAGGAACAGGTCAAACAACTTGATTCACTCGTACTAAGTCTGAAAACAGAAGTCTTAAAATTCACTACTGCTGACAAAAGGACAAATGAAATTAGTCTAAATCTTAAGAATTTACAAACTGAGCTTAAAAACAGCAATGTTGATTTAATTCAAGAAAAGGAAAAAGTAAAAAGACTAAATCACGAAATAGCAACCATAAAACTAGACCTAGAAAAGGCAAACCGTTGGACCAAGTCTTCTAGGATAGTTAACCATCTAGGTAATAAACATTATAATGAGAAAGCTGGAATAGGATTCTTTCAAGAAAGAACCACCTCCACTGATTTATGCTATCTATGTGGCAAAACTGGGCACCCAACCACTGAATGTCCTATTGCTAGTAAAGCCAGAAACAGAAACATTGCCCATATGCATAAAAGTAAGACTGGGGTAAACAGAAGGAACAGATCACAAAACATGTTGCCTCAATGGGCTAAAAGAAATCTTATTCATCCCTTCCATAACAAGAAAGGACCCAAGCTAGTCTGGGTTCCTAAAACTAACCCCTAATTTGTTTTACAGGCCACAGTGAAAGGAAGCAAGCATTGGTATATGGACAGTGCTTGTTCGAGACACATGACGGGAGACAGACTCAAATTCCTTTCACTAACACCATTAAAAGGTGGAAAGGTCTCCTTCGGCGATGGCAAGAAGGGGACAGTCGTGGGCATTGGAAAGATTGGACGAGAAGAATCCAAAGCTGTAGAAGATGTCTATCATGTAGACGGACTAAAACACAATCTCCTAAGCATCTCCCAATTATGCGACAAAGGTAACGAGGTCATCTTCACCTCTGAGAGTTGCAAGGTCAAAAATCTAAAGACAAAAGAAGTGGTCCTAACAGCAAATAGATACAAGAATGTATACAAAGCCGACATCATAGGTATGGGTGGAGTGAAATTAAAATGTCTCAGTGCAATAACAGAGGATCCATTGCTATGGCACAAACGACTTGGACATGCTAGCTTGAAACAACTAAATACACTCTCATCCAAGAACATGGTTGATGGGTTACCAAAAATCAGATTCAGAGGAGAAAAGGTATGCAGTGCTTGCGCTAAAGGGAAGCAGGTTAGAACATCCTTCAAATCAAAGAACCAGGTAAGTACAACCAAGTGTTTGGAACTGGTCCATATGGACTTATGTGGACCTATGAGGGTAAAAAGCAGAGGAGGTAAAAGATATATGTTTGTTATTGTTGATGATTACTCTAGATATACCTGGACCTTTTTCTTGGCTTCTAAAGATGAATCCTTTGATGTCTTCTCAATTTTCATCAAGAAAATGGAGAAAAAATTAGAAACTTCCCTAAAATCCATAAGATCAGACCATGGAACTGAATTTGAAAATATAAAATTCCTAGAATTTTGTTCAAAAGTTGGTATTGATCACAACTTCTCTGCCCCAAGAACCCCTCAATAAAATGGAGTAGTAGAGAGAAAGAATAGAACCATAGAGGACATGGCAAGAACAATGATGATAGCTAGCAATGTAGCTAGAAACCTCTGGGCTGAAGCAGTAAACACTGCTGTCTACATACTCAACAGATGTATGCTTAGACCCTTGTTAAATAAAACACCCTATGAATTACTCAAAGGAAGAAAACCCAACATCTCTCACTTTAGAACTTTTGGTTGCAAATGCTATGTTCACAACAATGGTAAAGATAATTTAGAAAAATTTGATGCTAGGAGTGATGAAGGAATTTTCTTAGGATACTCTTTACACAGTAAGGCCTATAGAATCCTAAATAAACGAACAAATTGTATTGAGGAAAGTATACATGTTAAATTTGACGAAACTCTCTGTGTTCCTGAGGATAACTTGCAGGATACTGATGAACGTGAACTCCGGTCGATAGAACAGGTCAATTTACCTGTTTCATCTACTGAAAAGGACGAGAGCTTACAGACAGGGGGAACAACAGTAGAATCCGAAAGTCAACAGGCAGAGTCAACCTCCAATTCCTCAGCCCAGTCACAAAATGAACAGAACCAGGGATTGGTGATAAGAAACTACAAATATCAAGACTCACATCCTCTTGATAACCTTCTCACAGACCTGACTTCCGGAATTACTACAAGATCTGGAATAAGAAACCTATGTGCCTTTCAAGCCTTTGTCTCACTCATAGAACCAAAACGAATTGGGGAAGCCCTCCAAGATGAGAAATGGATTCTTGCCATGCAAGAGGAACTTAATCAGTTCGAACGATGCAAAGTATGGCACTTAGTACCTAAACCAGCAGGAAGAACTATTATTGGCACTAAGTGGGTCTTTCGAAACAAACTAGATGAACATGGAACAGTTACAAGGAACAAGGCAAGACTAGTGGTCCAAGGATACAATCAGGAAGAAGGAATAGACTACGATGAGACCTTTGAACCTGTTGCAAGGCTTGAAGCCATTAGGCTCCTCATAGCCTTCGCTGTCTTCAAAGAAATCACACTATATCAGATGGATGTAAAAAGTGCATTTTTAAACGGATACTTAAAAGAGGAAGTCTATGTGAAACAACCTCCGGGATTTGAGAGTATGGAGCATCCTGACTATGTCTTTAAACTAGATAAGGCCTTGTATGGACTGAAACAGGCCCCACGAGCATGGTATGAAAGGCTATCAAAATTTCTCCTCAACCATGGTCACACTAGAGGAAAAATTGATAATACCCTATTCCTAAAAACTCAAGGCCCTGATCTCCTCATTGTTCAAGTTTATGTAGATGACATCATTTTTGGGTCCACAAGTGAGGTCATGACTCAAGAATTTGTAAAACTAATGAATGGAGAATTTGAAATGAGCATGATGGGAGAACTAAACTTTTTCTTGGGCCTTCAATTCAAACAAACCCCCTCTGGAACTATGATTCACCAAAGTAAATATGTGAAGGAACTCCTCAAAAGGTTCAAACTAGAAGATGCCAAGGAAACTGATACGCCTATTGCCACTGCCACAAAGCTGGAGATAGATGACACAGGTTCAACTGTTGAGCAAAAGCTCTATCGAGGTATGATTGGTTCCTTATTATATCTTACTGCTAGTAGACCTGACATTGTTTTTAGCGTAGGTCTTTGTGCTCGTTTTCAAGCCAATCCGAAAGAATCACATCTCAAAGCGGTGAAAAGGATCTTTCGATATCTCAAGGGCACCTCTGATCTGGGGTTATGGTACTCCAAAGGTAGCAATTTCAATCTCATGGGATACACTGATGCTGATTATGCTGGTCACCTCGTGGATCGCAAAAGCACATCTGGTATGGCCCACTTCATTGGAACGTGTTTAGTTTCCTGGTCCACCAAGAAGCAGAACTCTGTCGCACTATCCACAGCTGAAGCTGAATACGTAGCAGCAAGTTCGTGTTGTGCTCAATTGCTCTGGATTAAACAACAATTACTCGATTTTGGAATCGATGTTGGAACAGTTCCAATCTTGTGTGACAATACAAGCGCCATCAACATTGCAAAGAATCCTGTCCAACACAAACGGACCAAACATATTGACATAAGGCATCACTTTCTTCGTGACTGTGTAGACAAAGGGATGGTATCGATCATGTTTTGCCCCACTGAAAATCAAATTGCTGATATTTTTACCAAGGCTCTAAGTAGAGAGCGGTTTGAACAAATCAGGCTAGACTTGGGGATGGTCAAAATTACATAAAACCCTCCTTGACTTACTCAAAATATCATGATATGTTTTATAAGTTTTGGAGTGCTTTAGATAATTATTTATCTCATGTATATCCCTTCATCTTGTAGAGGTTAACATGAGGACGTGGTCTTATATGCCGGGAGTATTGTCGCAACAGGCATCAACGATTGGAACAGGTCAATTTACCAGGTAACACTTGCTGTGCAAAATTATACTTATTATTGAGTCAAATATTTAAACCAGGCACATTCAACTTGTTTCATTCATCAACTTGTTTCATTCATCATTTCCCCCCCCACCACAAGCCAAAACTGAAATACTCGAATTTTACGCACAAGGAAGTGTGTGTGACTCTGTTCTTTGCACAACTGTTCGAGGGGTTTCTCTCCGCCTCTCTTCCTCTGATCTTGGCCGTCTTCTACAAATTCCTGCTGTTGGCTGGGCGCACTATGTCCGTCACGAGTGGCCTCCTCTAGACCAATTGCCATCTGCTTTGGAAATCACCCGGAAATTTGCTGGGGAGCCCTCTCTCACCCACCATAGACGTATCCAACGCAAGGAAATGTCGCCTCTTCACAAGCTATATTTTGATGTGGTCCATAAGATCATCATTCCACGACAGGAGCGTCGCTCTGAAGCGAGCTATTTGGACCTAACACTGATGGAACTACTCGATGAAGGTGTTCCAATCAACCTTCCTGCTCTCATGCTGCAGCACATTCCGAGGGTTCTTGTTCAGGATAAAAAGGGACATGCTCTTCCCTATGGATTTTGGTTGGCTACCATTTTTGAGGCCTCTTCCGTCCCAGTCCAGGTCTGGACCATGCAGACCACTAAAGTTGTGATAGGACAGGTGGACCATCAGGTTTTACCTGGTTCAATGCAGCGACCAGGCACTCCTCTGCATCGTCTTCAGATGACTCTCAATGCTAAGGATGCAGAATTTGCTCAGGAACGAGAAAGGTTTCAGCTAGAAAAACAGGCCCTCACTCTCAAAATTACGGAACTAGAGGAGACTCTCGTGAAGGAGCAAGCTAAACACACCGATATTGTTCATGCCCTTACCAAGCTCATCTCTTAACTCCGACCTCTCTTTCCAGCCTTTGTGTCCTCTCTTCCTTTTTGTGCCTTGTTTAAGTTGTTTGTCTCTTTTTCTTTTTTGCATGGCAGGTGGTTTGACTGGTGGTAGATCTTTTGTTCCTTTATTGTTGCTTATGTTGTGTACTCTCGTATATAAATATACATTCTCTGCTCTGTTCTACTGCTGGTTATGCATGTTGGTTCTCCTTGCTTATACTTATCACTTTTCTTTTCGATGATGTCCAAAGGGGGAAGATGAGTTGAAATGCATATAGTTTAACCTTGTTTAACCTGTTTCATTGTTTGCGAACAAGTTAACCTGGTTCATTGTTATGAACAAGGATGGTGTCAACTCAGAAAATTTGTCATCATCAAAAAGGGGGAATTTGTTGAGACAAGGACTTTTGATGATTAACAAAATAAATGAAACAGGTAGATGAAACAGGAAAATTCATCAGGTTCATTCTACAGATAGAAAGACGACACAGAAAAGTGCAACACGACACAGCAGCAAGAAAGTGCAATGTACTATTGCAAACAGACAATACCTGGCACTGGAAATAAGGAGGAAAACAAGGAACATTATCTCAACTAAAACTCCTAAAAGAAGAAGGTTACAAAGAAGGAAATAATTTTCAAGAAGCATGAAAAAGGGGGAGAAGCATGAAATAAGGAGGATAACAAGGAATATTATTCCAAGTTGAACTCCTAGAAGAAGAAGGTTCCAAAGAAGGAAAGTTTGTCAAAAAGCGTGAGATGTGGATTGCAAAAAGGAATTCGAAAAGAAGTTGGAGAAGGAACTTTCTTACAGCTATAAAACCAGATTCAAGATTCACAACAAAGTGGGCAGAAAAGAGAGAAAAAATGAAGCATAAGAAAGAACAATAAAATCGAGTCTAGGGTTTTCTTTTGTTTCATAGGAAAGTTGTAAATCTCAGAGTTCATAACTGAGAGTAGTTTATCTTCAAGTTAGAGGTAACAAGAAGATAAGTTGAAACATAATCCTTGGGAGGATTGTGAGTAGTTTGTAGGTGAAGGTATAGAAGTAAGGTTATTACGAGTTGTAATTAACTTTTTGAAGGCTCACGTTGATTTTAATAAATTTGGAGAAATTCCTGTAGTGGTACAGGTCGTGGTTTTTACACCTATCGTGAGCTAGGTGTTTCCACGTAAAATCATTGTGTCTAAAGCGTTAATTCTGTACGATTGAAACAGGTCATCTAAACCTGTTCCAAACAAGTAGGCAAAATTAAGGTGCGCAGTTCTAACAGTGTAGTACTCAAACTGTTCAATCTCTTTAAGTGAAAGGTAAGAGGTAAAACCATGCCTCTTACATGTAGCAAATGGAGTTGTACACATAATTGATATCGGTTTGGAGGAAGTCAATACGCAAGGTTGCAGAGAATTAATAACACCATGTGTCAAGCTGCTAATAGCATGGTTCTTAAAGAACATTGAACTTGCTTCAACAATTTTTTTCTCAACCACTAGGCGTGATCTTTCCCTAAAGACATCTAGAATCCCTCTTCTCTCCACATTCACTTTGCTATCAATGAATCTGTTTATAACTGTTGACTTATGATTGTCTGAATTTTTCAAGAAGTAGTATGATGATCCAGCCTTAGATCTGTCACACAAAATTTATATAAACAAGTTTAATTAATTATGATCTTGATATGATATATATATATAAACAAGTCAATAATTAGTTTCTAGATTTTAGACAATTTATTTTTAGCAAAAATGTTAATGCAATAAAAATGAATAAAAAAAAATGATTAAGAATTCATTTGGTAAGAAGAAAAATAAGTGATTTTCATAATGAGAATCTTGTGTTTGGTATGCAACACATTGTGGATATAGAGGGTGGGATAAGAGCTATGGAGAGTGGTATTGTTTGTGTTTGAGGGTGGGTTAGATGGTGCTCGAAGGTAAGGCATGGGATGGTGTGGACAGAATGTTTGAGGGATGAGATAAAGATAATGAATGTGAACTTATTTTTTGATAGGGAAGCCATTTTCCTCATTTTTAAGTAGAAGATCATGTGTAGGGTGGTGGGGATAAAAGCTACGGTGGATAGGATGGGGTGTGTTTAATCGTGGGTTGGATGGTGCGTGATTGTATGGCATGGGATGGTGAGGATGAAATGTGTTGGAGAGTAGAAAAAAGACAAAAAATGACAGTTGTGGAACTTTTTTTTTTTTAATAAAAAATAATTTTTTCTCATTTTAAAAGAACTTTTTTCTTACAAAGATATTTATCAAAAAATTTGAACAAGAAAAATAGAAAAATATTGTTGTCTATACTATAAACACACAGGTTCTATATATCAAAACAATTTTTTTTATTAAATTGTAACAAATTTACTTCAACGTGAAAAATTAAAAATAAAATGAAAACAGAAATAACATTAATTAAAGCTCAAGATTGTGCAAATTAAGCAGAACAGATTGGATTAGCAAATGTAAAATAGATATAAAAAAAAAATTGACAAATGCACTAAGGTTGAATCTTGAAAACATACGCAAGATTTTTTATTGATTAGCTATTGAAAAAAATATATTTATACTTATGTGTGCAATGTATGTGTGTGAATTTGACAACAAATCAAGTCACTAACCAAAAATATTTGACAACAAATTGAATTTTTTTACTTTCTGAAAAATGATTAAAGCTGTAAAAAAAAAATTAAAATTACCGAGTAAACCTTTGAACTACACAAAAGTAGAACCATGGAGATTTTCAGCATTAATATTCTTTCAGTAATTAAAATGTTGAATAACAATAAACAGCTAGAATGGATGAATAAATGAATTGTTAAATATAAATTGAAAGTCATATCAAAATTTGTATGATTTGCTCTTTCATCATTCCGAGGGAAAAAAGAGAGAATTTTATGTCAATTTTTCTTCGCAATGTGTCTAATGAATCTGTGTTAAATTAGCAGCTTAATAAATAGCATACACATTCAGAACAGAATAAATAAACACTCATTACATAACTCGTGAAATTCACACTCTATTTTGGAAACTAGCAACATATAAAAACAAATAGGAAAAAGAGATGAAATATTTTATCTTCAAGAATAAAGAAAATATATTATTTATTTATTTTGAAAAGAACATCTTTTTTTTTTAAAAAAAAAAAATCCTATATATATTAACTTATATAATACAATAACAAATAGTCATTACTGAAACATTTTTACACTTTTTAGAGCATTTAAATATTTTAATGCAATGAAATCTTTATTTTACATTTTTTTTTTCTATCGGGCTTTCTTTTTTCTTGCAAACAATCGATTCAACATTTAAATATAATACAAAATAAATTTATCTATTGAATTTTTTTTTTTATATATATATATATATATATATTAATTATTTTTTTTAATTTTTCATTTCCACCAACACTAGATCGATTTTCTCTCTTCTCCATTATCCAATAAGACTTTGGTATATTCATTTCATGTATTTCATAGCATTCTTAATTTTTCAGAATTATCTACACCACAATTTTAGATTTTTCTATAAAAAGTCATTTTTAGGATTTAACAAAAGTTTTTGTGGTTTTCTCCTTTTAGTGCCATATTTTTGCCTTTTGGGGGTTATTTTGAGTAATTAAGATATGTAAAGCTATTTATGAGTGTAGAGCGTGAGCACACATATTATCCCTAAAAATTTATCTTAAGAACTCAATTAGTCACTCACTTAAATTTTTTAAATATTTTTTTTCTCAACTTATAAATATAAACTAATTTAGTGTACGTGCTTTGTACGTGTGTACAGTGTTAATTAATAAAAAGCGCATAAAAAATTATTTATTACGTGTGTAATTTATGTTACGTCGAAAAATGACTTCGGTTTCAAAAAATTCGATTTAAGACTTAATTAGTTTAAGTAAAATCGAATCTTCAAAAATTTAGAGTCGCCACTTAATTTTTAGGAAAAAATCAAGAAAACCAATTAAATTATTTTAAAAGACTCAACAGAAAAAATCTTTTAAAATCCAAAGAAAAGGGTTCGGGTTCATATTTCCACTTCGAGAAGGTTTTACGCACTCGAAATGGCCGCTAACACGCGGTTATCCGACGATTAAATAATTTTGACTAACTTTAAAAATATTAATTTATATCGTTAAATAGAAAAAAAAAAGTTTTAAAAAGGATATTTAAAAGATTAGGAAGAATAAAACACTCAAACCTTAATTGCATTTTATTCAATGAAAATTAATTAAAGTGAACTACTTAAAAATAATCAAGACAAGCCTAATATTAAAATCTAACCATATTTTATTTAATTAATCGAGATTAGACTAGGTTATTAAAATTTCAAAATCCACTAAAATGTCTAAGTAAAAAAAGCACATTCGTAAATTATTTATAAGGAGAAAAAAAAAAAAGACTTGAAGTATTTTAAAGAGTATATTTTATTTTTATGTTTTTTTTTTAATAAAAAAAATCTAATTTCCTAAACGTAATGATTTTTGAACATAAAAAATTCAAGAGGCGTTGGAATAACTTAGATGATCGACTTTGTTGGGAAATTTGATTAGATTAAAACATATTAGATTAGATAAACACATAAACCAAACAATTGTTAGAATATAAATATAATGAATAACAAACAAAATAACAAAAAGTAAACAAACCAAAACATTTGGGCTTGGCAGGCCCTATTTCTCAAAGACTGCCTTGGGCCAAAAAAATGATTGGGCCTGCTGGGCCCACCCCTCTCCTGCTGCTGATGATTGGGCCTTTGGTCCATTTTTATTCCCTGGTACATTGCCTGTATATACACTGTATATCAGTGTATATCAGCCTTCTCCGGCTTCCGAAAAAGTTGAGGTCAGCTCCCTAGACCTGCTTAAGCCCTCACAACCCCGAGAAATGCAAGGTGGGTGTCCCGGAAGACTCGTACAAATGCGTAAGAAATAAAAGAAATATGGATTAGGGATCCCCAAAATTAGTCAAATTCACAACTCAAATAACTTGAACCCAAATATCAAGATATCCACCCATAATTCAAAACTAATAAAAATCAATATATAAAACTCATCAATTTGAAACTAAACAAGCAAATAAACCCATTAATTTGCATCACTATCACCACTTTATTATATTCGAAATTCAAAGGGGCGTTTCATCGAACACGTGGAAGGCATACTATTAAATCATGATTTTAACAAAAAAGAATACCCTCATTCGTTCCCCAACAACATACAATAGGAGATTAAAATACCCAAAGATAGACAAATCAACCATAACATTCAAAAATTCGAAAGAGGCATTTCATCGAACACATGAAGGGCGTAGATACATAGATACTACAACACAACATTATAACCAAAAGATCCTCAAGTTATAGTATATACATTTATATATATATGCAGATAGATACATATATGTACATATATATAGACACGGTAATATAGCAATATAACCGAACAACCTTCAAGTTCTATATATATATATATATATATACTAGGGGGCCGGTGCCCGTGCGATGCACGGGCGAGAGATATCTGCTGGAGCTAAATGCGGAAGAAATGTCGTAAATTAATCGGAAAGAGTAATAAATTTTACTAACACATTCGAAAGGCTTGTTGGGAATATCACTGTTGTGTATAGCATATATTACAGCACATATACTTTAGTACAAAGGCTCCTGGGCAACTACTTGAGTGTCACATTTCCGCGGGAGTCATGTCATTGCGAAGTTGTTTTCATGCTTTTCCACGCTGCAGCTGCCACGATAAGATGAGAAATCATTAGTGTTTTATCTGGAGGAAATGGTGGAGCCCCAATTCTTTACCACAGTTTGAGCGGTTACTATGTACGTACAAGAGATATTGGTTTTGAGTTAATCTGGCCAAAGGCTTTGAAATATTTAGAGGATGGTGTAGGTATAACGTTGAAGTGTGATTTTGAATTACCTTTGTTTGATTGCTATGAAGCTATGCAGAAGACATATGTGGAGCCGAAGGGGTAGCATTTCTTTGCGCTTGAAACCTGAGTTCACCAAAGGTCATAGCACCATCAATCTGGCAATTCCTAACAAAATGGTCACACTGGGATTAATAAAGAAAACAATAGGGATCTGATTTCAGTAATGCACTTGACAATATGTGTATGCCATCTATTCAACACAATTATAGTAGTCTCTGACAATTATTCAACAAGGGATTAATGGTGTTTGATTCATTATGAACATGGCAAAGGATGTCAGAGTTAACTTAGCAACTTCACTCGTAGTCGAGACGCAACTACCCTTATGGAAGGACAAGTGTCCTGGTGCTAGCAGACCTTCAATTTCGCATGTAATAAAGCAAAAAGAAGATGGTACAGTTCCAGAGTCGGACAAGTAATAGACAAGGATGAAAAGTCATACCTGTTCAGGATTCTCGGATAGTTTCTTTCTACCACTTTCATTTTTCGCCTCACATTTCTCCAGTTCTCTACCTCGGAGCTCAAGCTCTTTCTTTTGAGATTCCAATTGCAATTTCAACTCTTCATGATCATTAAATATCTTCTGGAAATGATCACGTGCACTTGACTGTATTTTCCTTATCTCTGCTCATAAAACAAATACAAGGACATGAAGCATTATATATAACAAGAGTTCCCAATTATATTCCCAAGAAACGACAAGAAATCAAGTTTGTACATGAAAATTGAATGATCATCTTTTGCACCTTAACAAACAAAAAACTATCCTAAATTTAAGACACACATGTAGAATATCTAGGAGTTAACCTTATTATTAATGAAAATTCCGAACAAATTGTATTGTAGTATGGAACATGTACCCTGAAGAACGAAGAAAGAGTACCAAATAAGCCACTCTTTTGTTTTTGAAAAAACCTTTCCGTTGATGGTAAGAGAAGGCTTGGGAAAAAAAGTATGTAATTGTTGTTGTACAGCTATACTTTTGTCACCATCAGTTTGTTCCCCATGTAAAGGTTAGCAATCTTTGTCATTACAGCTCCCTTAGATTACTTGAGAAAAAATTGTAGTCAATCACATGCTACGGACAAATGTTTGGTGACATAAGATAAGGGAGGGAGAGTTATTGTTGTACATGCGAATACTCAGCATAACACTTTGTGTTGTCATTTGGAATTTGACTCAAGATGCTAACTTTCTGAGGCTGATTAATGCATGCAGCAGAGGTCTTTGAGTGCTTTGAAATACAGGTTCAAGCGTAATCGATAGACAATAATGAGAATATATGAACATTTGGATCATATTCTCTCCTATAATGCACCTTTGATGGGTCAGAGTTTACTATCAGACTAAAGTACAGAATCTGAGAAAACATCTAATTGCACAGTACTTAATCGTGCAACAAGTTTGTGGTGATTTGTTAATTATTCATCTACTGCAGCTTCATGGCTGGAGGTGGTTAGAAATGGCACCGGCCGCTAAGAAAGCACAAAGAATAAACACAAGTGTCTGCTGAAATATTTGGAGCTCAGTGAGGAACAGTCTAGAATGGCCATGATTGATATTGCTGGAGCTAATTATGCGTAAAGGATTAAGCAAAAATTCAATAATGCATAATCAAAACTTCTTTTTTTTCCAAAAGACTCATAGAACTAAGTCCATCTCTAGTATCACCAGTATATACTGCTGTTGCTTCCCTAGCACACGCAAGTGTACGTGGTCAACTCAAGTAATACAGTGGCTCTTCTACGTTTGAACCAGATGTCGAACCCAAGGGATTTAAAGATTATTGGTTTCTCTTCAAGTTATTATGCTAATTTATAATCCGAGTGAATTGTAATGAGAATGATGGAGAACACTTTTAGTAAACTCTAAAATAGTATGGAATAGCGATTTATCAATTGTAAAGGTGATCGTGGGATTATAACCACAACAACTTTGTGTTTCTTAATCCGTATTTATGCATCTGGATTTCTACTTATTAATTCACAGGGTTTAATTTACCTAACAGGGTTGCACACCTCTGCAGGCCTACTTCGGGTGGCTGCCTACCTACATCGTTGAGCGGGGATAGACTGGTCGCCAGAAGTGCATTAAATTTATCGTCCTGTATTATGAACTAAGCGAGGTATAAGGGTAGTTGTCACGATTCTCCCTTACACGAACCGAACTAATGACATAGTCAGACACGCTCCCTGTTCCACGATGTTCTAATTATTCCAACATCTTTCGAATCCAGAATAACTAACCCATTGCCTCCCTAGTTGATCAAGCTAAGAAGTAGTAATTAAAGTGGCGCAGGAATAAATAGGAAACCCATTATGCATAAACCAAAGATTTAGAAATCACATAGTCTAGGGCTACAATCCCAGAATATGGGAGAACTAGCCCCTCATGTTTTGTCCCCTCATTATGAATGAATTGACACACATGAATATGCAAGAAACAAAGATGAAAATCAAACCACGTAAACCTAGCTTGTCCTCTCTATGCCTCCTTCTGTTCTCCGCCCTCCAACAACAACCCTTTTTTGATCCCCTCTCCCAATCATTAATAGTCTCGAATTTTTCTAAACCCGTGACTCGAATTTCCGCCTCAAAACCGGCAGTCCGCGACGCGGACTAGTGTCTGTTAACCCGGTCCGTGAAATTGCTGACTGGGTAGATTTGCTTCCTCTCGCGTAGCGGTCCGCGACGCGGACTGTGCAGCGCACTGTGCCTTTGTGCATTTTTCCTCTCCTTAATAATTCTGCTGGGATGCTGCTGGGTCCGCGACGCGGCCTACTTTTCTTCCATGCTTTCTGAACTGTTCTCATCCTTCCACTCCGCAACGACCTTCAACAGCTATATCTTCATCGATATCTGAAAAAAATGCAACCACATGGAGTACTCGACCCCCAGATTAGACAATTAATGATAATCACATTAAAAATGGCTGTTCTCTTTATGTTTACCCTCTGAAACAACTTCTTTTATGGGTTTAATTGGCTAGTTAGGCGTATAAATACGCCTTAGATCAACTGCTATCTTCTGTTATTCCACTACGTCCGCAAAGACCTATCTAGATTTAGAATGACCAAATTCATTTAGCAATTTATCAATCTGCATTCATCTAGCTAAGGAGAGTTTCTAGTAATCGAATTTGCTTTAGGGGTGCTTTCATTTTTAAAACTTCCATACCTTGTTTTAGTAGATAATGTCTAATTAGCTTTCTGCAGAATAATCTTTTGTCTTATGAACAAGCTGCCTCTAATTTTTAGTTTTTTCCCCTCTTTCATAGTATGTGTTCTTAACTTTCACTAAATATTTTTATATACGTTCTTCTATAGATATGCAAATATAGAATTTTTTTTTTCATTTTATTCTGCAAATAGGTCGACACTTCTGTTGAATATGGTTTCACACACATGATCTGGTGCAGCTGAAGTTCAAAGTAGGATGTGAGCGAACCATCTCAAGCGACCTTCTCTCACTTTATTCTCTGTGTATGCTAACTTGTATCTTCTATCAAATGTGGTCATTTCTAATTTTGTCTGATCTTGTATGACTGTAATATATCTTAGCGTAGACATTTGGAAAACATTCACTCACCTGATAATTCAAGAAAACAGCAAATTAGAAGATTGCGAGAAAGAAAGCTTACTTCCGGCACGAAATTTGCAGCAACAAAAGCAAAGAAGAGTATACCTGAAATGGTAAAACACAGAAATCAATTTCGGGAAAAAGAAATCAGTTTCAAGGTTCAAACTTCCAATAAGTTAGCTAAGGCATATTATCAAACACTTTACATGCACAATCTTTTCCCACTTTATACACACAGCTAAGACAATTTTTACGTAATGGCACAGGAAAACGTCAAATTAGAAGATTGCGAGAAAGAAAGCTTACTTCCGGCAGGAAATTTGCAGCAGCAGAAGCAAAGGTTGGTGAGCGATGTTACTATTTTCACAAGCATATATTCTGAATCTACACTTGTTCGTCCCTGCTTAAAGTACAATTTAAGTTGCTTTATGAACATAATTTTTGATGTTGTGTTCGTCCTAGATTGTTCGCTTACATGAAGCAATCTCTATACATTTCTACACCTTTGATTCACACAGGCATTAGAATACTATGATGTGCATGCTTAAAAAAAGGTTCCCTTTTCCCTAAATTGCATGAAAGCTGCATATTTATAATACATCGGCTATAAATTAAATTTTAAGTTGTGTAAGAAATGAAAAACAAATTGTTCATGCTGAACAACGGAAGGATCTCAAGTTCTATTACCTTAGACGGCAATACCTTTCATAAGGCTTCCGTCGTAATTCCAACTTAACTTATATGTTAATGTATCACCTCTAAAAGAAAATCATACATCAGTCTCTCAATAGTCAAAGCAACTTCCTCATGAATCTTGAATTCTCGCACATTCAAGGAATTTTGATATTGACAAGAATGTTGTTCTCTTCCCACCGAAACCCCCACCCTTTTTTGGCTATTGACCTTCCAAAATTACCATTTATATCATAAAGTCATATGTCAAATTACTTCCAAGGTACATCAATACTATGCCTCAATAGCAAAATGACTGGGATAGGTTGGCTGTATGAATTCTATGCATTCATTTCGTTCTTATCAGTATTCTTATCAGTATTGAAAAGATTATCATAGTTAGACTATTTTATGTACGTTGGAATTATCATAGTTAATGGACCAGTGAAAAGCCAAATCTTAATCTAATTGTCATGCCTCTTTAAAATGGCCATACTAAGGTTTCTCCACTTACTGTATATAATACACAGGTCAGCAAGGATTTCTTAAATTTATACAACCAGTCAAAAAGAATATGACCCAAAAGTGCACAAAAGAATTGATTTGAGCTAAGAAAATTCTTTGTACAGTTGTAGGATAGTATGAGCATCGATAATTAGTGAAGCTAGAATGCAGGAAGATATTTACTAACTCTGTTAAACTATATGCATAAAACTTATTAATAGTGGAGATAACAAGCAAAACAAAAGTGCTGAAAGGCATATATAAATATCAAAATACAAAATCTTAAAGCATGCCACAACAAAGAAACATTTGTAGATGCAACATATGGAAAGGAAGAAAGCCGCACCTTCGCCATTCCCCGGAACCACGCAGAGAGCAAAGAAGATTTAACCTAATTCGACTCGTCGACCAGTTGGTAAGACGGATGCAAAAAGCGTAGCTATAAACTCAGAAGATTAGAAAATTAAGATAGACATATTATCAAACAACTTACATGCACAATTCAATTATAAAAATCCAACACCTTGCTTGCAACATTTAAGAATTAAACAGTAAACAGAAAATCACTACTGCACACCGAAGCCACCACCTCCTCGAAATCTGTGATATACCCCAAAATACAGGCCGGAACATATCATCAAACACCTTGCATGCAACATTTAATACTCACTATTTAATTAAACCTTAAAGAAATAACTGCTACACACGAAGACCCCCACCTCCCCCCCTTCATCAAAGACCTTGCATGGAAGAATTACCTCAAACTAGCTCAAACAGAAAATCACTGCTACACACCGAAGCCACCACCTCCTCGAAATCTATGATATACCCGAAAATACAGGCCGGAACATATCATCAAACACCTTGCATGCAACATTTAATACTCACTATTTAATTAAACCTTAAAGAAATAACTGCTACACACGAAGACCCCCAGCTCCCCCCTTCATCAAAGACCTTGCATGGAAGAATTACCTCAAACTACCTCAGACATACGGAACCGACATGCACTCGGAATTACAGAGGAGAAATGTCAGGGAAGAAGAAGGTCAAAGTCATACTCTACCCCCAATAACCCTTCGGAGGAAAAAAACCACACATGCAGGGGGAACGAAATCTTCAAATTCAAAGAATAAGAAAGCCGCAAGTCCAAAATTCATAACCGACCGAACTAATACTTACCTGGAAACGACGGAGAACCTTGAAGCCGGCGGAGAACCCCAACTGAGTACCAGCAAATACGGAAAATACTTGGAAGAACCAGAGAAGACCAAGAGACGCACGAAAAAGAGGAAAAAGAGGACAAAGCAATGCGAGACCTATTTCTATAGGAAGCAAAAGTGTCCAGGGAACGTAAATGCCCTCCGAAAGCACTAATATTACGAAAATGCCAAGAATAATAAATGCCACAGTGTGACCAAACACCTCAAGTTGGAGTTCTAATGGCGGTTGCCTTCTCTGTATGAAATCAATAATAAATCAGGGATTTTTTAAACTAAATCGAAATTGAGAACGAATTAACGATCAATTAACAACACACCACAGTGTCGACTCGCCATGACGGAATATTCACAGTCGAAACAAACTAAGAACAATCGTAAAGTTTTCGATATAGCTTCAACACTCCATTCACACATCGTATAGGAAATGCTAGATTAATAATAATGTCGGGATATTACCTGTTTAGGAGCAGCGAACTGGGACTTCAACGAGTTTAACGACGACGCTTCACACCACTACTAGTGACGTTCTCACAGTGAGCAAAATGGGGAATTTTGGGTTCCTTTTTTCGCTCCGGCAGTCCTCCCATAAATAGTAAAAAATTTGAAGCTTTTCTTTTTTTTCGGTTCTTTTCCGCCTTCAAACCGTGAGTAGGAATGGTTTTTTTTTTAATTTGGATTCCTCTCCCCTTAACAATGAAGTAGAGTAGATTAAATAGGCAAAAAAAATAAGGGCACAAAGAGGGGGGAAAATCGATGGGCAAAATAGGGATTTTCGGTCTCCAATTTTTGAATTCAAATTCAAAATCCCGAAATAGGACAACAAGGAAGGGAGAGGAGTACGTGGGTGTCGTTGGGGTGTCATTTTGCCGGAAAATAGACGCCTGACCGCCTGATTTTTCTCTGGTCGGCATCTGGTCCTCTGGTTTTTTCCGTTTCTGGCTTTTGTTTTTTTTTTTTTGCTTTTTTTTCATTTTCTGATTTTTGGGGAAGGAGACAAGAGAGTAAAGGGATTTAATTAGAGGGGGAGTGGGCCGGGTAGGGAATTGGGCTAGGGGAAAAATGGGTTGGGTTTGGGTTTTAAGGATTGGGCTTAGGAATAAATTAGGAATTGGGTTTTGAATTAAAATTGGAATTGGGTTTTAGATTTAGGATAATTAGGAATTGATTTAAGAATTAGCCATTTAAATTACAAACTTGACCAATTTGAAATTAATTGATTAATTCGATCCCGAAATGAATTAATATAAATTAATTAAGGAGCTTTTAAATATTAACAACTTAAAATAATTATATTAACTATGGGGTAATTAATTCTAAAATGATTAAAGTAAAGTAATTAAAGATAAAATCTATTTGAGAATCTTTTGAAAAATTAACGAAAATATAATACTTAACTATTAATACTTGAAACAAATATAATATGCGATATATAAACATAATTAAAAATTAAAATATTTGAACCTAAAGATCACTTGAAAAATCTTTTTGCGTTTTTGAAAGCTCATTATTTCAAATTGTTAAAATTAAAAGCTCGATGATTAATTTATACTGTGGAGGGTCAAAATTGGGTGTCAACAATTTATATCATTAAGTCCACAAATATAAATAATTACATAAACAATACTATCTCATGTTAATTTTTATTATGTTTATTAAATTTAATATTTAATATTATTGAAATAATAATATAATAATTTTAAAAGGGATAAAAAGACGATTTTGTATAGAGAAGAGTCTTTTGATGAAGTTTATTATATTTAAAATTTTAATTTTATAAAAATAAGAATATAATAATTAGAAAAAAATGGTGAATTTTTTTTCCATCAATATAAGGTCGAAAAAGATTCTCCGTGTATAATCATATTAAGAAAATCTTTTTTATTTAATTTTTATTATAATCAATCTTTAATATTATTAAAATAATGATGTAATAATTGAAGAAAAAGAAGAAAATATGATTTTGTCTGAACCAAAGTTTTTTGATGATGGGTAAAGAATTCAAATAATTTTTCTAAAAGTCTTCGTGCTCTTAAGCATTCATTCAAGTATGTTATTGTCTTAGTATAGAATTTTAAAATAAAATTTAAAATATTTAAGATTTTAAATCAAATATTAAAGAATAAATATAATATGTTTATTTAGTTCTACAAGTAATTTTTATTCAAAATGATTTTTTTTCTCATTTGGAATATGAGTGCGTTTAAAATAGTTAAGAATCAATAATTCATAACAAAAAAAATTTGAATTATTACTGAAACTGCTAAATCAATAATCCAATATTAATATACTCATAACTTTTTTTTTATTCAAATAATTAATTTTGATTCGATTTTGAACAACGTAAAAATACTCATTTGACAATAAGTTCATATTCAAACAGAAGTATTAATAGAGGGAAAATCTGCTCAATTTCAAGTAATACGAGGGCGCATTTGAACATTTTCCGTTTCGTTGATTCAACAAAACTAAACGACGCCGTATTTTCTCCTGAAAGATGCAGGAATATTATGGCGGGAAAACCTTAAAAGGCTTCGCAGTGTGATACAGTCGTAGGGTTCGTCGAAGCAAAAGATTCTTCAGTCGAAGCGAATTCAACAAGATGCCGACTTACAAAATTAGGGGAATCGATGTTGATTTCCCGTACAAGGCTTACGATTGTCAGATCGCTTACATGGAAAAAGTCATTCAGTCCCTTCAAAATGTATTATGTCTTTCTTCATTATTCATTTGTTTTTAAAGGTTTTTGGATACAGCTAGATTGCTAATATACTTTTTTTTGATGGATTGTGAACGAAGAAGTCTTTAATGTGGAATTTTTGAAGTATGTAGCGAGTTTAATGTTTCAACTAGTAACCATTTGACAATAGATACTTTTGTTATTGATTGAATTGGGATTCTGTGGTTGGGAATTAGGAAATCACCCTTATTGTTGTAGTTTTCTGATAATGACACGTGGTTCCATTGGTAGAACGAGGAATTTAACAAGGGGATTGAAAAATATCGAACCTGCTAGCTAAGAAATTTTTGAACTACCTTTGCCAATACAATAAGAGCTTCCCTCACGTCAAGGGGGATTCAAAAGTTTCTCTCTCACTATATATGTATAAAAAGATTAGGTTTTGCCTTTTTACGCAATATGATTTTCGGACAAAGAGGATTCAATTGAACTGCCTTTCTTAACTATGGCTTTGCCAATGGATGGTCCAATCAACACGGTATTTTCACAGTAAGCAGCTGCATAACTAGTTTTTTCCCAGAAGAGTAGAATTAACATCTGACCTGCTATAGACAATATGTTTTCTAAAATACAGATCAACTTGGGTTACATAAAGTGTGTTTTCATGTCTGTATTCCTTTTTTTTTTCTTGTGTAGTCGAATGAATACCCTAATGGAATGGAATCCAAGATCCAAGTACATTAGGTGGTTTCTTGTTTTACTTGATGAATGCTTGTGATGTGGCAGAGATGTAATGCATTGCTTGAGAGTCCAACTGGGACAGGGAAGACCTTGTGTCTTCTTTGTGCGACATTGGCTTGGAGGAAGAGTTTGGGGAGTTTCTCAGTCCGGAAGAGTGGACTAAGAGATCATATTTCCAGTAGCCAGCAGTCTGATGAGTCTTCTCAATCTGAATCTTCAACATTACCAAGGATTGTATATGCATCACGCACACATAGCCAAATTCGGCAAGTGGTGAAAGAGTTAAAGAGGACCAACTATAGGTAGAGTCAAATTGTGATTGCATTATTGAACATGTGGCATTAGCACTATCTTTTACTGTTAGCATATTATTGAAGTCTTTCAAATAGTGTCCTAGTTCAGTGGCAGCATGTAATTTATTACTTGCAATACTTCACAATTACGTATGCCGTAAAGCCTCTGATTCTGTCAAATATAATGTGATGTATAGGCCCAAAATGGTAGTCTTAGGGTCTCGGGAACAACTATGCATTCATGAAGAAGTGAGTCTGCTGCGCGGAAAAACACAGACAAATGCCTGCCATGCACTTTGCAAAAAACGCAAAAAACGTTATTGTGCCCATTTTTCTCGCGTTGCAGGTATATTAAGCATATCTACTGGTACTCAAACTCTTCATGGTTGAGCTGTATACTGTCTATAGCAGGTCAGACGTTAATTCTACTCTTTGGGTTGAGCTATAGACAGTAGAATTAACATCTGACCTGCTATAGACAGTATACAGCCTTTCTTAGTGTCATTTATGCTTCAGCCCTCCCACATCCCCTGGTGTATTCTTCTCCTGTTATAGCACTCTTTATTTTATTAGAAAGTATGTTTACCTGCATGGTTTAGCTCAAAATTCTAGGCTCTCTTTTTCCTGTTTATATCTCTTCACAAATATAGAATTATGTAAATAGAAGATGAAAGACTACATATAGCATCCACTGGTGTGACCTAATTATCAATGAAATTGAAAAGACCACAGGCAACTAGGTTTATGTCCCAACAGAGACCAAAAAAACCTGGCAATTCTTTTCATTTACTCCATCTTTGGTGGACAAAGTTATCCGGTTTTAGAATTTTGAATTACTTTTTAAATTTTACGTTCATAAGACCACTTGCATTTTATAATTTTAAATTACTATTTGAATTTTTTGCTCATAAGACTACTCATTCTTTTAATTTATTGGAGAACAAATAAGCAAAGATGCAAATATACATGATACGGCTAGGAATTTATTTAGCTTTAGTTAATAAAGGTGCTGTATGTCAGTATGTCAAACACTTTTGATACTGAGGAAGTATGTATGTCAAAATATGTAATTATTGGACTTATCAAGACCTCGCTAGTTACTATGCACTTGTTTTCTTGCTTGATCATACTTTGTTCAGTATTCACAATCAGTTAATAATTTATCATTTGGTCCTTATATCGTTGCATCATCTGTGTATGACCTCTGTGATAAGGAGATAAGCATCTGTAACTTGGATGTTTAGGGATATAACTCTGACAAACACTGAAAAAAATGTCCTCTTTGGCTAGATTAAATAACTGGTTTAATTGCTTGTTTAGTTAATTATTACTTCTTGTGTCTTATAACATGTGTCAGCTATATGTTGTTTGGTATTTTGACTTTTGAACATCATAAATAGTCGAGTCCTTGTATAGTTTACCTTTCCCTTCTCTCTATCTCTCTCTTTTTTTATAACAAGGGGAACCTGCAGTTGCTATCCTTTGGGTGTGCACAGGGTAAACCCCCGCTCCTATGCAATAACTTGAAAACCACATTGGAGAGGTAACCTACACTAGGCAAGCTCGGTGCGACGACCTCGACCCATAAGGCAAACCCCTTGCTTTCGCTGGCAAGGGATTTTGAACTTGAGACCTCCATCATGGAAGTCTCAAGCCCAAACCACTTCCTTTATCTATTTCATCATGATTACCATTTCACTTAGTCCATGTATATACTTTGTGATCTGGAGACAAAAAACGTGTACCTTGATCTTTTAAGAAGATATCTTGGAAGAACTTAGGCCAAATGTCCTCGTGAACCGGATAAAATGACTGGTTTTGTTGCTTATATGACTAAACTTCTTCCTCCTCTGTCCTTTAATGCATGTCTGCTATATGACTTTTTTGATATTACTTGGAAGATCGTGAGTTAATTGCTTGTATGAATAACCTGTACTTTCTTTGTCTTATCATGCTTACAATTTTACTTCATCTGTATTTTCTTTTATAGAGTAATAAATTTCATTAGAAAAGGGCAAAACTTTGCTTGTATACAAGAAGTATACCCAGCGTAGAAAACCTTACGAGAGGCCATGGTTTTTTACAAATACTTCATCAGTATATAACTTTGTGATCAAGAGACGAACATCTGAACCTTGATATTTAAACAAATTTCTTTGAGGGATTTAGAAAGTTGCCTCTTAAGCTGTGTTAAATGGCAACTTGGTTACTTGTATGGTTAATTTCTTACTTGTTCTGTCCTGTTACAAATTGCCTCTTAAGCTGTGTTAAATGCAACTTGGTTACTTGTATGGTTAATTTCTTACTTGTTCTGTCCTGTTACACATGCCAGGTATATGTTCTTTTTTTTGCAATTTGATTCTGGAATGTCGTGAATAGTTTTGCTTGTATAAACAACTTGTATTTTCTCTCATCATGGTTCTCATTTTACATGTTTTTGTTGAATTTTTACATCTGGAACAATGTGAATCGTTGTCATTGAGGCTGAAGGCTCTTGTGACCATTTAACCAGGGAGATTGGATATATTAATTTTTGCTTTATAGCAGTGACTCAAGTAAGAGTTCTTTATTAATTTTTTTGGTGATCTAAGAAAGATCAAGTGTTTCTTTTGATGAGGTAATATTTTATTGATGCTTTCAGATGATAAAACCTATACAAGTAGTAACAGAAATAGAGAACATACACAATATGGTTCTCTGCAAATGACATTCAGTCGTCTAAACCAATAGGGATCTTGTGGGTGCACCAAAAAATCATATAAGAAAAAAGTGATATCCTCTCCTCTTTCTTTCCATCAAAAGCACCAAATAAGCGCTGGTGGCACTGCATTCTATCTTTTCTTCGTCTTCTTCGTCTAAATTCACAAATATGTGTCACCCCTCATTGTCTCAAAAGGTGATAAAGTATGAAAAAGTTTCTTCAGAAGGAAGATGCCATTCTTATGTGTCTTGGTTGGTCTTGTCAGCTTCGATTAGAATTCGTCTTTATTGAGAGCCTCAGTTGATGGGCTCGATAGCCAATCATAAGGCTGGGCCAGATCCATATCTTATTTAGCATGAAGAATCCCCGGGAAACAATAGTATTTTTTGAAACTGGTAACTTTGCCCGGGGAAATAATAGTATTTTGATTTTCTAGATCGATTATCAAGATTTCATCCCCTCGACCAACTTGTTCTCTCTTTTCGGAAACAGGCTCTCTATCTCTATGAGGTAATGATAAGATCTGTGAACATTTACCCTCTCCAGACACTACTTGTGGGATTTCACTGGGTATGTTGTTGTTTTTGTTTGTTTGACCAACTTGTTCTTTCTGAAGTTAAGCACTATCCCATCTGACTGAGATCCATGTAATGAATAATTTCAGTTAAATGACTTTGCTAGCCACAATATATCCCCGACACAATCTACATTATAAAGAATAGTTGTTTAGAAATTTCAAAAAGATTCAGACAAAACTTAATGGTAACTCATGTAGTGTCCCTTATGAAGAGATTGAACACAAGCGACATGACTTGCTAGCCACAATCTATCCTCGACACAATCTACATTATAAAGGATAGTTGTTTAGAAATTTCAAAAAGATTCAGACAGAACTTAGTGGTAAATTATGTAGTGTCCCTTATTAAAAAAAGGTGTATCATGTAGCGGCAACGGAAATTTGTAAAAAAATAGTACTCCTTAACTAGGGCTCTAAAATGCTTACCTTGCATTGTAGAAATGTTTGAGAATGAGAAACTCTACTATATACCCTAAGCTAGGTTGGGCGCCTTTCTAGCACTTGCCTCCTACCATAAGTGATGGAAAAATAGATGAAGAAGCGAAAGTAAAAGAATGTGGATAAGAAAGTGTAGTCTGGACCACGAATCCTACTCTCAGACATGGTTCAGAGAAGAAGTGCACCCAAAGTGTGTGTGACTTACGCAGCCTGCTTTGGAGAAAGTGTCATGGTAGGGTAATGACTTTCTGTCGATCTATAATACAATCATACAAAAACATAAAAGGTGATTGTGTAACTAAGCATATGACTTTCTTTTGTTTACTTTTTGTTCTAACTGTGCTTGGTGAATTATGACTCTTTATGCTGTCTTATTTTATGCAGAGTTCATGAAGATTAATCCTAGTCTCGGAGAGGAGCCTATTGACATAGAGGATTTGGTTAACATCGGAAGAAGCAGTGGACCGTAGGTTTTTCTTGTGGGTCTTGTCATTTAATGCTGATAATATGACTGGACTCACTTCTGGTTCTTTTATAGGTGCCCTTATTATGTATCACGAGAACTTCACAAGGCTGTAGACATATTATTTGCGCCTTACAATTATCTTATTGATCCCGGATACAGAAAATCATTGAATATTCAGTGGACAAACAGTATACTTATATTTGATGAAGCTCATAACTTGGTAAATTGCACCTTCAACCATTGTATTAGTATTTTCTTAGAATGCTCACCTTTGCATTATTCTTGTGTTGTATTTTAAGGTTCAACTTTAATTGTTGTGGCGGTTGTCTATTCTTGACCAGGAAAGCTTGTGTGCTGATGCAGCCTCTTTTGACCTTTCTTCTGGTCTTCTGACAGCTTGCATCTCCGAAGCTAAAAATTGTATAGACCTTTCGATAGAAAGGAGGGAGATGTCAAGTGACAAATCATGTAATCCTGATAACTTTGCTATTCTCAGAGGTAAATTTGTTAATTGCTGAAGTTATGATGGAAGCATTTGGCCTGTTTTTGTTCATGGGTATTGAACATATAGTTCATTGACTCTAATTGTTCAAGACGTGTCCGTAAGTGTCCAATATCGTTTATGGAGCAACTTCATATCACCGAGGACATGACCTTAGATAGAAAGGAGTGGAAGTCATATATTAGAGTAGAAGGCTAGTAGGGGTAGGATGTTGTCTTGCCGTGTGACAGTTTAAGGTTTGTCATAGGATTAATCGTGTTGTACTAGTTGTGTTGTTATTACTCTTCAATTATTTTGTTACTTCTATTATTTTTTTGGGATTAGTACATTTGAGCTGAGGTTTTTTAAGAAACAATCTCTCTATCTGTATGAGGTAGTGATAAGGTCTGCGTACACTCTACCCTCACCAAACCCCACTCGTGGGATTTTACTCGGTATGTTGTTGTTCTCTTTAGGGTTCAATCAAGTTGCCTCTTACTTTTGTTTTGTTGTGTTTGTTCCTCTCAGTTATTTCATAATAAATTTACTTGTTCAACTCCTTCGTATCCGAGGTAATATATGGATGTCAGACACTCTTTAACAGTGTGCATCTCATGCAGCACTTTTGTTGAAGCTTGAGAAAAAAATTGCTGAAGTGCCCATTGATTCAAAGGAGTTGGGTTTTACGAAGCCTGGACCATACATTTATGAGTTTCTTGCTGATCTAAATATCACACAGAAAACTGCCAACATGCTCATTGATATAATTGAGGAAGCAACTGTACTTCTTGAAGAAGGTGCGTTGTTACTGCCTATAGTTTTTGTGGTCCAAAATTGTTAAACTAGAGTGGAGATTTGGTTATGAAGTTGGTTTCATAGGGAAACCTATAATGTTGTCTAAATTGTATTCATTTGAGAAAGTGTGCTTAATGTTAATGATGTGAATTGTGCTAAATGTACGTATTTCTATACCAAGGTTTAGCTCTTTGTGTAATAAAAGTCACTTATCGCTTATTAAAAAAAGGAAATGTGCTCCATGCAATGGAAGCGGGCAGAAAATTTGAGTTGTTTTTAGCTTTTATAGTCAGGGTTGAATAGTGTTTTGTATTTATTTTAGCTTTATATGGTGCTTCTCCATTTGAAATCACTGAATACTTGCTCCTTGAATCAGATGCAAACGCTACGGAAGATGGAAAAACAAGCAAGTCAAAAAGCACGGTCTGCAGATTGGAAAGCATGTCCGACATTCTACAGCAGATTTTCAGAGATGATGGGAACCCTCATGCTCAATACTATCGTGTAAGTTAGGAGATTATATTGCCTTTTTTGGTTGGCAGGATGAAGAATGATTTTGTTGGGGACTTGTATGATTGTATTAAATGCTGATTCTCACTCAGTTGTCTGATTGAAGTTGTTTCATGTCTTATCAGGTTCATGTTCAGGAAGTTCAAGGAAATGGCATGGATTCCTTTAAAGGTAACCAGATTCCCTTTCGGCAGTGCAAAAATAGCATCAGTTCTTTCGAGACCTATGTCCTCCATAAACTTTTGTTTTCTTAACCATTAACCCTCTCCCTTTCCCCTGCATATTTTTGATCATTGATTTTGTGCTGCAGGCAAGGGATCTAGGACACTGAGCTGGTGGTGTTTCAATCCAGGTATCGCAATGGAGCAGTTCTCCAGATTAGGTGTTGGATCTATCATTTTGACTTCTGGCACATTATCTCCAATGGATTCCTTTGCTGAGGAATTGAAGTTGTGAGTCCAGTTTATCCAAAAATGTTTTTACTTATTTTTGTTCCGGCATGGACTTTGGTTTATTCCCTAGACCCCACTTGTGGGATTCCACTGGGTATGTTGTTGTTGTCATGGACTTTGATTTACTATCTCTTTTCCTTTCTTGCTGCTTGTAGAGATTTTCCAGTCCGTTTAGAGAACCCTCATGTTATATCAGACAATCAGATATGGGCTGGTGTTTTACCTGTGGGCCCTTCTGGTTATACATTCAACTCATCCTATAGGACACGTGATTCTATTGAATACAAGCAAGAGCTTGGGAATGCCATTGGTATGTGGAATGTGATGCTGGAATCTGGTGTATGCATAACTGTGAAATGCTGATGATTTTTCCAGATTATGTTTCTGATGGAGGTTATTCTTTTGATTTTATGCTTCAGTCAATTTCGCTCGTGTTGTACCAGATGGCCTTCTTGTATTTTTTCCTTCATATTACATTTTGGAGCAATGCATTGGCTGCTGGAAAACTTTGGTAAGGATCTAGACAATATGAAAATGCGCATTGGCTTGGCATTGGTTTCCGTGAGCCCAATTTTTGGCTATGAAAATATTCAGGGACATTCCAACTCAATGGATTCAAGCACAATATGGGAAAGGATATGCAAACACAAGCTACCTGTGGTTGAACCAAGACAATCTTCTCTTTTTCCTACGGCAATTGAAGTACACGATACAATGTTTATAATGTTTGTAACTTTTCTTTTATCCATTCTGTGTCTGTATTTGACTCAGATATGTTGGGCCTTGACAGGACTATATGGCCAAGTTGAAGAACAAATCAACATCTGGGGCTGTGTTTTTTGCCGTCTGTCGTGGAAAAGTAGGTTTCTACTTTTAAAATGTTTCTTTAGGTCTTGGTAACAGAATTTGTTTAGTTTTGAATGTTTGATCAAAGCTTATGTCATTTGTGGGTAGCAGATGCTCCTAGAAGTCTTCAATAGTTTAACTAGTAGCGATTTGACATGATGGGTTGTAAGGCCCTGGGCTTTGACTCAATGGTAAGGATGCAATGCATGCAGTGTGGGTTAGGCCGCTCCTCACGAGTTTGAATGCTGCCTTTGACTTAGGCTTGGCATTTAAGTGGAAGTAGTAGGGTAGGAGGATGGGCCCATACTCCTTCGAGTTGTAAACCTCTAAGCACAGTTTGAATTTGACAAGCTGACTTACACGTGGTTTGTCGGTAATAAAAGAAAAGGAAAAATAGTTCAAGCGGATCTTGTGTTAGTAACTTAGTGTCATTAGCACTTTACTGGATGTCCTTCTTAGAGACATATCTCTTTTATGTAAGTCGTGGTATTAATTCTGCTTACTAGGGAAAACCTACATTCTGTCTAAAATATAAAAGGGGGAAAATTTATTCCTTTGTGCACACTGTTTTATAAACTTATCATAGTGTTTTACATTGAGCAATGGACATAATTTATTGAACTTGTAGATTTAAGCTATTCGCAACTACAAAAGGTGAAGCATACTACTGGGTATCTCATAAAAGATGTGTCAAATGAATTAGCGACCTACCTATAACAATAACAACAACATAATTCCACAAGTAGGGTCGAGTGAGAGTAGAGTGTACGCGGACCTTAGCACTACCTTATGGAGATAGAGAAGCTGTATTCGAAAGACAGGGGCTCAAATGTATCAACCCCAAGTAAAAGAAGGAAAAAAAAATAGAGAAGCATAGCTGCTATAACAAAGAGCAATGTAAATTCTATAAGAAAAAACAATAACATTAGCAAAATAATGTGATAATTATATTAAATGTGAAAATGTATTGCCTAACTGCCTAAATGTTCCTAAGTTCTTATATAATGGTATACATTCATATTATCCTAGATCACTGATAATAGCGTTATAAATGGCACCCTTTGATCATGTTTCCTCATTATGGGTTGATTGGTAATAGGTGAGTGAGGGGCTGGATTTTACTGACCATGCTGGTAGAGCTGTTGTCATCACTGGCATCCCCTTTGCCACCAGGACTGATCCTAAGGTTTGTGAACATAACCTCTGCTATTGTGTTGATTTTCTCTTTGGAGTTGTTCACTGATTCAAGTGTTTCCTAGTTTTGTTTTATCTAAAACTTACATCCAGTCACTTTGCATCCTGACATATCATCTTCAACAACTAATGTTTCTAATTTACTTCTTTCCTGCTATCATTTGGTTTGTGGTAATTTTGTTGATCCAAATATATGAAAGCAACCTAGGGAATGGAGTACTTTGATCCTCAATTCATCTGAAAATCTTGATATGAGGATCTAATTTCCTTTAGAAAAATGGTTTGCACTTGTTGATAATTTTAAAATATATTGCACTTGTCTGATAAAATCATAAAATAACTGTGTTGAACTTAGTCTATTGTCTGTCCGTTAATAAAAATGTCAAATGAAACTGTTAGAATAGGAATAAGAACAAGAATAATTTATGCAATCCTATTTAGAATAGGAATAATATATAGAATTCTACTTGGAAAATGATTGCATTGTAGTGTACTAGTTTTTTTTTTTTTAAAAGAGTCTAGTTTCGTGTCTATAAATAGAGTGTTTGTGTAATAATATAGAGATACAATTCAATAATATTCTTCTCCAATGTTTCTCACATGGTATTAGAGCTTCTACGATCTTAGTAGAAAATTAAAAATAAAGCTTCTGCTGCACGTGTGTGGTCGGCTATGACCCATATATGTTGCCCGTCTGACCATTGATTATGTTAACAATATTATGGCAATGATATATGCATGAACCCCATATTCAGGGGAAGAAAACTTAGTCAAAGAGGTTACCCTGCGTCAATTTCCATCGAGTTTTTGGGGTTGTTTTGTCAACCCCGTATCCGTTAGTGTTTGTGTAGCATCATGCCATCTTTCCAATGACTACTTTCTCATATCTAATTTGTGTAGCACCGTGCCTTCCTTTTGGTGACTACTTTTTTATATTTTATTATGTAGCACCGTGCCATCTTTTCGGTGGCTACTTTCTCAAATCTGATTTGCGTAGGTTCGTGCCATCATTTTGACCTTACCCATATAATTCTTTCTTTGTAGGGCTGTACCATCATTCCGACGCTACCCATATCATTTTATTCTTCAATTTTTGATCATTTTCATCCATCAAGTCTAATAACCCAGCGCATGAGCAAGTTCCCACCATTTTACGGGGACTTTCTTGTTTAATATCTGCTCATCTATTGATTTCGAGATGTCCTATATATTTTATACCAGATTTCGAGCACTTTCCAACAAGCATTGCATTTTCTCCGACAGATCTGAATTTGTCTGCAGTGTTCTCTTTCTATTTCAGATTACTTGTGCAAAAAAAAAAAAAAAACAGAAGGATATACTTAGATATTTGGGTTGGATTAGAGTGATGTTTTCTCTCATGGCTAAAATAGCACGTGTCCCTTTTTTCCTATCTATGGTTGTCGTTCTCCATTGGCCTTTTGTTTAGTTGGACATTAAGAATGTTTTTTACCACAATGATCTCATGGAAGAAGTCTATATAGAGTAACCACTTCATTTTGTTGCTTAGGGGGAGTCTGGTAGCTTTATATGTCGATTGTGTAGGTCATTCTGTGATCTGAAATAGTATTCTCAAGCTTCGCTTGGAAAGTTCAACATTGTAATTCAGGAATTTATCAACCTTATACATCAAATCCAATATTTCACGAGAAGGCTAAGCACATTGAGATTGACTGTCAATTTTGTGAAGTCGAGTGATTAACTTGATGATATTTCACCAAACTCTTCATCGATCCTCATATTAATTACATTTGTAACAAGCTAGGTACATATGATTTGTATGCACCAGCTTGAGGGGGAGTGTTAAGAATAGGAATAGCCAAATAGGAACAAGAATAATATATACAATTCTACTTAGAATAGGAATAATATATGGAATTCTACTTGGAAAAGGATTGCATTGCAGTGTCCTAGGTTGAAAAGGAGTCTAATTTAGTGTCTATAAATAGAGTCTATGTGTAATAATGTTGAGAAAATTCAATTTCAATCATATTCTTCTCCAATATTTCTCATTGAAATCTTGTGCATCGTATGTCTGAATCAGGTTCGTTTGAAACGTGAATTCCTGGATCAGCAGATGGCCTTGCAATCAACTGGATCTAAGGTACAGGTCAAACCAAAAAGGTGTTTAGGTACTTCTGAGCTTGTTTCTTGTTGAACCCATCTTTCCCGAGGGCTGAGCATATTCATACTAAAAGGTGATGTAACAGGTCCTAACAGGAGAAGATTGGTATACTCAACAAGCAACCAGGGCAGTTAACCAGGCTGTGGGACGTGTCATTCGTCATAAACATGATTTTGGAGCAATTATATTTTGTGATGAAAGGTACTCTTTCTATCCTATTTTATGTGAGACTCTTTCCTTTTTATTCCGTCCCAAAAAGAATGTCATCTCACTCTGAATTGGAAACAATTTAACTTCAAAATTCTCCTTTACCTTTAATGAAATGATTTTCAGCCACACAATATCTAAGGAATGTTTTAGACAAGAAGTTTCAAAAGCCTTCCTTTTTTTCTTAAACACCGTGCCAAGTCAAATTGGTGCTACATAAAATGGGACGGGGGAGTATATACCCTTTTTTGACCATATTGTGGTCAATATATTGGAGCAATAATCAGGCTGCGGGACATGCCAACTTTTCACCAATTTGCTGTCATATATTGGCTGCTCTTTTTCCCTTGTACATTTGGCCAGAATGCAGCCTAAGCTGGTAATGAAATATCTTGCTTACAACTTAGTCAAACCTGTGATACTCTATAGATAGTTGAATGACTTGGTTTCGATTGCTTAAGCTCATTCTGATATTGAATGCCAATATAAAACACGTAGACTTTCAAACTGTTGGAATTAAAGGTATTGCCATGAGTCAACTATATCTGTTAAAAGGAAGTTAGCAATAGGTGCCCTGCCCCCACAGCGTATTTGCAGAATCAGAGTCACTGTGCGTCATTGGTCATCATTCTGCCTATTGCATCGAGTGGCCTATCAATTTTGAAGCATCTGTCTTTAACTTCCCCTTTATCTTAAGCAGATTCACACACTCCAATCGTCAGTCACAAGTATCACGTTGGATACAACCCCATATCAAGGTTGATTTGTTTAAATTAATATTTCTTGCTCTAATTTTTGCCTTTTCTTTTCTTTTTCTAAATTATTATCTTTTTCACTGTCCAGTGTCATTCCAAATTTGGGGAAGTAGTCTTTTCATTGACACGCTTTTTTCGTGATGGAAGAATTCGTGGCCCTACAAAGCTAGAAATGATGCAACCAGATGACAAGGGTAAAGTATAACTAGTAAAAGAAAGTTATATTACTTTGTTTTGGTTTATTGTTGCATTCTCTTGTTCGTAGTTAATGATGCCATTTTGCCCTGAACATCCTAGATCACTCGATGATATACATGTTATATTCTGTGGGAATAGTCCTAGGTTGACAATGCTTTAGGATTTATGCAGATAGAGCTCTGTAGATCAAAGGTTGTGTTGACAATTGGTTTCAGTTTTCTGTTTAGTTATGGTTCAGATATTTTGTGGTGTTTATTTATTGGAGTGGGTGAGAGCATTGGTTGAAAGCAAAACTCAAATTAGCAGTTCAGTTTGGTTTTCAATTTTGGTTTGGTTCAGCATAGAAGAAATACACCTACATTTGTTTGGTTCTGCTGAAAAATCAAGCTAATCAATGGGTGTGTGTGGACGTGCTTAATAATTTCTTCTCGAACATGCTTCCTGCTCTCCACTAACTGTAGATAGTCTATATATAAAAAATATAATAGGTAGTTAGCTCATGACAGGTTTGTCCATGGCATGCTTCCAACCGACAAATGCACCGGTCTGTAAGTGCAAAACTATGGTGAGTGGAGGTGTTAAAATAGATGGGGTAGACCTAGAATCATATGGAAGGAAGTTGTTCTTGGAATCAATATAAACTTAGCTAAAGATATGGCATAATGTAAGAAAAATATGCAAAAAGGCGATATTTTTCAAGGGAAATTTCAGGCATCAAGCAGATGCACAGGCCAGAGAGTACAAAAGAAGTGATAGCTAGCTCTTGTGCAAATGATTCTATGCCAAGGTCAGGGACTAATAAAACCCAAAAAAATTAGTCAGCAATATATTGGTGTTGAGATTGTTCCAACTAAAAAAGTTAGCTAAACATCTAGCTCCGTGTGAATAGGTTGGAGTTGAGATGCCATTAAGCCACATGCAGTTCCTTTCTGACCAGATACACCAAAAGATAGAGAAAAAAATAGGTTTTTTCTTGGTTAGAGAACTTCTAATCCTCTCTACCTCTATGAGGTGGTGGTAAGGTCTACGTACATTTTACCCTCCCCAGACCCCACTTGTGGGATTCCACTGGGTATGTTGTTGTTAGAGAACTTCTAATATGTGGTACAATGATGGCATGAGTTGAGCTCAAATAGAGAAGTTATGATTCATTTAGCTGACTTCTGGGACTGGGGCGTAGTTGTTGTTAGCTCATGAATCCCATTTTCACTCATGTTTTTCTGTCACAAACCTTATATTACCAAATTCGTTTTAGTATGCTTGTTAGCTAATGCCAGCTCTCTAGTACAACAACAACAACAACATACTCAGTTAAATCCCACAAGTGGGGTCTGGGGAGGGTAGAAATGTACGCAGACCTTCCCACTACCTCGTAAGAAGTAGAGAGGCTGTTTCATGGGCCAGCTCTCTAGTAGTGTTCATAAAAAAAATCTGATATTACTGTCAACATGACGTCTTCTTAAATTGACAGTTGATTTCTCATTTCATTTACACTTGAGTAGATTGGATGATATTTTTTCTTGTTTTGGAGACCCAATATCTTTGATGTGACAAGTCAATTGAGGGATTTAGACAAGCTTCATAAATGAGTTTGTTCAGATTTAATGACTAACTTTGGTGTATTTTATGAGAGGCTACAAATTGACAATGATCGCGTAACTCGCCTATTTTGGTAAGTCCACGCTGTATAAATTGGACGAGCACATCTCAATTGGAACTTCGTTTAAACCAGTTCAACCTCATGAATGACTCATAACTGGGTGCTTATACCAACTTTGTAGTCTGTAGGTTTATAACTGTATAAAAATCAAAACACTGCTTTTCACGAGCTTCAAAAGAAAGAGAGATCGAGTCACTAAGCAGAGGATTTTTTTTTTTTGATGACAAGGGAAACCCGTAGCCGCGATCCTTTGGGTGCGCAGGGGGTAAAACCGCTGCTCCTATGCAATAGCTTGCAAAGTAGACAGAAGAGGTAATCCTCACTAGGCAAATCTGGTGTGATGAGCTCGACCCAGAAGGCAAACTCCCTGCTTTCGCTGGCAAGGGGTTTCGAACTTGAGACCTCCAACATGAAAGTTCCAAGCCCAAACCACTGTACCCCGAAGGGTTCACTGAGCAGAGAATCAGATCCAAGAGAAAAAGAGATTATAAAAGTTCTCCAACGGGGCAACCCTGAAACAAGTTCTTCAAATCAATCTATTCGAGCCCTTGAAAGCTGCATAAATTCATATGTGAAGTATAATGAGGAAGCAACCATGTTTTTTCTTTTCATGCTTTTGAAATGCTTTTAAGTGATTTAGTCAAAATTATGTGTATCTTTGGCTTATTTCATTAGTTGAGTCAAATAATACTTCCTCACTGCTACAACAACATAACCACTGTAATCCCACAAGTGAGGTCTGGAGAGAGTGAGGTTGTTTCCTCGCTAAGGTAGTCATATTTGTTATTGTTATTACATATTGCTGTCGTTGTTCTTACCTATCGATTTTGGTTATTCTCTCTTGCAGAAACAGTAAGAGGAGTAGGAAGCTCTCAGTCTCAACTTCACTTTGAAAAGCTTCTCACCTCTCCGGTAAGATAATTTAGTGGCGGTGAATCTTTTCAAGTCAATCTGACAATAATGCACATTTTTTCTGATTTCTTTCTTCACATGATTCTGTACTTAGGTCTCATCAGTGGATTTTCCTTGCTCTACTAATCAATTGTCTCCCTCAGTTAAGCAAGGCAACAGCCCTGATAGGCTGGAAAACATACTTCCGGCTAATAAATCATCTCTTGGATCTGATAAGCTAGCTAAGATTCTGGCTGTAAAACATGCAAACAAGTTATTGGTCCCTGGACGTAAAGACTTGTCAATTAGTAATCAGAAAATAATTGACTTGACGAAACATGAATTGTCTGATGAACAACCAAAAGATGTTGTTGCACCTAGTTCTATGAAGAGGCCTCGGTTAACATTAACAGGATCTGACAGTAAAAGTGATCATTTTCCAAAGCCTCATGATAGTCCTGACCATTCCTCAGCTGCCCATCACCTGCTGTCAGAAAGTGACTTTAGATATTTATTGAAGAATAAGAAGTCACCGTACTCTGATGAACAAAGTACACGAAGCAATAATTTAGATAGAGCAAATCTTCTTGAAGATGAGAGGACATCACGAAAGATCACAGGGTCAGTTGACCTGCAAAATGATGATGGCATTCGTAGCTCTGCACCTTGCAATAATGAGCAGAAAGGATCAGCTTTTCTTGTTCAGGTAAATGCTGGAAATTTACTATCTTTATCATCCTCTTTATGCTACAATGTTTGTCTTTCTTGCTTTAACTGCAGTTGTGGGACTTTCTGTTATCTTTTCTATTCAATTTAGTGGCAGTGATGTTGAGCAACTAAAGATTGCTTTGTAGCTCTCATAAATCCTTATGTTATTTAATTTATGGTGATATTTCTGCTGTTATGTTTGATTTTCTTTTGAAAACACTTTGCTGATTGATATTGGAACACGTAGCATATCGTGGTATTTTACTATGTTGTGTCTATTCTTGTCACTGTTCTTCTTTTAACTAGTTTCTGGTTTCACAGATATTTGAAACTCTGGTACATTAAATAATCATTGACTATTGAGTGAGTGCACAAATGTGCCCATGCTGAAGAACCAAGTATACTTATGGAGAGAGAAATTTAAAATTACAAAAATACACAACTTATGTTTACATAATTTCATATAATCCCGACTCTTTTAAAGAATTACAAAAATCCCTTAAATGGTACAAAACTGCAACTCCTACTGATACAAATTACAATCCCTACTTCTCCATGTATCATAGTAAAATTCCTTAATGCTCCTACCTTGTCGACATGTATCACTGGTTTCGTTTTTTGTATAAAAAGGAAGGGATTTGGTGATTTTGAAAAAAATTTGGTAGTAGTTGGAATTAGCTCCAAAAAGTATGGGATTTGTGTAAGTTGCTCGAAATTTAATGCATTTCCTCTTTATATGGTAGTGATTTAGGAATCTCTTCTTTGGGTGATTCAAGATTCAGATTAATATGAGAAGACTTAGTAATTCTGGTGTGAAACAGGATCTTCTGCAATCACTAATGGATAAACTGGGATTCACTAGTCACTTGGACAAGACTAAGTACGACTTGCTAAATGTGTAGGTTAAACATGGTCAAGTTCGATACTTGAGCTGCATTTGAGGGCTTTCCTCAAACATATCAAAGATCCTCTTCGATCTAGACAAGTGTCTGAAACTGTGAAGTAGTGGAATTTTATGGATGCCAAGTTGGCTTAGCATTGCTAAACAGAACTTGTAAGGTCATTCGTTAAGTTGTTTGCTATTCTTTTTAGGTGAAAGGTCCAAATTTTGTCTTTATACTATTCTAAATTGAGCAACTTTGCAATCTGTTGAAACTTTTGTTCAATGCATACCCCTTTGGTTAGGAAAAAGTCTCGTAGTTGCCCTTGCCATAGCTCTCGTGAAATAATAGGTGGTCTGCATGTGTTCAAATTCTCTCAGTAAGAAGGTTCAGATTTAACCCTCAATGCTTGACTATGGATTAAAATTATCTTCAAGTTGAAGCTCTGTTAGGGGTCAAGGGTGAGCACGAGAAGTCTAAAGGAGGGCTAGCTTTATCAAAAAAAATAACAACTTAATAAAAAAAGGTCTAAAGGAGGGCAAATTTGATTAGTTTAAGATAGTACAGGGGCAATTGTGAACCTTTTCCCTCTTTATATTATTGGACTTTCTTGACATCAACTTAAATTAATCTTTACAAGCTCATTGTTCACAAGTTACTTATCATTGGCCATTGGGCTTGAGATTTTCCCATCTGCTTGAGTTTATCCTTAGTGACTGTTTAAGACAAAATTTGGGGTTATTAGTTGAGTGTTTCTGCTGTGATCTCCTATGCAGGTCAGAGAAAAGCTTACTGATACAGAATACCATGAATTCATCGGGTATATGAAGTCACTCAAGTCTAAAGCAATGAAGATAGGCCAGGTTCTTCAATCCATCACAAGATTATTTTCTCTTCCTGATAGACTACATCTCCTTCACAGGTATGATCTCTGCAGTTAATTATTTTCTCCACTGCAGCATCTGAATTCTAATCTAGTTGTTGGTTGTTGCAGATTTAAGGATTATGTCCCTGTGAAGTACCATTCCTTGTATGATCAGTATTTAAAAGGAAATCATGAAGTAACTGACTTGTGAGGTGCAAAGTCATCCTAATAAAGGTAATGAGTCTTCCGTTCTAACAAGGAAAACTCTCGTACTCCCCGCTCCTAGGCAGGCACACAGTGAGTAGTGCGTCCATGTGATGGATAAGGCAAGGAACAAGAGGAGAGGAAGAGAAGAAAAACGCTAAATGATTTTTTCCCATATATTTAACCTTTGGTGGTGTTATGATGGAAGGTCTTAAGCACCCAATGAAATAGTTGAGGTGCGTGCAAAGTTCAATTGAACACCAATTGTTGTTGCAAAAGAAAGGTGTATAGAAGCTTAATGTTGAATACTCTGTAGTTGGGAGTTCCAATCACGAACTGGAATACCCTCCAGAGGCCCTTGATATTTGGATTATTTAATCCTCCAAGAGTCGATCAAGTAAGAGGGTGTGTAATTTATGTGACTCGTGATTGGCAGGTTATTTATTTGGCCTGTCTCCATTTTGTGGTCTTAAACTGTGAATAGCGTGATTGGGTAGATACATTTGAAATACCATTGGATTAACTTAATATTTTAAATTCTTTATTTATTGAGGTTTATAAACAGATCTAGAAAAAATAAAGAAGTATTGTACTCTCTGTGCGTACTCGTATAGTTGATCTCAACTTGCGTTGAGACTGAGGTGTAGTTGCAGTTCAAGCCCAAGAAATTTCGTACAATGCTTATACTTATATACTAGTCCTACTTGTTAAAGGAGCGGTGACATTCAGTTCTTGGTTAAGAATGTTTTATGTGGGAAGAATAAGTGGTTTTCACATATTTTTTTGGAGTGCAGTAGTAAGCAGAATAATTTTCAAAATATTGTAATGTGACTAAGGGATATTAAATGAGTGTGTTGGGTTGAAATTTGAAAATATTAATATGGTTGAAATTGAAATCGAGTTAGGTCATGATCTGTTGGAACTTATTTTGCGCACAAATGGATTAGGCACAAATAGGCTAAAAATTAAGTTGGATCATGGTTCATTTAATCTTAATAAGTTTAATATATTGTTATTTATTTTTATAGCTACAATTGAATTTCAATGAAGAAAATAAATAAAAAAACTATAAATGAATAGAAAATATAAAATAGACAGTAATTCATACTTCAATATGAGAAGATATACTATACCAACATAAATAAAGAGTCTTAAAACGAATTCAAATTAGAGATTAAATTTTTTTAAAACGATTTAAGAATTAAATGAGTCAAAATTAACCCAATTCAAATTATTTTAAACTCAACTCATAAAATTATACATGAGTTATCTATATTTTGGCTCATACGTGTCACAAGCAAAGGGTGGAATCACCATATGAAAATGACATCATAGAATTCGGGAAAATGACTTTTCTCTTACCAAAGACTTTTTTGAGCCCAAAAATTAATTAAAATGTCCTAGGCAAAATACTTTTGTAGTTGTTCATCTTTTATCAGTGAGAGCGCAACTCTTTTGCTGGCGATTTATTTTTTGGAGTAAAATTATATTATTTAATATATAATTAAATTTATTTTTTATTTACAGATTTCGAATCGTATTTCGTTAGTTCATATATTTACTTTTTCAAATTTATAATCTCCTTGAAATCCTAATTCAAATTTTACCTTAGAATATAAATACGAAAGTCCCCAGCAGAGGACAATGTGTTCTTCGAAAAAAGAATTTAACTTAGATCATATATAAAGTGACGTGACGAAAATAACAAAGAAATACTACTGATATTTGCATGTGAAGCAACAGAAATTAACAATACATTGTTCCTCCCCCGTAAATACATCGACTTAATTATAAATTAAATCTCTGACTAATTTCTTACGTTATGTTTTTCCTTTGGTTTAATTCCCCAGCCAATGGTCGAACATTCCGTGATATCGCCGGTACTCTGCCGGAATTTTCACGCAAAACGACGATTTGATCCACAAAAGCACTAAGTATGTACTTGTACGATTTCTTATCGTTCAAATTTAGATAACAAAACAATAGCTCTTCCATAAATTCCCAATTGATTTTGCCTTGATCGTTCAACCTCGACTCCATCATCTCCTGCATCGATTGCCTGAAATCGTCGTACGGACTCGGAGAATACGTTACGAGTGTGATAAAATCATCAGAATTCAGTGTTTCCTTTGAATATTCAGTACTAACTGCCGATGATTCATTTGAATTTGCGTTGGTCGCTGTGGTGGTAGTGATGGCTGACATGGATCCAATATCGTCAGAAACGGTCATGCTCGTCCGTGCTTCTTCAATTAGCGAGCTTGATGAACCAGGTGCCACAAAAAAACGACGAGATCCGGTCTGATTTGATGGCGGGATGACGTACCTGTTGAAGATATAATTAAGTACGGATCAAATTTCACTGGAATTCGTTATCAAAAGGTATTTTCACGTGCTTCGTCAAAAGATTAAAAAATGTGTTGTACCTCGGGGATTCAGATGATGAATTTTGGCCTCTTGCAATTTCTCCTTCTTTGCCTCTCTTCATGACGCTGTTATTACTGGGTTTTTCACTAGTATTAGCTTCAGCTTCATTATCATTTTCTTTGTGATAAAAGGATTTAAAGTTCTCAAAGAGGAAACGATCAACATCTGCAAGTGTTGCAGCGTCGTTTTCGCCTTGTACATTCTTTTCCTTGCGATCAACCGAGGAGAACGACGGCGTTTTAGGGTGCCTACACCCGCGGAGCAACCAACTAGTGGAGGATGAGAGAGTCTTATTGGCAGAATTAGAAGTTTGTTTTTGTGGTATGGATTTATTTTTTTTCTTTGAGAGAAAATCCGAAAGAGATTTAGGCATTTTTGCTTTGTGCGTGTCTGTGATCAGTAAAATAAGGGAATGGGAATAAATTAATAGGTTAAGTAACATTTAGAGTGCATAAACCAATGCCTTAAAAAAAATTATAAATAAATGCAAAATATGAAACGGTTTAGAGATAATTAATTAGTCTAATTAATGAAGTGATTAATGGATGGATATTGGTTATGAAGAAACGTACTAAGATTTTGTTTTTGTTTGTGTTCTTTTGGGAATGGTGGGGGAAGAGTTAAGAGTGGCAGAGTGCATTAATTCTCATTTTTCTAGTTTGTTTTAATTTTAATTAGTCCTATTGGTATTTCACTAATTACCAAGATTCCCTTGAAAGTGAAGGCTTAAAACAAAGACAATATTTAAAACATCTTTGAAATTTCTGTGGGTGTGTACTTTTTGTCATAAAAAAAATTCAAATCTAAGATAGTATGCTTACAAGTTAACCAAGAAAAGAAATAAATAAAAAAAATACAAGTAAAACAAGCTTTCACTTGATTTGAACTTGTTACCTCAAAGGTTTTGGGCTTTCAATTTTGCATGTCGTTATATTCTCATAGTTTAAAAAAATAATTTAATTTGACTTAATATAACATTTAAAAAGTAAAGAAGATTTTTAATCTTGTTGTTCTAAATTAAAGTTATATCAAATGTATCAAAATGTCCTTTGATTTTGTGGATTTAAACATGTCACGTGAAAAGGTGATATTAAAATGTTGTCAAAAAGGAAGGAGTCATTCTTTTTCAAACGGAAATCAAAACCTAGTGAATTAGGATGTTGAGTAGTGTATCTGAAATCGAAATTTATTATTTCATTTTTTTTATAAATTAATAAAAAATAGGGACGAAATGTAATTAGCTCATTCAACAACAACAATAACATACCCAGTGGAATACCACAAATGGGGTCTGGGGAGGGTAGAATGTACGCAGACCTTACCACTACCTCACAGAAGTAGAGAGGTTGTTTCCTGAAAACCCTCGTCTCAACATCCCATAAGCATGTAATTTGCTCATTCGATTCTTAAAAATTATAGGGAAAAGTACACAAAATAGACCTAATTTAAAATTATTTACCCTTGATAAACTCAATACAAACTATTTACCCTTAATGGATGCATGACCCAAATTATTTACCATCTTACCCCACTTACCCCTTTTTATTTCGCTCTGGCGTCATGCTGACATCAACATAAAATATTATGAAATATAATCCGGCGGTATATATATAGCATGTGGTATCATATACTTTAGAATGAGTTCAATCCTTTGTGATACTCTATCGGTATATTGTACCCAATTAGTATCATGTAGGATTATGTTGTTTCTTTTTTAAATAAATAAGAAATAAATAAAAAATTATTAAACTTTAAATTAGTAGAAAATGTATTCGTTTGATACTCCATCAGTATATTTATACCATATCGGTATCATGTAGGACTTGAAAATTATTAAAATTACAAAATTATTTATTAAATTATAAATAAGTAAAAAAATATATTCTTGTGATACTCCATTAGTATATTGATACCCTATCAGTATCATATAATTTTGAGCTCTTTTTTTAATAAATACTATAATTAACAGAAAAATATTAAAGTTGCAAACTTATTTATTAAATTCTAATTTAGTAGAAAATATATTCCTTGTGATACTTTATTGGTATATTGATACCATATCGGTATCATATAGAACTGAGCTTAATCCTCTTAATACCTTGTCGGTATATGTATACCCTATCGCTATATCATACAAGGTGGGTGTTGACGTCGGCATAACGCCAACACACAAATTTTAATATTAGTGGGGCAAATTTCAATAGTATGATGACATGAAATGTAAAGAGGTATATAAATGTAAATAGCTTGCTTTGAAGGGATATGAGCTTACTTTTCCCAAAATTCTACTTTTTGAAAAGGTCGAGCACATTTTTATTGGTACAATTTTTAGGAATCACATAGTGTAAGCAACAAATTTCAATTTATCCCAACCCCTTTCATTTTTACAAAAATCCCTTAAAATAAGCCATGTGCGAATACATTGCTTAGAAACTAGATTAATAACTGATGATTTATTATATTTAATTGCAGTTATGTTTTAAAATAGAATGTAACGTAGTTTTAGCTTCCAATCCCATAAAATTCGCTAAACAAATCCTAATCAAATTCTTAATAAAAATGCAGTAGATTAATACGTTTCAAAAATTCAAATTTTCCTGATCTTGTTCGATTTGACTTCTCCTTTTTTTCTTCATGACTAGAAGATCGTCGACATGTTGGATATATTTTCATGAAAAGATTCATTATCAGATTATAAATACCATCTCGAATAGATTCTTCTTGCTCTAATTGAGTGAACCTAATACTAAAGGATGAAGGATTAATCATATGTATTAGTATATGAACTGAAAAAAATAAAATTACCAATGATCTTCTTTAGTGAAAAAGAATGGGTATAAAGTTGAAATGAGGAAGATAAAGTTATCCTACCTTTTTTTTGAAATTTGAAATTGATGAATAGAAGAAGATAAAGTCGGTTGGAATTGAAGTAGAAGTAACTAACTTGATCTTAGGTGAAAAATTAGGGTTGTTAAGAAAGAGGTGGAACGTGATGGAGTGTATCGGACACATGCATAGAGAAATAAGAAAAGAGGGATTTTGAAAATTAGTAGAAAATATTTGAGAATAAATTAAAGTATAACTTACACAAATCTCATTCTGATTTTTAAAAATCTTCAAAAATCCCGAATCTTTCACTAATTACTAAAAATACCGACTTTTTGTATATTTTTGATACCTGCAGAGGCAGTGTTGATACTTACGTTAGTGTAACCGAAATTTAATGCTCCTGCGCTTAATTAGGAAAAAAATTTACTGTCAACTATGTCAATCCCTTGATTAACGGTTTTAGGTTACAAATTAATCAATTAATCCATAAAAAACGTTATAGACATTGTGATTTGAATTTCAAAATTAAACGGATGATTCAACCAACAAGAAAAAAAATGCAGATCGGCAATTAACAATTCTGCGCTGGGAAAAAAACGTAGGTCGTCAAATCATGAATATTTTGATTTTTGATACGTCACAGTGGAACATGGGAATCTGATGTAGTTTACAGTGGTTATAAAAGTTATGGAATTGTCGTAGGTGAGAATACGTCTTTTGTTAATCTTAGAACTGCAATTGCATCGGTATTGGGTATCAAATTTACTTAATTTTTTAGGTATCCACATCATCTTTCAAAACCCTCAAAAAATAGGTATCAATTTGACAAACCAACCAGTGTAAATATCAAGAAATAAGTTACTTAAGTAACAATCTTACTTAATTTGTTAGGTATCCACATCAACTTTCAAAATCCCCAAGTCAAATAGGTATCAATTTGACAAACTAACCAGTGTAAATATCAAGAAATAAATTACTTAAGTATCAATCTTACTAAACTTGTTAGATATCCACATCCACTTTCAGAACCGCAAAAATTGGGTATCAATTTGACAATCCAAACAGAGTACATCTCAAGAAATCAATTACTTACGTATAAAATTTAGTTAATTTGTTAGGTTCCCACATCAACTTTCAAGCACCTAAAAAATAGGTATCAAATTGACCAACCAAGCAGTGTATAATATCAAGAAGTCAAATACTTATGGATCAAAATCAACTTTCAAAAACCCCAAAAATTAGGTATCAAAATGACAAACAAAAGCAGTGTAAATATGCGTCAGTAATACATTCTTACAGTTTCTCAAAAATTTTTTGAATCACTAACTCCTAAAGATGACTAATTTGTGTATTTGCGGGTTTGGGAGGATAAAATCAATTTATCTTGGGCAATGATGGTCGTGCAGAAAGTGAGGAATGTGCTATACTGATCCGACTTGCATGTCATTTCTGACCTGGGGATCTTGATGTGGATGCTACATCCTTCACTTTTTTCCCTCTTGCAGTTGAGATTTCGTCGGCCTCATTGCCGGAACCGTTGTGGTGATCGACATTGGCAGTGTCGACTTCTTCACCACCTTCGAACACTTCTTGTGTAAGGCCAAGACTAAACGAAGGTATGGATTCCATTGTTGATTGAAAGAAAATCTAAAGAATTTTCTAATAATGGGGTCAGGATGGAGATAATGGGATTGAAAACTGAAAAAAGAGAGAGAAGAAGAATGAAAACTGAAAAAGGAAATGTAAATCTTCCTACGGAAACTGCAAGAGAGAGAAAATATTTTTTTTAAAAAAATTAAAAAACGGCTTAAAAATGGAAAAATTAAAATCTAAAAAAATGAGAGAAAATGATTTTAAAAAAAAAATAAAAAAGCTGCTTTAAAAAAGGAAAATGTTTAATTTGAAAAGTGATTAACATTAATTAGACATCTACACCTAATAAAATTTTCAATTATAACTCATAATAAAAGAATATATTCTTTAAGTATCAAAAATAAGTTGAAAAAATTTAAAAGATGGGATTTACGTAATTTTTATAAAAAGTTGAAAAAATTTGATATTTAAATAAAAAAGATTGGGATTTTCATAAATTTACCTAAATTAAAATAAGTTGTGTCCTTCGGTAAAAATTCCTTTTTATTGGGCCCCCAACTAAGAGAGAAATGGGCCTAATATGAAACAAGCCTGTAACTCGTCGTACAGGAGGTAAACCCGGAGAACACGACACGCAGCAAAGACAAAGAAGGGATCCAATTTTTATGTTTCTAAAAGTTTCTGTTTCTACGAAGAGAAACAGGTTTGGTATATGGAAAAACAAGAAAGAAGGAAAATGTAATGGAGACTCAGTTATCATCGGGTAATGTAATAACCTCCCTTTTCATTCTTATCATTTGTTTTCATAAAAATGGATCATGGGAATTTGCATTTTTTGTTTGTATTTTATTTTTTTTGGATAATTTCGCACCGTTATTGTTTCTCCTTTTTTATAATGGGGGTGTTTAATTTGCATGGTGGTTAGAGTTTAACTTTTCGAGATGAAAGTGTATTTACAGGAGTTAGAGTTAGTACCCATCAAGCTTTCTCGTCTCAATCAAGAACTTGTACTTGATCAGAAGTTCTCGCAGTTTCTTGTTCGTCGATTTTTGTTACCGTCTGTGTAACTTGTTCTTCGGTTATCCATTTGTTCATTGTAGCATATATTATGTATTAGTACTACTTCATAATGCTTTGTTTCGTTATTGATGGTGTTTTCGTTTCCGTATTTTTTTTCCATATAGCTTTTTGATGCTGTAATTGAGCTGATGGTCTGTCGGAAGCAACCTCTGAGTATGTTGTTGTTGTGCTTGATCAAAAGATAAAATTGGAATAACCACTCACCACATTTCTGTTTTATTTTTACTTTTAATCTGTTCTTATAATTTTCTCTATAATGAGCAAGGTACCAAAAATTCAAACTTGAGGAGATTTTTGTAATTTTTTCTGATTAAGAAGCGTGGAACGATTCTGACTTTGGCCAAAGAAATGGTGGCTTTCCATGATTAGGAGTTAGTATGTCATTGCTCAATTTAGTTTTAAGTCTACTTAGTATCTCATTGCTCAATTTGGTTGAAGTCTACGAAAGGTGCAGGGGTTTTCCACAGATTTGCAAGAATGACCTTCCTAATTTTGAGCTGTAAGAAATAGATTTTTTCTTTCCATTTTAATAGAGAGTTTGACCTTAACGTTCAATGTCCAGATTGAAAAATTCGGTGATTTGTGCAATGTTTGTTTGGTTTATTGGTGTTAAATGCTAAGACTGTTAGTTATTATTTAAGTTTCTTTAGCCAACAGCAGGTGACACTGCTTTATCCGTGTGATTAGTGACATGTGATATTGTTTAACTTAGTTACTACTAGAATCAGATTAACTTCTCTTTACTGAGCTCCACCATGCTTTATCTTGTCGAAAGTCGCCTCCTCTGCTACATACTAAGTTCTTTCCGTTATATGCTATGATTCATTTATTCTCGTTAATACTCATGAAGGGATGGATATCAGGTCTTGATTGGCTATGTTATGGAGGGCCTTTGGCTGAAAATTTTGGTTTTATGTAATCTTTGGTTAGTCTAATTGGAGCACCTTAGTTGCAACTTACAACTAGTAAGAATTGTAGATGGAGAGGTAGAAAGTATATTATCCGCTCATCCTAGCAAAGATTGGCAAGCATCCTGTGTATAATGTATCAGGATTCGAGACATTCTTCTTTCAGTATTTTTTCATCATGTCACTCGTGGTTCAAATAAAATTTTGACTACCTTCCATATGGGACAACTTGTCCTCATAAAGTTCCTTGTTTTTTTTTGTGACTATCAAAAGTATTATTGGAAGATGCTGAACTGTGTAAATAACTTTCTGTTGTCGATTTATTGCCTGGAGATCTTATAGTTACAAGAAGAACAACCCATATGTCGACATAATTTCAACCATAACAAGTAAAAATCATCTCATCTAGTGAATTTTGTTGGTTCCACAGCTGGCTTGGAAGGTGTGCAGGAGAATGAGATTGAAGAATTGTCTCAACCAAATATTTCTGGTTTACAAACAGGAGAAATATCTCAAGTGCAGAATAGTGATGGAGAAGTCGGATCTACAGGGGTTATATCTGCAAATACGAACAAAGTAAAATCATCACGAACTAAACCACAGGCTAAAACATCCGAAGATGCTGAGGTGCTTCCAAGGAAACGCGATAGTTTCCTTCATTTATTTTCTCTTAGAGATATCAATTCTTGCATACTGATATCCGAGAATAAACGAGTCATTTGTTCTGTCATGATTTCGTTATTAGTTGTCCTGTCTTATGCCCATCTCCCACTTAATATAGCAAGGTCAAATAGCTTTGTTGCCTCCAGGCCACTTTACATATTGTTGCTAACTGATTTGACAATTGTGGTTGCACGAATAGTCCGCAAGGAAGTTGTTCCTGATGAAGAAAGGACCCAAAACAGAGAAGGAGTGAAGGATTCCGGACACAATTGGGATGGAGCTCTATCGATAATGGAATACGGTTTGGTTCTCTATCAGACAATTCGCGCGATCTTCATAGACTGCAGTTTCTATTTGGTCATTGTCATATGTGGTCTGTCTCTCATATAGTTTCCATAGAGCTAGTCTTTGCTAATTCTTTTGAATGTGTTGAAGGAGTAGTTCAAAGTAATTTGCTTTTCACCATTTATTCACTAACTTTTTGTATAATACTAAAATAGCATTCTCAATACAGCCTCTTCTATATTCATCTTTTTGAATTGTTTATAGAGGTGTTTCAACAATGTTTTTGTTGTTTTTATTACTCAGTTAGTACTATCCACAATTATGAGTATATGACATGGTAGTGTACAGTGGCGGATCTGATTATGGGTTATTGGATTCGGTAGAATTCTGAATTTTCAAGTAGTATAACAGCAACAACATACCCAGTTAAATTCCACAAGTGGGGTCTGGGGAGGGTAGAACTGTACGCACACCTTCCCACTACCTCGTAAGAAGTAGAGAGGCTGTTTCCTGTGGACCCTCGACTCAATAACCCATAAGCAGTGAATTTTCAATTAGTATGACAAGTATATACATAAGTGGCTGTATACTATTCTTTTATTTCAGAAATCAGAATTCACAATGTCTAAATTCTGCGGACGTGGTAGTGAGTCAACCATAATCTCTTGAGCTAGAAGAGTTGTTGCAAGGTAGAGAATTACTGTATGATAAATTGATAAATCAAATTGGTGGGTATCAGAGTTAGTTGCAAGTGTCAGAATTGTATAAGAGGACAATATTGTTGGTAAGATTTCCAGGTTTCATTAAATGAAAAGGGGGAGGGGGGCCATCAGAAATTAAAAGTGTAGGACTATTCAAGTTGAAGTATCTGCATATATTTCAAAAATTATATATATATATATTCAAATTTTTAATGGCTTAGGTCATCACGATTCTTTAAAATTGTCGGTATATTTTACTTAAATAGCAACTAGGATTAGCCCCTAAATTTATAACTTAATCTCTGATGTGGAAATCTAAGTTGATAAGGGTGAAAAAATAGTGACATTAATGCGTGTAAAGTTGCTGGTGAAAAGTACAGCACATATAAATGCCTCGACAACAAAATACAGTAAGAAGATCAAACATTTATTCTTGGTTAAGTAAAGTGCAAAATATTTTCCTTGTGACATGTGATGTTTTATTATCTTAGGACTTGAATGGAAAGAACACATTTCAAGGGCAAAAAAAGGAGGCAATTAAAGCCTTATCTTCAAAGTTCACGGGAGAGGTGAGAATTTTGGAAAAAAAGGAAGAGCCAATTAGAGTACTTGAATTGCAGAACATGATCTTTACGATCTACATCTCTGTTGGTACATACTCTTTTATCTGTCGAAGGTTTATCAAAAGTCACCTCTTTACCTTCACAAGGCCAGAATCAATAAGACTGAGTACACATTCTCTTTTGTAGACTTATGAAATTATACTTAGTATATTATTGTTGTATATCTTTTATTTACATCCAATTTAGTACTTAATCATAGTTTCAAGTCATGTGATTATTGTAAATCACATGAATACATATTACACCAATCCAATAGATACATGCTGTATGCCTTTGCAAACATGATTATTGCAAAGTTATGACTAATCAAATTCATATTCTCACCTTTATTTCCCATGTCCAAATTAATTTTAGGATTCATGAATACTGAGATTCAGGATGTCACATCTTATCAAGATTGTTACCTAATAGACTGACAAATGATTAAATATAAAGAATTTTTCCACTGGGGCCATGCCTAAATAGTTAAATAACACTAGTCTTGAGGGAAAGCCTCAAGTTAACTGAACTTTGTTTGTTGCCTGTTGGTCTGATGGGAATTAGCCTTTTGTCATATAGATGCTTGTGTAATTGTCCCTTCAATATATACCAAATTGAACCATCTTTAGTGATTTGACATTTCAATCTCAGACACCTATACTGTCACTGCAAAACAAAATGGTTAAAAGTGCATTTCCAGGAGGTTAAAAGCCTTTGCTATTTGCTAACATTTGTTTAATCAGTCAATTAAGTTACAATTCCAAATTATTTTCTTACCTTTTTACTGCATCAGATGTTTAGCCTTCAAAGTGAACTAGGAATTGATAAAAACTAAATATTCTCTGAATTTTATTGTAATCTTTATACCAAACATATATAAGACTTTTATTAGATGCTCGAAACTAATGTCAGTATAACAATTCCAACTAGTTTATCTCATCGATTTAGAATAATAACTTTTTTATTTCAATTTTTTTGGGTGACAGTTTTAAGAATGAAATATATTTTAGTATATATATATATATATAACATGTTTATCATTTATGACCATCGAATATAACTTTTGTTATAAAACATTTATATCAAATAAAATAAATAAATTCTCATATACTCTTTACGTCTATCTTTATTAATCTCTTATTGATTTGACACGTATAAGGAAATAAAGATGAACGGAGGGAATAAATATAGGCTTCACATGTCTGCAAGCACTTGTTTTGGGGTGAATATGCGGCTTGGCGGGACCCACATTGTCCCTTGTCCATTAACTTCTTATGGGCTACTAATACCTATATTCAACACACCAACTAGAATTAAATTCTAAATTAATCATTTTGCAAGAAAAATTCATTCCCCTCTTGATTAGTCCATTAATTAAATTAGGTTCTACTCTATATGATAAAAGATAATAATAGGCAAGTAGCTGCTTAGATTAAATACCGTCACGACTCGTGAAAGAGAGATTCCATAGTCACCTAATCTTGTTAAATACTTAAATAATACGCAACAATTCTTCTTTCCGGCCGATTAGCATTCGTTAGGTTTAGACTACGAAATTTAAAAAATTAAAGGGGAAAAGCGAGAAGCGGATAGAATTTCATTAGTGAATTTATGTGAATCGTATTCATCTTTCGAGATTCAAATAAAATTATTCTTTTAAAATGTTTTTTTAAAAATATTATAATTTATGGTTATTAAATACGTAAATTTCATTACCAAGTCCCCAAATAAAATTAACAATTTGGATCTTCATATTTGAAATATATTTTATTCAAAACTTGTATGTATCTTATGTATCAAAAAATTCATTAGCTATTGATGAATTTTTTTTCCAAGAATCTGATTATTACGCCAATTATATATTATAACTCAAGTTCGTATATTATTAACGTTATGAGTTGCTATCTTGATATAAATTTATAATTAAAAGATGTAATCATAAAAATATGCGGTGAAATTTACATGATTGTTTTATTTTAATTAGAAAATTCGAATCTAAACTATTGAAATGAAAAACAAATGAGGAATTCTTTTCTTTCTTTCAGTTAATTCACAAGTGAAATTTTATTGTTGTTATGATTTATAGTTGATTTTATGATCCACAAATATAAATTTAATGGGATTAAAAGTAGGTGAATGGGTTAAAAACTGAGTGAAAGAGTTAAAAGATGAGAAGGCGAAGTCAAATATCCTTGTAAAAGCATCTGATGGTAGCGCATGAAGACAAAAAAAAGAGAAATCAAAAGTAAGATTTTATCTACAAAGCATCTTTCTTTTGCTTGTGAATTAAGTTCCTCTTCTAAAACACAACATAAACCAGTAAAACAGAGTCAAAACACATTTTCTAAAAATATTTTCATTAACATTGAATCTAAAGGAACAGTTACACAATAAAACCTCCAGTTTCTTCATTCATTTTTCCTCCATTAAGCAACTAAGTTATTTTTGGGGAAAATTCTGCAAGGAACAGCAAAACGAGCAGAGAATGATCTAGAAAGTTCATCCTCATCGGCAAAAATAGAACTCTGATCATCGAAATTCTGTGAATAAGAATGCGGATCATAAGTAAACCGCATTGAATTCGAACAATCGAAAACTCGCCTTTTCTCTTTTCTGATCTTCCTCCATAGATATCTCCAGATATGTCCTTTGCTCGATCTATTCACCGGCAACTTATAGGAAACGAAAGGATCATTGTCTCTGCCGGAGTCGCTCCGCCGCCAGCTGATGTTGCCGGCGTCGGAATCGCACCATGAGCAGATCTCCATGAGAGTAGACAAAATAGAGTGAGATTTTTGGGATTTATGAGATGTGAGCGAGTGAGTAAGCGTTTTTTGTGGGGGTTATAAAAGAGGGTAAAAGCAAGGTGGGGATACAAAGTGGACTATTTATAAAAGAGGAAAACGATGTATCTCTACGGTCCAACTGTATGGTTTTTGTATAAAATGGTCCAACTCAGAAAATTGGCACGTGATATGTTTGGGGGTAAAATTGTCATTTTGGTAGGTTGTACTATGTTTATTTGTATTTTTTTCGTACTAATTACTCGAACTGAAACCTTTAATTAAAAGAAAGCAACCTATAAATGATAAGTTATAATCCACTTAGTCCTGTCTCTCTAACGATCGGTTGAGAGGAATTATTTTTTAGTTAGTATAGTGATGAACTGATGATTAGTTTGCTGATTATTTTGAAGTTTGTTGAACATTAATAGATCTATTATTGTTAATCGTGCAGATGTCATGCTATCAAAAAGAGGTGTTTGACTAGAACCTTTGATGAGATCACATGGCCTTTAATTTAGACAACTCAGATTATGAAGCTTAGTCTTCACCTGAACACTGAATTTTACTTGAGCTAATATTTATGTTAAGCCTTCACCTAAATATATTATGTCTGTATAAAATAATCATCATTAATGTCATATATATGATAAATTTTAAGTATGACTATTTAATAGAGAAAAAAATTGTACTTAATTAGAAATCACAAATTTGAACTTTTGGTATTAAACTTTTTCCATTAGAAATGTCAAATTCAGAAATAAATCAAATTTTTTTCAACACAATTGAAAATTCAAACACAAAAAATTCAAAAAAAAAAAAAAAAATTGAAAATTAAATAAGCCAGCAGATGTTGTCTCTGGCAGAGAGCACAAGGCATCAAGGAAGGCATAACAGTAGTTAATGTAAGTTTTATGCGGGCTGGTGAGAGGTGGGCCCAAATGAATTTGATAGGCCTTCTCCAACATTCTTTCACTTCACTCTATTGAGGCCCATTATCAGCATATGGGCCGCCATAAAATAGGTGAAGAATTTTCGTAAATAGCTTAGGCTTGAAACTTAATACGATCAAATATTTTACATAATTACATGATATAACTTCGGCTATGTGACCTAGAGGGGAGGAGAAAGACGAGTGAGATCGAGAGAGAGGAGAGGAGAGAGGCGAATCATATATGTAAATTTGTCAAATTGTATGCGAATATCTGTCATATAATTGTATATGTGTAACTAATTTACATATATATTCGTATACTTGGCAAGCGAGATTGAGAGAGGGAGGAGAGAGGCGAGCGAGAGAGGGCAGAGAGTAGAGAGAAGGCGAATTGTATATGTGTATCTGTTGAATTATCTGTGTATATTTGTCAAAACTGGTATACATGTGTAATTGTATATCTAACAAGAAATTGCAGAGAGAGGCGACAAAGAGGAAGGGAGAGAGAAAATAGTAACAAAACCCTAACTATAACAACAAAATCCTAACTATAGCTATAAATTGTAATTTTTTCAAACTATAATGGCATAATGTAAATACATATCATATGTTTGCCTAGATACATTATTTTTCCAAAATAGTACCGTTTAAAATAGATTTGCAGATAGTATTAGATAGTAAAATCCTTAACAAATAGCCAAAATTCTAAATTGATAAATAAACCTCGTTTTAAATAAAAATTATCATAATTTCTGATTAAATCTATACGAATTTTCAGAATTCAATCACAAATTTGGAAGGATTTCAAATTGATGAGTGAAGCTTGTGACAATTTCTAATAGATCATTAGGATTTATGATTAGGTTATGATAGAACGTTATATTTTTTTAAATCATAAATTTGATATATTATCAGAATTACTTGTCTGCAAAATTTTGATGCATCACCAAAACTTTGACTATATTATGGAAAATAGGAAAATGAGATGTATTCATAAGCTATTAACATATCTATATTATAAGTAATTGAATTGATTTTTTCATTCTTATTGTGTTAAACTAATAATATTTATTTAATTTTATTTATATAAATATTATAAATATTTATTTTAGCAAGCATGTGGTATATTATGACAAGAAAATATTAATTCGTGCCGACAAAAAATGTTTGATTTTTGGTGTTAGAGATATTTTGTCACTTATTTTACCTTTTATATTTGTGAAAGATGAAATAAAATTAAATAATTTCTTTTTGATGATAAACACAAAGTTAAATAACCAAAAATAAAATTACTTTGCCGCTTTTGTTTATCCCAATTCTACAAGGAATCCTTTTTTAATAAATAAACCAAATAAAAGTTATTAAGACTAATAATTTACAATTTTATCCTTTTATAAATACTAGATATTAAGAATTTAACATTACTTGATACTAAATTGATATTTGTAAATCACGTATTTGTTTGGTTTTCAGCGTATAACTCTTCTGTTGGAAAGTAAATGAGAATATAAGTTCAAATATTACATATTATTAAGTTTAAGTGCTCAATTGATTTGTTTATTTTGCTTTATCTCATCGTATTGCGTCAAATTGTTAGAGAAATCGTATATTTATTTTATGAGTATTTTTTTATTAGGTGAATTGAAAATCAAACCGCTAAAAATCAAAACTCGATAAATCAAAAAACGAAAAAAAATATCTTATTGATTTGTTACTAATTTAACATATTTAAAAATAAAAAACTAATAAATCAAATTAATAATGCATAAAAATAAATTGAACCGACCGATAACGTGAAACAATACATGATAACCCTCCGAACAAAGTGTTAGTTACAATAACCAGAGGACAAACGAATATAGAACAAGTGTTTGGAATCGGCGGCAGCCGCGTCATCAGAGCATTCAGTCACAAACAACCCAAGGCAAGCCAAGTGTGATAACTCTTCTTAACAGAGAACAAACGCCACTAGATGATTCCCCTACCTTTTTTTTTCTTTCTCTAAGCTGCTAACAACAAAAAACAAACCCATATTTCCCACTTGCAAAAGCTAAAGAGAATAAAGCAAAACTTCCCAAGTCCTTATCCGTGATAAATAGGAATCAATCTAAAGCTTCTTTTAACTAAAAAAAATAATTTAATATGCGTTTCCACTTTTTTCCTACTTTTCTTGTTCTCACTCCTTTTCCTTGCAATACTCTTTATTAGTTAAATGTGAGTGAGGAATTTCATCGAACAGAAGATGTGCTACGCAGTGGTTCCTCATTGGATTGATAAACGAAAACGATATGTTCATATTGCAAGGGAACAGGTTCCTGTACAAACAAATGAAAGCAGAGGTGCTGGATTAATGGTGCAGCAGTGTGTTTGTTCACCAACAATCCATCCAGGCTCGTTCAGGTGCAGGCATCATCATGCTGATTATAAATGGGTTGTTCCAATAGGAACTAAGCCTAATCACTTTGCTGCTTCGGTCGCAAAGGCCCTATGATAATTCCTCTGTACAAATTCGTATTATCCTTGTAATTTCTCGTTTTTTGCTTTTTAATAAGACGAGGATAATCTTGGTCGTACCATGTTAAATATTTTCTTAAAAGATATTAGTGTTCGAGGGTGAATCGTTTTCCCTTTGATTTTAATTTTCTCACACTTCTTAAAAATTATGTGTTGAGTCAGTTTTTTTAACCTCTACTTTTTCTTGAATTGAAGTTACTTAAAATGAAGCGTTCATTCAAAGAGATTTGCAATTATTGTTGTATTATTTTTGATATGTGAAATTTGTGTTCGGTGTACTCTTAACGAACAACAAAGCAAATGAAAATTAAGTGTAGAATTTATCTTATAATTTTATAAATTAAATAAGCATAGCGAGACATTAATTTTTGATACAAGAGGATTAAAACTCATCGTTTTGCATTGGTGAACTTCTAAAAGAGACCCCCCACTAATTTCTTTCAGCTCAACATTATGTTCGACTAATAAGATAGAAATTAATTATAATGTTAATTTATATAAATATTAATTATTATATTTTTTTTTATTTTATACATTAATTATGGAACTTTTTAAGTGACAAATGAAATATTAATTGTTTGCATACATAATTTCTCTCTTAGTGAGCTGTCAAACAATAATATGTCAGCTATCAAACGACGGAGAACATACGAGAAAAGTAAAGAAAAAGAAAAGGGGAAAATAAGGAAAGATGGTTATTCCAAACCTCATTTTCAATTTCTTCCAAATCTGGGGAGCTTCTAATCAAGCAAAGAATACATCAGACTTCCACGAAATAAATTCCTCAATCCTTGACAACCATGAATCAATCTAAAGCTTCTTTTCGGTTATACGTTTCCACTTTTCTACTTTTCTTCTCCTCCCTTGCGAATTGCGATACTGACTAGTTATTATATATTGTTCCTGGTGAATTAGTCTCTACTGTTCAATGTCAGCCAGGATTTTCATCAAATAGAAGATGTGCTACACGGAATTTCCTTGTTGGGTTGGTAACCTTGACAAAAGAGGACAACATCTTCCTTTTGTAGTGGAACAGGTAGACTCAAGATTTAAACTTTGTTATGATTTGAATAGATTTTTACACATAACGTGCATCCGCTCCTGCAGGTAAGTGCAGCAGTATCAAGGGGAAGCACAAGAGGAGTTGATGGTGGTGGAATGAGGAAACTTCAATGTGTTTGTTCACCCACAATCCATCCAGGCTCATTTAGATGCAGGCACCATCGTGCTGATTATAAATGGGTTGCTCCACGCAGTAACAAAGCCTAATCACTTGGCTTTTTAAATTTATTTATTGAATTGAAGTTGTATAAACTAAACTCTTAAAGGCTTCTGTCATGCTCATCGTTTTGCATCGGTGAATGACTACTCTCAAAGCCAGAGAGAGAGCGCGCTCTCGTCTCAAATCGATCATCTGTCGTACGGACCTTAATTAGAGGGAGCTATCATCTCATGATTAAGTGTTTGTAATCTTCTAATACAGTTACTATAAAAATGTACTCCCTGCGTCACGACTTACTTTCCTTTTTAATCGATTTTAAAAAAATGATACTTCTTTTCTATTTAGTAATAATTTGTTTTTAAAATGTTCATTTTATTCTTAATGTAATAATTTCTAGCTACACATATTTATGATTCATTTAGACTATAAGTTTCAATTTTTTTTCTTAAACTCTATGTAAAGTCAAACTAACTCGTATAAATTGAGACATAGAAAGAAATAAATTTTGTCTTGAACAAATAAAATGATTCTCTTTTTGTCCAACAATAATTTCCCACTATCAACATGACATATAGATTAATAAATAACAAATGATATGAATAATTTTACCAAATCATTCTTTAAATATAATAAATACCTGTGGTCTTAAAAAAATGTAATAGGAAAACGACTATAATTAATTATAAGGGTAAATTAGAAACTAAACGTAAAATTATTTTTTGATTTCATAAATTAGACAAATATTGTTAGACATCCCAAATTGTGTAAGAGATAATGTACCGAGGGAGTAGAAAGTAAAATTATTTTTTAATTATATAAAATGGACAAGTATTGTTAAACATCAATTTTTAACATAATATATAAGTAAAACGAACCGAAAGTAAATTGAGCAAATTATTTTTAAAAAAATACTATAAATAATTTGAGACATATGGATTATAAAGGAGAGATAATGGGCACGTGATAATATTACGTCGTTATATTGCCATGCTTTTCCAAGAACAAATGGTACATGCTACTAGTACAGAAAGAACACGTCAGACGCGCGAATGTTGGTTCCCCACAAACAGAAAAAGCCTTCATAATTACATCAATGGGGAGAGCAATATGCAGTTTACTACAACTTGGGATAATCAAAACCCTTCAAACGTAATCAAATGCACACATGTATTGAGAATCTTAATAGCTCAGTTGGTTGGCTACCTGAACTTCGATTCTCCACATTGTAATTCACTCCCCATTTTCCCTTCCCTACCCCCAATTTTTTTTTAAATAAAAGAAATGCACACATGTATTTAATGACCATACAGCATTTACAAGGCCTCAAGTAGAGTTGGATAGTTGCCCTCTTATCCATTTCCACAAGTCACAATTTCATCACGAACCGAAAACCTCACTGTCACCAAAAGACAATAATGTTATTTCTGAGTAATTACGTTATACATATGACGGTACATTAGCAACAGCTATTGTATATTTTGTCTTCACATAACAATGTCCGGATTTATAAGATAAGAGTACTTGAGCAGAAACTTCTGGGAAGTAGCCAAATATAAACAGTAATACTCCTATTTTGATTGATCTATGACAAAACAAATACCATTAAGCTAGATGTTCAGGGACAGAACCAAATATTATACCTCAGGGTAGCAGTTTTGATGAGTAATCGTTTCATTGCGAGTGTCCACAACAATTTCACATGACACTTTCCCCTGCAAAAACACAAAGAAAATATATAAAGATCTTATTCTGATTACAGACCAGAATATCTCAACCGACAGCATGAACACATGCACTTTCTGGCTTGACTGTGTCCAACTTCCCATAACATAAATATTGCTTTTAGGAGTAAGGGTGCTCTGGATACTTGAGTTCCAACAGGAGAGTAATCCCTCTCATCAGAAAAAGAGTTTTAAGAACTCAGAATAATGCAGGAGTCAACAAGTTTAGGAGCTTCTGACTAGCCAACATCTGGATAACCTTTTTTTTTCCTTTTCCTGATACCTTACATGACTGTTAGCATTGAAAGAACGAGGGGAAGCCAATTACTCTTGAATTCTATTATATACTTATGCTTGGATTAGATTAGTACTGTTGAGAAATGAAATGAAGGAAATTCTCCAATACTTCCAGTAAAAAGCAGAAAGCCTGTCAGGGACATAGTTTTCGAGATCATCAATTAACTGATCTTCTAGATAGAGTTTATCATTAAAGATGAAAATATCCCCTTACTTGCACTAAAGAGCGGAAAGCCCGTCAAAGACAGTTTTTTCAAGAATCATCAATTAACTGGTGATCTAGATGGAGTTCATCATTCAAGATAAGATATCTGAATAATTAATCAAGCCAACAGCACCATGAAGAAAGATACAGAAACACCAACATGAAACAAGCAGAGAAGAATGTCACAATCCACCATTATGTTAGAAACAGATTCATAGAAGACCAAAATCTTAAGGCCATTCTCTTGTACCTAGTATTTCGACAGTCATAAGCAAAGCTTATTATCCTTACCCTTTACTCAAAAAAAGCACAGTTTATTCTCCTGAACACAAGCTATTTTCTTTCTATTCTACTGATAACAAGCTATTTTCTTAGTTGGCATCAAGTAGACAATGGTAAAGTGTGGGTTTACCACAATATCTCTAAACAGTAACACCAGTAACCATGGGAAATGAGAAATCTTAACGTTGAATACATCAAGCACGGAAATGATTAATAGTGCCACCATGTAATGCTAGTATCAAATTACTTCTTCTGGTCCGATTAGGTTGTTCACTTCTATTATGAATGTCTATTAGGAGAAGGGTTGATAATATGAAATTTTGATATTATTTGAGAAACAGAGAAGGGCGAATCATGATTTTTGTTGACCTTGTTGGAGAACAGTTAAAAAGAATCTCTTGAAACTTTTTTTAATGGTACTTGCATATGCAAAAACCTTTCTTTTAACAGAAGTGGACAACATTATTTGATATAGAGCATTTTTGCACATAGAGAGCATACAGGAACGAAGGGATCTTTTAAAAGATAAAATAAGCATTTATCAAAGGAAATACCCCAGATATCCAAACACACGGAAACAAAGTCATGAGTTGACATAGTTTCCCAAGTTTATTCCCTTTTTAAAATCTTAATCCTTGCATATCTACACATAATGAACTTCCAATCCCGTTAGCGCAAGTGAAATTTTCTCCTCTCTAACAGTGTTTAACTATTTTTTGATATCCCTGGTGTCTGGGCCAGCTTGCGTACCTCCCACCAAAGTCAGGTCCACAAAGGGTATAACAGATGGAATTCTTAACCCACTTCATTGACTACTAATACACACCCTTGGGTGCTTCGGGTATACTATCATTTAGCAATCAAGTTTACCCAGAAGCTAAACTGGGATCAAATCACCAAAAGATGATGGAAATACATATCAATTAAGTTATGCAAATGGAAATAGAGAGTTGAAAGAGTATACCTTTATGGGAATATCAAATAGGACCAAGCCAAGCTCACCACCAATCTGAGTAACAGTATCAAAAGTAATAGAACCCCTCGCCAAATCCTCAATCAGCGGAATTAAATCAGAGAAAACGCAAACATCGGTTAACTCAAGCGTAGCGTTGACATAAGAAGACGCCCTAGCCTTAATACGACCATAATCAGATACAACATGCCCTATCTGCTTACCCCTGTAAGCTACAGAAATCACTACGTAACGAAAATTGACCGAGTAAAAGTCTTTATTACGTATCTTAGCAGTGACATCCAGGGTAATATCGAAAGCAATTTTGGGGAATGAGTGGACTTTAAGGTGACGGAGATGGACTCGGGCAATAGAGAGGTCCGGATCAGAAGGCCATAGAAAGAAGAGTGCGGCGGAGAGGAGGATGAACACGGCGGCGCAATAAATGTAGCATCGCGGGAATTGTCGATGTGTACGGTAGTATTGAGGTAGAACGATAATGTATTGGGGTTGTTGAGGGGGGTAGGTGGGTAGGGGTTCGTAGGGAGTAGGGGGTGGCTCGGAGAATTTAGAGGAAGCCATTAATGGAAGTGAAGGAGAATTGGGAGCGGAGATATAAGGAGGAGAAGAGGAAGGTGCCAAGGGAAAATCCTCTCTGTAGTTTCTGTCGGATGAAAATTCTTGTATTTTACTCAACTCTGGTTGCCTGTTGCGTGGTGGTTTAAAGATTGGTACACGTAATTTAAGCAACAAATGAAATATAAATCACTCTACTAAGAATAAAATAAATATTTTAAAATTAAATTATTATTATTATTAATTATCTAAATATATAATTGTTTTTGCGTTTGACTAAAAAAAGTATTACAATAACTATCATATATATAGTGAAATAAGTTATATAAGTTGGGAAAAAGAGAGAGTATATATTAAGGTAGGTTGGTGTGAAAGTTTGCATTTTCAATTTTGCGTTATAGTTTATTTCTTTTTTCTAATTATTTCATATTTTTGTTTTTTTAAATTTCTCTCGATATTATTATTACTGTAAATTATTTTATTTTCAAAGTTCACTAGCTAAATTAATTTTAATTCGTGCCTAGAAGCACCCCTAGAAAAAGAAGTACATACATCCAATTAGCGGAATCATTCTTTGACCAGGGTTTCATGCTTACCCCCTTCGCCAGAAAATTATTTACTTAATAATAAATCATTTTAGTATTAAGCAACACATAAAGAGTTTTAAGATTATGCTTTAAAATAAATCACTGCTATTTACTTAATTATAAATCATTTTATTAGCAATAAAAAAATATATTATAAAATTAAATTATTATTATTAAATACTAATAAATTTATTGTTATTTTTGTGCTGGACTAAAAAGGAAAATAAGTTGGTATATAAATTGGGAAAAAGCGAGAGTATCTATTAAGGTAGGTGGCATGAAAATTTGCATTCGTCTTCAATTTTGGGGTATTGTTTATTTTTATTTCTTAATTATTCCATATTTTATTTTATACAATTTCACAAAGTATATCGTTAATTATTCTATATTAAAAAATTATTAGCTTAATTAATTTAAATTTGAGCCTAGAAGTTAACCACATTTGAGAGACATAAATTAAATAAAAATTAAAATAAATATTGTATTTAAATTAAAATCCCCGGAGAACACAATTTGATGGCTAAAGTTGGTTCTTCTGTCCAATTTTCGTGCTGTCAATTTTTTTTTTTTATCTTTTGTAAACTCAAGCTTAACATCAAATCCATCCATTTGTGTTTCATTTGGGGAATAAAACTGACAAAATCCAGCCTTCAAAACCAATAAATCATGATTTAAGCAACCTGCGTCTACCTCAAGCGAAAGACAAGAAGAGAAAGTTCCCTTAATTAGAAATCTCTTTAATTTTACATTAGCTAATCAAAATTCTCAAGCATTTATTTGGACCTCTAATTACTGTAACTTGTAAATGTTGAGATGATCTATAACAGGAAATATTTAGGCCAATGTCATTCATGGTGAAGTTCCTGTTGCTCTTTCAAGTTCTTGTCAGACTTGAATTAGCATAGCAGTGTCTACAGAGAGCACATTGAACTTGCTGCTTCTTGACAAATTCTGCCACAGACTCAAACCTTCTTTGATTCATATACAAGAACAGTGCAAGCAATGAAATAAACCTTCAATTAAAGGGCAATGCAAACGGGTACATGGTTTATACTACAACTTGTACACTCTTTCATCAAAATCATGCGTTGCCATTTCTATTACGATGCTTCGCGATAGACCTTAAGTCCCTGTACATATCCGCACAGGCAAGAGAAAATTCTGACAATGCCATGAAAAGTTCAGGCAAGCGGCTTCTCAGACTTGTCAAAGACTTCTCTCTCACCTGAAGACATTGCTTCTGGTATGAGTCCTCCTCGTCCTCCAACTTCTTCTTCAGCGCCTCTAATTGTAGCTGTCGATCAACCACAAGATTATCTTCCTGCGCCGATTCTGGATCCATGTCATCTGATGCTCTCCGCTGCATATGCTTGTGATACCAATCCTCATATTGCCTAGTCTTCTTTTTAAGCTCTCTCCGAGTATCCTCACACCTGTCCCTCAGTTTCATCTCCTCTTTCTGGTATTCAAAGATAGTATTTACTACAGCTGAAAAGTTATAAATAGCAGTTCTAGCCAACTCATCAGGAAGCTTCTCGAGATAATCATTCCAGGCATGTATAAGGGCCAAAATTGGCGGATTTTGGGGTCTTTGCGGTGACGAAACCTTTTCTTTCAAATTTGTGTCTATAGGGATGAGATTTAGCTTTAACCAATGGTTAAGAGCTTTGATATACTGTTTTTGGTAGATCACCAATTTGTCAAACTGTGAATGCCACTCTTGGACAACAACATACAACTGCAAAGTTCGTTCATGATGGTGCTCAGTTGTTTCTTTAGGGGATTGAGATACATCCAAATACCTCAGCGCTTGCGCAATCTTAGACTGACTTACATGATATCCTTTCATGGTCTCCCACATTATAGCCATCCTGCAATCAATAACAAATTTTTTCAGGACAAAAATTATGGATTAATATCTGAGTTAGCAATTTTGAGTGGCCAAGGTGGAGAAATGAACGAACATTTAAAAAGAACAGCTGCAAACAACAGTCTCATTTTTATTGAAACAAATTACAAATGTTTGGGGACACACCGACATGGGATGGGATAATAGCCCCTGCTCAGAGAACTAGCCAGTTAGGCTCAATCAACTAAAATGAAAGAGCCTTTTTTAAAAAAAAAATAGAGAAAGTTCAATGGAAGAAAATGTTGCTCTAGGAAACAGATTGCAATATGGTTTTGCCTATGCACACATCTAAGAGACTTACCCATCAACCAAAGCAACCAATTTGGGATAAAGTTGCTCATCACGTAGCCGATTTATCTCTGAAACAGTAGAATCCATCGATTGCATGTCGACAATGTATCTTGTGTGTAGATGACTTACTGTAGCTTTCACTCTCTCCAAGCCTTCTGGATTTGTACCACGTTTCTTGAGCTTATTCAGTGAAGCAACCTTTCTCTGATATTCAAGTTTCATTTGTTCTCCTGCCTGTGGAGAGATCACCAGAAATCTATGAGAAACATGCACATGGATAGCAGAGTTCAAACCCAAATAGCATTATATAATTTTCTTTGACAACTTTATTATATAATTTCAAATGGCATAAGTAAACTTGAATTCAATAACTTCCAAAAAAACAGAAGACGAGTTCCAAAACAAAAAAAGGATCATGACAAATAAGGGAATATATCCTTTGACAACTGAGTATCTAACATAAGTAAACACACCAGCACCAGAGGTCATTATCCTAATTTGAAGGGGCTTCTACTAGGGTATTTGACAGAAACCAAAGATGATTCAGGTTCTAGAACTCTGAAGTGACAATTCATAAAGATAATTTGTTGAAACGAAACTAGCTCAGACAACGACAATATGTTGAGAAGACAGAACTAAAGGAGAATTATGCTTTACAACATTGTCTTTGACATTCATTCAGGGCCTATTATACTCACTGAACATCTATGAGTAAAGGCCAAGTTCGCAGAAATCCCAAAAAGATTAGTGACTAATTCAAAACTTGTTCCCAGAAAAATTCACCTTGCAACGAAATTTTCAACAGTGAAACCATGACAACTGTTGGGAGTTTCATCCTACATTTCCTACATCTCCACATTACCAACCCAGAAACTCAAGAGGGTTTACCGCATTTCCATCCCAGAAACTCCGTGGCATCTAATATCTTATTCTTCCCCCATTCTCCCGAGGGGAAATAATTTTTTTTTAAATGCCATTATAGGGCTCAGAGTCTTTCCAATTTTTGAGACATTTTTACAAGAAAATGCAGTAATAAATAAACATCACCTTTTGCAGGGTTTGTAGGATTACTTGGTAAAATAGATGCAAACATAGAAATTTCTGCTGGAGAGAGAGAGAGCATTATTATTATCCTATGCCTTATTGCTGTAGTAGATGGGATGAGCATTCGGTAACTGTTTCTTTTGCTTACTGCATATGCTAAATAATTCCAGATTTGAACTTATCTGGAAGGAGAAGGGTAACAAATAGAGGCTTTTGTTAACTGTAGTGGGTGCTATTCTAGCCCATAATTTTGTAACCCTCCTAACGCATCCAAAAGAGTGGTTGGGCAAGAAGGAGAAGCTATAGAGTAGGATGGATCAAAATAAGTGAACTTAAAAGGACCATCAAACTATTGGTTTTAATGGCTTAACAATGTAAACCAGGGACTAAAATCAAGCTCAAATCCTATGGGTTAACCAATCACCCAGACCCAGTTTAACCTCAATATAACAACTAAGAATATATTCCTCTTCAGATCTTCTATTCCAACACCTTAGTTTAGCAGGAACTCCATGCTACACATGCTCCATTTAGCACTTACCAACACCATGGTGTAACTCCTATACCCCATATTGATGCAACACATTATAAGTAGTCACAGATTCTTTGAAATGTTGACCTATATTCTTGAGTCAGAGGCCTTTTAGTTAAATTATCATCTTGAGGTGCTTTACAAGTGTGTGTAGACTCCGACATGAAACATTCAGAAAAGTACTCCTAAAAGCTCGTAGATGGAACCACCTGGAGCTGGGAGGGAAAAACGAGGATCCAATGTACTCAGACATTGCAAACAAGAAAGTGATAAATAAACACACCTTCACTTCATCATACAGTTTTTTCTCCCATGCAAGCATCTTGTCTAACACAGTTGCATGAGTTTCATGCTCTTCTGAATCAAAGTCATCCAATCCATCATCGGCATTTGGCAAACCTCTGAAGGACCTATTCCATGTTATGACTCGCATTACCCTTGCAGAATGATCAATGTGTCCTAAGAAGCAAGAATTACAGATATTTAAACAACATACCCAATTGTGTGTTAACAACCATTGACCAGAAAGTAAAACAGCAAATTTGTGCTTAAGATCACACTTAAAATAGCCCATCAATTAACCACAATTTGATCAAGGCTTGCTACTAAGGGAACATTTGACTGACTATGAAGCTAATGCATAAAAAGAAACCCACCAATCAAACTGACTATTTCTTAGAGAGATCTTGAATATACCTCTATTATCGGCAAAATTTGAGTGATAATGCAATCGATTCGCCTCAAGCATCTTAGACACTTCGTGAGCACTCTCAGATGCCTTAAGGAAACAATCATCCAGCTCAGAGAATATCTGAAGAAGGTTAAATTGGCCTCCTTTCTTTTTCGGCTCTCCTTGAACAACATTTTTCACTTTTTTCACAACCTTCGTAGCAGCCTGAGGCGGAGGAGGTGGCTGAGATGGAGGCTCCTCTACTGTTTCCATGACCTCTGCCTCCTCTGGCATCTCATTTTTCTTCACTCTTTCAGTTTCATCAGCGCGGCTATCCATTTCAGCTCTCTTGGCCCTCTCCTCCATCATCTTCCGCTCGAGTTGCTCTCTTTCAATCCTACTCTCGTCCACCTCTGCTAGCGTTGTCCCTGGTATATTTTCCATTGGAGGGAAGAAAAAATCCCATGACATGGAGGCCATCCCTTTGTTATCTGGTGGTGGAGGGGGCGGCGGCGTCTGATTCTTCTGCGGTGGCGTCCGAGGTGGAGAAGGGGGCGTAGGCAATTCTTCATCCTCGATTCCCTGTCGATGAGATGCTGAACCTCTGCCCCCAATTCCCCCGCCGCCGCCGCCGCCGCTACTTTTACTACTACGATGCTTTAAACTATGCGTGCTTTCAGTCTCCATATCATCTTCATTCTCCTCCTCGATAATCATATCGGATCGTTTCGGGTCGGGCGGGGGTATAGAGATTTCGGGCATGGTAGCAGCACGCTGCAGAGGAGAAGGTGGGAAAGGGGGGTTGGGAAAGGGCGGGAGGGGAGGTGGAGGGGGCATGTCTATTGGGGCGGAAGAGAGGGGAGGAGTAACACCAGGGAGGGGAGAAGAGGATCCGGTGCCGGCGCCAGCGGCAGCTGGGAATTGAACTTCACCGGGAGCGTAATCGCTGAGGGCAGCACCAGTGTTCTTAAGGGACATAGTATAAGCAGAGTGAGCTGCGGCAAAGGCGTTACGGGCTGAAACAGCCTCTTTCATGAAGTGCTTTCGCTCTTTGCATCGAGTAACAGTTTCTTCATTCTCGATCTTCGATTGCGTACACCCCATTTGTACACAAGACTCAAACACCACTAACACTCCATGAATATGTATGCAAGAATTAGATTTCACTAAGAAGCTTTTAGGTGAAGTATAGAGAATTTAGATCGGATCAGCTCTGAAGAATTGTTTAGAATTTGAGAAAAAAAGAGAAGTAGACATGGAAATTCTGTACACAGAGAGAATACACTTTTTCCTTTTTGTTTCTAAAGAAAAAGAGGAACCTATAAAACTACAAAAGGAAAAATGAAAATTTCATGTTTAACGGCACCGTCTACTTAATCCTCAACAGTGACCTCCCCGTTTACTCAGGTAATTTCATAATCCACTGCACATTTATTATTGACTTCTTCACTCTCCTTAATTATTTTTTTAAAATTTAATTACATTTTTAAATACTCATCAATTTTTTCGACATATCGTTTAGTACATAATGTAATGAGTTCTTTTGGTCTGTTTTGTTTAATTGTAACATTAGGGAAACTTGGAACTTCTCTCACCACAAAAGGCAGTTGAGATTAATGAAAATTTTTCTCCAGTTGTTCAACAAATATTGGAGCAATACTTTATCATTTGTTCTTTTCCCTTTAATTAATTTTTGTGTGCTTTCAATACAAGTTTAGGTTGGAAAGGATGACGGCGAACATATTAAAAGCAGAAATTTCCTTATCTAGTGGCAGGTACATAACAACTGCTTTATGAAACAATCGAGGTGTACATAAATTGATCTAAGCTAGAGATCGATATAAATATCAAAAAATTAAATAAAGTCAGACAAATTTAATTCTTCGATTTTTCAATTCGATGTCATTGTCATTTATTTTAAAAGTTTGATTCTTCGATTTGGTGTTCGGTGCAGAGGTCTCAATACTTTGGTGCACCAAAGAGCCAAATTTTTATTAATTTTTTTAATATATTTATATGAATCAATTACCAATTAAATCATTCATGAAACAAGTTAACAAACAACAAATTTATAATTCATATAGTTAACTTTCAATATTATTTTCCAAGAGAAATTCAAACATATTATTGCTGATTTATATCATGTAAAGGAATTCGTCTTCGTGCTTGTTTTTCTCAAGTAATAATTTGAAATCTAAATTCTTGACAAAGATAAATATAATTTTTTAAGCACAATAAGTGTTCCAAGACTAGCGTATCATCTCTTAACATAATTTTATATTTTTAAGTGTCTTATGCTTTGATTTTGTCCTCATTTTATTTTTCATTTGTTCGCAACAAAAAACCATTTTAAAACACGAATAAAACCAAACCAAACTTGAAAAATTGAACCAAACTTGAAAAATCGAATCGAATTAGTTCGATTCGATATATGATGCACATTTTTTCAAAATCAAAAATCAACCGAAAACTTCCCTTAGATTGAGAGAAACGACAACAACAGAAAAGGAAAGCAGAGTACTGGAAAACTTTTTGCTAGCTTTTTTTGCACAGCAAAAGTATAAAGTTGGCTGAAACAGCACCATTCAAAGATTCTAATATTGCATGTGACGCGTCTTCGGACATCTAAATCTGTAACTTTGGAAAAGTCGATAAGTCATATTTCTGAAACCACTACTATTCTTTATTTATTTGTTATACCTGCAAATTGCTTGCTTGCTGCTTTTTCCCTTTCCTCCACATGAACAAGCCACTTGCAATCAACGAATCTGCTTTGCAAAATTGACATGTGATGCTTATAAAGCATGAAGATGAATTTCAGTTTCATAGTCACTGAAGATAAATGCAATCAATAAGAGGTGTTTACGAAATTCAGAAGAGGGCTCTATGATTTAACTTAATTTTCCAAAGTTCGACGTCATTCCCTCTGCTGTAATCCCTCACATAGCATGGAATGTATCTCAAATCAATCTGCTCGCCAGCAAAGAAGGGCTCAGATGCACTATCGAGCTGCTTACAACTTGCACCATCTGCTGCATAGTAACATATTATTAACATAGAGTGGTGACGGATTGTGTCAATAATAAGTGAAAAGAACTTTCTATCCATATATGCAGCTTCATGCCAACCTTGTTCAGTGATCAGGTAACTACGGAAGTGTGAATATCCATTTGCAATAACATCAAGATCATCAAGGGAGAAGTTGTAACGCTTTTCCATAGCCAAGTATAGCACCTGAAGTAAAGGCCAAAACCACAATCAGTCAACCACTATGTTTTTATGATCTTCCACTCTTAAAGGTGCAAACAACATAATGTTTAAAAGGTTTTGGAGACCCAATAATAAAAACAAAAAAGCGGCAATTTCTTGTGCAATTAACTAGCTAGAAGTAACACAAAGTTCAGAGGATCCAAAATGCTGAATATATATGGCAAAATGGGAAGACACAATATTCCATTGCCTCAATTGTCGCAAAGGATACTTTACTTTTGTCGTCTTCTTTTTTGAGACAGTACTTTAATCATCTTAATGCACACAAAATGCCTCCCCTATAAGAAAGTTTCATCATCTTTTGAAGCAAGATTTGAGCTTTCACTTTCAATATACATCTCTATTGATTTAACTCCAATTCTCTGCAAAGATACGTTTACTATGAGGTGGTTCTTATAAGTTGTAGTACAATGCCAGACGGATTACTTGAGGTACATGCAAGTTCGTCCAAACATCACCATCACCCAAAAAAAAGTGCAGAGGTACTCCCCCTTCATTCATGGTACCTTCTCTGGGTTGTCTAACATTAATTTCTTCAAGATACTGAAGAATGCATCAGTCAGATCATCACTGTAAATGACATCAGCAGCTAGAAGCAAAGAAGCTTTCTTGAGTTCTTCAATTTCTGATTGGGACCAGCTGTACCTGGACAAATATGGCTGACCTGCTTTAGTGCTTATATTCAAATGTTTATAATTGCTAGAACCACCAAAACATTTAGCGAAAGGCATTTAAAAAACTCTTTTGAGATGTAATTCAGCTCTCTTATAGAACAGATCAATCAATTACCTTCTTTTAGATGGTGAAGTATTCGCCTCTTGAGGAGGCCATGAATTTTTCCAATCAAGTTCACGTACGCGAACAGAAGACATCCCATGCAACATTTCAGCATTAAGACCCACATTTTTCTCACAGTTCTCGAGTACTTCATCGCCATGGTCTGACACATACAATTTAGGGCTTTAACAGAAAATATGACAAAAACATTCCAACCTTGGTGCTCTAACGTAAGGATAGATAGTTCATAGCAACAGTCACAGGAAAAAACACACTACAAAACTGATGGCGCTCCGTTTAAACTCCAAAATATGTTAAATGAAGCACGGATAAGACTACACAGATGACCTAGTATAAATGACCTATACCAACCAAATAACATTTCTTGACATGGACCGCTCGACACCTAAATATATTGCAACGGAAGTGCCAACTGCTGGAGAACAAGCGAATCTCATATGACTACTTGCTGAAAAAGATGTACCAGTCAGCCACTAAAACCGTATTAACATCCACTCTCCAAAGCTTTTCAAGTTCTTCATCACCACAGTAGGCAACATACAAGGTAAGAGTAGTAAATGATGTGACAATTTGTTTTTAACTCAATGATAGACAGTTAGACACAGCCACAGCCACAGCCATAGAGACAAGGATGAGAAAACCATAAAAATGATGATGACTACTGCAACCTTTCAAATAAGTGAAATGAAGCATTGGAAATACTAGACAGAGTATTTAGCCATACAAGACATTCACTAGCCAAAAAAACATCAGCAAAAATGGAGCTTTCAGCACAAAGGTGGAAGTGCCAGTTGTAGAGACTAAGTGAAGTTTCACGTTAGCTATTGGTTGCAAAAAAGGAATAGCAGAGGGCCTCTTCCGCTGAGAACAATTATTTTCTTTCATCTTGTGCTTTAGTTTGTAAATGAGAGGCAATTATCTAAAGTTTGCTTTGACCTGCCTTTTCACAAGAGATTCACAAAATGTTCTCCCAGGTTACAGAATATAGTGTGTCCACGACCAGTGGTGGAATATCTTTCCCTTTTTTTCTTTGGTTATACCAGGGAAATTTCCTCTTATGATAAAAAGTGAAATCTAAAAGTCATCCAAGGAAAGTAGGGTTAAAATAAGTTATCAAACTCCCAAGAAATTATATATGGGAATCAAAGTAATATACTTGAAAAAGACATGAATTAGAAAAGCTTACGGAGCAGCTGAAAAGGACGTAAGAAAACCAAAAAAAAAAAAAAAAGATTCTACAAATCAACTGGAGAAAAGCAATACGACATGCATGAGAGACCATCAGGTGAAAACATTAGAACTTATGCATTTCAATCTTGTATACCTGTTATGAAGACAGTTTTAGCAACACGGGCAAGCAAAATACCAACTAACCCTGACAAAAAATCGAAAGAATATCTTGTCATAAAGCAGATACAAATGCTTTAAATAAATCTAGATACTTAAGCTCAGTTGCAAATTCAGTTATAAGCCAAAAAAAAACCTTAAGACTACAATTTTAGTTATTCAGTGGTAGCGATGACAGCAGAGCAGGTATCACTATATACCAAATGACTCTAAATTAAATTCAAAAGGACAATGAACTGATGCCAATGTTTCGAAGACCCAATAGGATACTGTGCATTAACCCCAGTAGGCTTTACAATAAGAGCTACTGATAGGCTCTGGGATTTAACACCAGGGTCCTGCATCCGAACGCTCTTAAGAGGTATTCTTGTATGCAAGCTTATTTTTGCTGAATACCAATAGAATTATTACCTTACCAAAAAAATGATAAGTTTCCATTAATTAAAATTGTAAACAAGGCTAAGAAATGAAATATGTCCACAGGAAGCAGAATGGATAGTGAGATACATATTGCCCACCTAAAATAGCTGAGAATTGAAGCATAGGAGTAGTTTTTGTTGTTGTAAGGTTTAGAAAACAAGTGCCTCGAAAACATAAGGCTTTGGTCCAACAGGCTGAGATACTACACGTCGGGTATAATACACACATGCCACATATTCAAAACCAGGTCGTTGCATCAAGCTAGGTATTAGAGAGGAGAAGAGTAGAAGGCTGGTACGGTTATCCTCCGTTTCAAGTTGAAACAACATAGCTCTTCATCATCAAAATAATAAAAATGATTAAAACAAATATATGACCAGAAAATTAAATTTTCTTTTTTCCTCCTAAAGTTTTGAAAGCAATAATAGATATTTATTTTTTTTCTTTCCCTTTAAAATTTTAAATTATTTGTTATGGTTTTAGGTAACTTTTATCAGGCAGGTACCCAATCTTGACATCACTATTCAGTGAATGGGGAAGTTTGCAATGAGTAGAGGTATCAAAGTTGATGCTATAGACAAAACAGAACAACTTCAAGTTGATGAAACTTACCGGTACCAGCCCCAAGCTCCAAAGCAACAACTTTATCAAACTCAGATGACATAGACATCTTATGCAACACAAAATCAGCCAGTACTAGTTCTGCTCTCCAAACCTGATTATGAAAAAAAAAAAATGAATAGCGTATAAAGACTAGTAACTTCAGATTGCTAAATGAGAACGAACAATAGTGACTACTGACATTTAGATTTAGGAAAAGGTATTTACACTTAAGGAAAAGATAAGATGTCCTCACATAGTTTTCAGTTATTGTACTTCCTAGTACATATTGAGGAGAAAAAGCATATAGGTAATGTCATGGGCTCGTAACATACTCTCTTGAAATAGGGTTGGGGGTTGGGGGGGTGAAGCTGAATGGAGGAGCGATGGATGAGGACAAGACATAAGGACCAACAAACTCTGCAATTTTTGGATTACCTGCAAACCAACTCTAGGAATCGATGAAGTGATATTATGCTGGATGGTCAAGACAAGATGATGACTAGGTGATTCTGCAAGTAAAAGGAAAATGGAATATTACATCTATGGATATTTGATATGAAATGATTGGTGGAGGGAGCGATGAGTAGCTTGGGTGCATAACCAGTGACACCGCCTTACTATTTAAGCCAAGCAGATGCAAATCATTCTTAAAAGCATTCACCTGAAGTTAATTAGGAAACCCAACCAATATCCCCTATTTTATGATAAAACCAACAACAACATACCCAGTGAATTTTCACAAGTGGGGTCTGGGGAAGATAGAATGTATGCAGACCTTACCACTACCTCACAAGGTAGAGGTTGTTTCCTCGGAACCTCGTCTTGAAAACCCATAAGCAGAATAAATTAGATATGGAAAAAAGGGAAAAGAAACAGAAAGAACAACTAACAACGAAAAACACATGATAGTGTGTAAATATGATAAAATCAACATATATATGACAGATAATGACAACACAAAATATAAAACACGACTAATCCCACTACCCTACTATACCCCAAGGCTAGACCTATTAGCCTGCTACTCTGATAGAAAATGCACTTTTCATCTAGGTAATCTTTGTGCTTTCTCTTAACTTGTTCTCCTGAATTAACTGAGGTAGGTTGAATACTGAGGAGATCAAGAGAAGAAAGCATGTGCTGTTGGTATTAGTTAGTTTACGATATTAAAGTAATCGCGGAATACACGAGAGCAGTGTAATGACACCCAAATCAAATTGTAGAAGTAAAATTATTACACATAAAACCTTACCCATATTGTACACTTTGAGATTGAGAAAAGAGGCCATTCTTTTCAATCTTCGCTAAATTAAAGCGTAGCTAAAACAAAATGTGACAAAGGGAGTTCTTTTTCATGAGTCTTGTTCACTCTGCCTAAAGAGGGGAAAAGAGAGAGCTTATGGCTGTTCACTTGAGAGGACCTTCAGACACTTATATTATGATATCCAGGGTCTACAAGCTCAATGATTTTCAAACCGATAGCAGAAATTGAAGCCAGAGATCACTTACTTGCAGGCTGAATCAGCTTAAGTTAGCACCAAACACAAATTTTCACATTTTTGTACAGTTTTACTGGAATACCATCTACCATTTTAATCATTAACCAGTAACTATTAGATTACAAGCGCAGATGAAAGAACATGAAAGTGTACAAGATGAAAAGCTCATAAACGGACACTAATTGACATTAATTAAGATGAGGGACTGCCCAAAAAGCAATTACTTAAAAGTACATAACTAAATGAAGGTGCTGAAAAAGACGGGTACATTATGTCACTTCTAATATATGGTGGGCAAAAAATTACACACAAAAAGGAGAGTTCTGGATAAAAGCATTCCTTTTGAGGTGCAGATAACTTACTTTTGCGCCGTGTTAGAATAAGATCACCATCTTCATCCAAGTCAAAAATGGTAGATGCAGAAATTGAATTATCTTCAGCTGCATCAGTATTTCCTCTCAAAGTGGAATTTTCTTCAAAGTTGAAAAGAATAAATTTAGTTCTTATGTGATCAGGATCCTAATTACAAACCGAGTATTCCAATGTACATACACTCCAACAAGCTTCTGTCATAGCTTCAGATTTTCAGGCTATTCTAATAAGAAGCCAGCATACGAGTTAATTTCACCACCTTTTACTACTTGTTCAGATCAAACAAAATAACAATCTACCCAGCTCATTAGTCACTCTAGTAGCAAAGTACATATGACCGCTGTGAGGCTTACTATTATCAGATAAAAACACCAGTCAAATATTATATAATCAAAAGAAAATACAGAAGAAAATTGTAAATAACAAGAAAGAAAAAAGGAATTTCAAAATTTTCCAAGAAAATTAGAACATTTGGTGCTCAACTTCATGGAGCTAAAAATTGGAAATAAGAGTTCCGATCAAAATGAAAGTTAACAATCTAACTGTTGAGGAGGTTATTAAGCTCAATTAGTAGTTCAATTAGTTATAACTAACTGAGATATTAAATGTTAGTTAGAAAGTTAGTTATCAGGTTGTTAGGAAGTCATTAACCTGTTAATCCTCCCTATATAAGGGATCACATGTATTCATTCCTCTCTATGACTCAATATACAGAATTGCTCTCCATATTTTCTCTCTTCTTCACTGTGATATTCCTCTTCATCTGAGAGGATAGCTTCTGTCAAGATGTTCACATGGTATCAGAGCCCATGGTTCTGAGGAGTTGAATCAGGAAATCAGAAGAGAAGTGCAGAGGAGTTGAAGGTCGAAGGAGATGCAGCTTTGAGGAGCTAAGATCCAGTTGAAGAAAGAGGTCGAAGAAGTTAAGTATTGAGAAATTGAGGTTCAAATCGAGCTTCAAGTAAAATTGAGACTCAATTCAAGCTTTGAGAAGCTGGGATTGAAGAAAAGTAGAAGAGGAGATTTGTTTTTTTGTCTGCTAAGTTTAGTAGCAGATCCAATTGTTCACAGAATTTGAGATTTGAGTCTAGAGAAGGTTGAATTTCAACTGAATTTAGTGCTTCAAGTTGCAATTGAAAGTCAGAGAAGGATGACAACAGCAGGAAACACACATGCAACTTCAAATCCAACAAACTTAAGAAGCTCAGAACGAGTGGAAATAGATCACAATCACCCATTGCATCTGTACCCCTCAAATACACCAGGTAGTTCTTTGATTTCAATTCAATTAATTGGATCTGAAAACTATGCATTGTGGAGTCGGTCTATGACCATAGGGCTCTTAGGAAAAAGTAAACTAGGGCTGGTGGATGGAAGACATACAAAGGATAAGTTTGAGGTTGCCTTGCATGAGCAATGGGAAAAGGTAAATGCTGTAGTATTGTCATGGATAATGAATTCTGTGGGGAAAGAATTACTTAGCAGCATTATATATGCATCGAATGCACACAAGGTATGGTTAGACTTGAAAGAGAGATTTGATACAGTGAATGGGTCTAGGATCTTTTGGTTACACAGGGAAATCACTACACTTACACAAGGTACTATGTCAGTTGCTGAATATTTCTCAAAACTGAGGAACTTATGGGATGAGTTCGATGCACTAATGCCATGTCCTGGTTGTAACTGCCCTGAATCCCAAAGCTATGCTCAACATCATGGTTATCAAAGGTTGCTGCAGTTCCTAATGGGGCTAAATGACACCTACACTCAGTGTAGAAGCCAAATTCTCATGTTGGCACCTGTGCCAACCTTAAACAAGGCATACTCAATGGTGATAGATCATGAAAGCCAGAGATCTATTGTAAATGTAGTGTCTGTTGCAAGTGAGTCTTTGGAAGGAGCAGCTTTCTTCAGTCAGAAAGGGTCCAGCTCAGGTTACAAAGGGAAAGGTATCAATACTGGTTCTCAAGGAAATTACAGCAACAAGTTTCAAAAGAAGATACCTATAATTTGTGAACACTGTGGATACACTGGTCATTCAAAAGAAAACTGTTATAAGATCATTGGATATCCTCAAAATTGGCCTAGAAATAAGAAGAAAGGAGGTGTGCAATATGCAAATCTAGCAGATGACAACAAAGACATTTCAAATTTGAATGAGTCTCAGCAAAGCCAGATGCCTGCTTATTTTACTCAAGATCAGTATCAACAAATAATTCATTTACTAAATAAAGGGAATGAAGAGAACAGCCATACTCCATCAGCAAATGCAGGTACTACAACTTACCTAAATGCTAGTTCAAATCATCCTAAATGGATAGTTGATTCAGGAGCAACCAATCATATGACATCTAGACTTGAACTAATGTATGACCATGAAAAGGTTCAAAAACATGGCAGCAATTGTGTTCATTTACCTACAGGAGGAGAAGCTCAAGTTACACAAATTGGCAAGTCACATATATTGAAAGATCAACTAGTATCTAATGTGTTGTTCCTTCCTGAGTTTAAGTGTAATCTACTGTCAGTATCCAAACTAACTAGAGAACTACAGTGCTCAGTGAATTTCTTTCCTGATTTCTGTGTATTCCAGGATCTTTGCACTGGCTTGGTGAAGGGGATTGGTAGGGAAGAGCAGGGCCTGTATATCCTCAAAGGAACCACTCCTACTCACACTCATACTCACATTCAGCCTTCCTGTTGTTCAGCAAGCAAAGTTGACAACAACTCAACCACTCTTTGGCATAGAAGACTTGGACATGCTCCTCTAAATATCCTTAGAAGACATCACACTCTTCAACAACTTACTCCAGAAGAATACAAGTGTACTGTTTGCCCTTTAGCAAAACACACCAAATTACCCTTCCCTACAAGTGTCTCTAGTTCTACTTCTATGTTTGATTTACTACATTGTGACATATGGGGACCTTATAGAATCCCTACTTACAACAATAAGAGATATTTTGTCACAGTTGTAGATGATTACACTAGATATACTTGGTTGTTTTTGATTGCCTCTAAGTCTGAAGTACTTGTTGTTCTCAAACCTTTCCTTATCAGAATAAAAAATTTCTTTTCTACTTCTGTTAAAACTCTCAGAACTGACAATGGTACTGAATTTCTTAGTTCTGAATTTCAAGCACTAGTGTCTACTCTTGGTATTTACCATCAGACTTCTTGTGTATATACTCCTCAACAAAATGGTGTTGTTGAAAGAAAGCATAGAACTATTTTACAAGTTGCCAGGGCCCTTAGATTTCAGGCTGGTATCCCTTTGAAGTTTTGGGGAGAATGTGTAAATGCTGCTGTCTATCTTATAAATAGAACCCCTTCCAGAATCTTAAACTTCACATCTCCATATGAACTTCTCTTCAAGCATTCTCCTTCACTCAATCATCTGAGGGTGTTTGGGAGTCTTGCTTATGCCTCAAGCACCAAGCAGTCAGATAAATTCTCACCTAGAGCAATTCCAAGTGTGTTCATGGGCTACTCCTTAACAAAAAAAGGTTATCTGCTCTATGATATACACTCACATCTATTCTTTGTTAGCAGACATGTTGTTTTTATAGAAAACATATTCCCTTTTTTGCATGCTAAGTCTTCTGGAAATCCTATATTTCCAGTACTTGATATCTCCACATCAAATGCTCCTCCTCTTCAGTTTTCCACTTCCCCTTCTCCTGGTGATCAATCCATTCCTTCTACAACTTCTTCTGGTCCTTCTACAAATCAGACTGTTCCAGTCACTCCTTCTCCAGTGACTATGCCCAGAAAATCATCTAGAGTAAGACACCCACCTCTATGGATGCAGGATTTTGTTATTCCTATCACCAACTCATGTTCATATCCAATGTCCTCCTATATTACTTACTCAAACCTTCATCCCACCTATCAACACGCTCTGAATGCTTACTCTTCCATATTAGAACCATCTTCTTTCAAACAGGCCTCTCAAGATCCCCTTTGGGTACAAGCAATGCAGTCAGAGATCACTGCTTTGGAGGATAACAACACTTGGACTATAGTTGATCTTCCAGCAGGTAAAATACCTATTGGATGCAGATGGGTATATAAAGTCAAGTATAAAGCTTCAGGAGAAATTGAAAGGTACAAAGCAAGGTTAGTGGCTAAGGGATATAACCAAAAGGCAGGCTTGGATTATTCTGAAACATTTTCTCCAGTAGCCAAAATGGTTACTGTGAGGACCTTATTAGCACTGGCTGCTTCATGCAAATGGTTTATTTTTCATATGGATGTATATAATGCTTTCTTAATGGTGACTTGATTGAAGATGTATACATGACCATTCCTGAGGGGTTTGCTAGACAGGGGGAGAATCAGAAGGTCTGCAAACTTAACAAGTCTTTATATGGTCTGAAACAGGCTCCTAGACAGTGGAATAAAAAATTAACAGATGCTCTAATTCAGGTGGGATTCACTCAGAGTCACTATGATTATTCCCTTTTTACAAAGACAGCTGACAAAGAGGTGGTTATTGTGTTAGTCTATGTTGATGACTTACTGGTAACTGGTAGTAGTTTAACCCTTATTAATCAGACAAGATAGGATCTACAGCAAAAATTTAAAATGAAGGACCTTGGGGAACTTAAATTCTTCTTGGGAATTGAAGTAGCAAGATCACAGACTGGGATTCTGATATGCCAGAGAAAGTATGCTCTAGAACTAATCTCTGAGACTGGACTAGCTGGAGCAAAACCTGCTACAACACCAATAGAAGTGAATCAGAAACTCACTTCAGTAGAGTATGATGAACAGGTTCAGAATGAAGATATGGAAGATGAAGTAATCAAAGACCCTGCAACCTATCAAAGACTAGTTGGTAGACTTTTATACTTGACTATGACTAGACCAGATATATCTTTTGCAGTCCAGAAGCTAAGTCAATACATGCATAAACCCAAGAAGTCACATATGGATGCTGCATTAAGAGTGGTGAAGTATATAAAAGGTACACCAGGCCTTGGAATATTCATGCCAGCCAACTGTGAGAACAAACTACAAGCTTATTGTGACTCAGACTGGGGAACATGTGTGGAAACCAGAAGATCAGTCACAGGATACATTGTGAAGTTTGGTGAAGCATTAGTATCCTGGAAATCAAAGAAACAAGATACTATCTCCAGAAGCTCAGCTGAAGCTGAGTTCAGAAGCATGGCTGCCTGCACTGCTGAAATTGTTTGGCTCACTGGATTACTAAAAGAGATGGGGGTGAAGATTCAACAACCAGTGGAGTTAAAATGTGACAGCAAAGCTGCAATCCAAATTGCAGCTAACCCTATTTTCCATGAAAGAACTAAACATATTGATATAGATTGCCATTTTGTGAGGGAAAAATCATTCAAGGATTAATCAAGACAAGTCATGTGCCAACCAAGAATCAATTGGCTGATATACTTACTAAAGGCTTGGGAAGAACAGCTCATGATCATCTACTAAGTAAACTTGGGCTTAAGAACCTCTTCAAGCCATTAGCTTGAGGGGGAGTGTTGAGGAGGTTATTAAGCTCAATTAGTAGTTCAATTAGTTATAACTAACTGAGATATTAAATGTTAGTTAGAAAGTTAGTTATCAGGTTGTTAGGAAGTCATTAACCTGTTAATCCTCCCTATATAAGGGATCACATGTATTCATTCCTCTCTATGACTCAATATACAGAATTGCTCTCCATATTTTCTCTCTTCTTCACTGTGATATTCCTCTTCATCTGAGAGGATAGCTTCTGTCAAGATGTTCACACTAACACAAGTACTGACATTACTGTTGAGTGTTCACTGATGTTTTGTTTCATTGGAGCAATTATTATGACAAAAATCAATACATTAATAGACATTTTGCTTCTACGAAATGTTCATCGGAGCTAATTAAAGAAGAAAGAAGAACAACATACCCAGTGGAGTCCACGTGGGTCTGGGAAGGGTAGAATGGAAAATTCGGCTTACCGTGACAAGGCGGTAGCAAGATAGTAAAATGGGAGAGATGCGGACCGGAGTGGTGAGGGGGACAGCCGAGATGAACTTCGCTCATCACTTGCTCCGACTCCGACAACAGTGGCAGAGGAGACGGCGCCGTACCGTCTTCGCAATCCATCGCATCGAACTCTTTGTAGCTTCCGGTTACGCTGCTCACTTGGGGTTTTCCAGACGATACTATAAATAAAATAAAACTGAACTATATATAAATTCAACGCAAATATAATTTTCCCTCCATTTAATAAATGGATAACAGTACTATTTTGATTTTAATTTTATTTTGTGTTAGATGATCTCACTTTTATTTAATTTACTTGATCACAAATATAAGAGTTTGGTTGGTGCTATATGTTTGATTCCTTCTATGTGAAAGTTTTTTTTTTTCCTAAAAATATTATTACTTTAGTGTTTTTAATATTCATTAATTAAATTCTATTCTTACGCTTTAAGTTCTCATATACTTGAACTAATGGAAGGTAAATCATCTAAAATTTCTATAAAAGGACTGAATGCATAAACTTTATTTAGTTTGTTTATTTACAATAGCATGAGATGGGCTATTAATGTACTGTTTACAGACAATGTTTCTAACATGTAAACGAAGAAGATGATGACAAATGAACTATGAAATATAATATGAAGGAGTATGACTTCATCTAATTAAATATGCTATTCTCTTGATTGTTTTCTGAGAGATGCTAATCGAGCCACAAAGTCATCGTAGTCAGGTAGCTTAGGATGGACATGTCTATTTGAACCCAACATATCAGGTTGAAATGAATTTGCTCGAACGTGCCCTCTACTTTGCTCTCTTGGACTTGTTAGCTCACGTTCTGCTGGAAGGGATAGTGTCCTGTTCCCCATACTTCTCTGGGTTGGCACTTTACTAGGACTGTCAACTGCAGCTTCTTTTGGTGTGTTGACAGATTTTTGGAACTTTTTCCTGCTTAAGTACATCAATAGCCTGTCCATCAGTTTTTCCTCTTCATCCTGAGGTTCCTTATTGTCACCAGCTGAGACTTTTGTGCTGCGTTTTGTCCTAGCTGATCTTGGCTTGTCCTTGGCCGTTTCAGCTGTATCATCCTTGCAATTTTCTTCTCCAGTTGAACTAGTAGGAGAGCTGGTATCTGAATTGTTCTTTGTTAAGCTCGCTCTTGATTTGAGATAAGGAGGAAGAATTGACTTATACTGCAATGACTTGTCATCAGATTCTTCTGCAGGAACAATCTCAATCTCTGGTTTATTTTGTTGCCTTTCGATCACTTCAATATCTTTGACTGGAGGCGAATCATCAGATTTTCTCCTTCTGTTACTTTTCTCCCTCCTCATTGGTGAACTATGTTCATCATCAGGGACTACCTTTCTGGCGTAAGGTGAATTATGCTCCAATATATCCTTGGGCAGTTGCCCCACGTTGTTGTAATTGAACTTAGCAACTTCAAAATCTTTCTTCTGAGGTGATTCGTCCGCCTTACCATGCAGATTGTGCTGATCCTTCTGACTCTTGGTCCAGTCCTGCAAAAGAATCAGACAAAATCCAGATGAAGGCTGATTAAACGTGAAACTACAAACAGAAATGATAACAGAATGTTAAAAATTTAAATAACTTTCAATTCTTCATGGATCAAACTTTTAGCGATTCAAATTTCAAGTTGGTTTAGATGCAAAAAAAAAAAATATGAGGTTCTATTGAAGGCGTACTTGTTCTGACACTAGCGGATTGTATAGCTTCTGCTCCAAAGCCTTTGAATTCCATTCTATACCAGATTCTGATGCTATTTCTTTCATCAACTGAATCTTCATCTCCTTTGTCGGTGGCACTGCCTTTAAGTTCTGGAGAAACTGTGTAGGAAGAGAATGCAATTATTTTACAGATCGAAACAGAAAAGTGAAGTTGCATTTGTAAATTATATCGACAAATGTTATCTGATGGAGTAAACATGAGTGACTACCTCTTTATTGACATGACATTCTAGGAAATTTCCATATCTTTCAATAAATATACTTCTTAGTTGGCGTAATTCTGGCACATCCGCGATTCTTGCTGCTGCAAAGACCAAAGATGCCACGGCTTCTCTGCACTCCTCAGGACATTCCCTACAAGAAAAAATTACCCAGAAATTGAGGAATCTTCATTTGATCATTGTATTCAGCTCAGAATATCTGAAGATAGCTATTTTCAACTTTCATCACATCTCACAAATTATAACACACATGATATAATAGATTACTATATTGCTCAGACTCTCCAGAAACGCTGCTGCACTTGTGTCAAATCATCCAACAGTATCATTACTTTTTGAAGTTCTGATATGCATCTAACAACATTTTTGAAGTGCCCATGCAACGTTCCAAGCTAATGAAAACACAAATATCAACTAAACAAACTGCCAGACTATCAACAGCAACCAACAGGAATTTGAGTAACAGTATTCTAACAATTTGTCTCGCAGGGATACGAGAGCACTACGCAGAGAAAAGCAAGAACATAATTGTTAAAAAATACCTCTGTTTATACATCACAGAAAGATTATTTGAGATGTGGTCACAATGCTGCTCCAAGAAATCATAACATCTAGAGAGATTCAGCTCAGCCAGAACTCCTTCAGCCTGTTGCAAACAACTAAGATCCCAAATTAGAATAAATTGAGCTATCCACAGTTTGGAAAAGAAAGAAATCTAACAATTACAAGCCACTCAAATTTCTAGACTCACGATTAGAATAAAATTAGCTCTACCAACTTATCAATCACCTATTTATCCTATACAACTTCCAAAATCCATGTTAACAATCATATAAAGCGATTGCAATTTATAGATGCTAAGTGACCAATCATTTACAACCTCTCTAACCCTACAAAGGCAGGGATAAGGGCTACATACATCTAACTGTCCCCGAATCTTACTTGCGGGATTACACTATATATGGTGTCATTGTTTAGTATTTTCTGGACGTAGATCTTCATAATATTTGATGAGAGAAAAATCCCATTACATGAAGAGCAGATGAAAGAGGAAATGGTATGTATTGCAGCATTTCTTGATCCTTGATCATATAACTAATTGCAATGATTTCAAATCGAGAGGTTAGTCGCACTCTAGCAACTTTACATAAGGCAGAATTTGTTCACAACAACAACACACCAGTGAAATACTATAAAGTAGAGTCGAGGAAGAATAGAGTATACGAAGATCTTACCTAAGACTCGTTTCAAAGGAAATATAACAAATCACAAAGGGAAAGAAAAGTGAAAAACAGAAGGCAGATTTAGATATATTTCTTATAACAAGATACTTCAAATTTCAAGATATAAATCACAGAAATTAAAGAAAAGGAAAGAAAAATTTACCCTGCTATAGGCGTTGACATCTAACCCAGTATTAAGGAGGTCGGCTATGTCATTCTTCAAATACTTCAGCATTGCATTTCTCTTCCTTTTTACCATCTCGATTCGAGTCTTTGTGAGCTTTATTTTCGACTTGCTGTATCAGAAAGAAAAAACAAAGAAAAAATTACCAAAGAATTCAAAAAAACACCCAGAAAATGAACAGAAGAAAAAAAACAGAGCCCCTTAGCAGAATTATTGTTATTACCATTTGGCGTAGAATTTGCTTTTCAGCCATGCATCCAACATCTTGAAATTCTTGGAGTTCCCAAAATAAATGGGATCACCAATTTATAGAAGATGGGAAAAAAATGCAACTGTATTCACGATAAGAATCAACTTCGAAAAAGGTAAAAGAAAAGAAGCTGCTGCTTTGTTTTGATAAAGGGGAAAAGAAACCTTTATGGAGGTCAAGTCTAATAGAAGTTCCTGCTTATCCCCAGAATCTAAATATAGTTGCTTATTCTTGCAAAAAAGCTAATGAAAAACCATGAAGATTAATGGCCTTAAATAAATACACATACATAGAGAAGAGAACTATATTTATAGAGAAGAAATGAGTAGAGTTTAAATATTAGCTGCCTGCTGGCTGCTGATGGAGAATCTTTTGGTGCCCCGTCAGATTTTTACTGTCAGTAAAAAACGGGTCTGATAAGGGTAAAAATGAGAAGAGGGAGAAAAGTTGAGGCCATAACATGCGCATTTAGAATACGAAAATGGCGGGTCGTGTATTATGAGATAATGGGAGAAAAATACGGGGAGGATGACTGATCCAGCTCTTTATTTTTATCTTAAATTTATTTGCATTTTATATTTATCTTTATATTAAATTTAGTAGTAAAAAAAATTATAAATTTTTTAGAAGAAAATAGAGATATTCCTTATTTTAAGGTACAAAATATTCATAATTGTGGAAAAAATGGTCTATGTTGTCCCCGCTGTTTACTAGCTTAAGTCCTAAGCTGTAATACTGTGCAAGTCCTAAAATGGCAATTTTGTCCTCTCAAAAACACCTACATGGTGAGCTGTTTTAAGTGTTGGACAAGTATTCATCATCTCACACAAGAGAATAATAGTATATGAATTAGCTTAATTCAAAATTTTTAAATATTAAATTATTTGTGTTGGATTTTTAAATTTATAAATCAAATTGCAATAAAAATAATATATTCAGTGAAATCCACCAGGAGAATGTGAGGAGGGTAAAATGTATGAAGACCTTATCTCTATCTCATAGAGATAAGAGAGGATGTTCCCGAAAGATAAATTTATAAACTAAATTTAATAAATAAAATTTGGTTTTTAAGGTTTTTTTTTTTTCAAATTTTTTGATAAAATATTCATAAAATTATATAATTAATTTATGCTTCAAAATATTTTATTAATCCTATCAAAAATAACAAAGGTATTTCTTAAGAAAATAACGCAAAATATGATATGAGTGATGACACTAAAATATTCAATTAATAATGAAATCGCATATAACAAATATAGCAAAAAAAAAGTCATAATAAAAATTATCACAATTTAAAAGTACTAAATCATGCTAAAATAAGTCTAAACTAATGTAAAATTAATGAATAGATTAATATTCAAATATTTATGAGCTATAATCTTTATTAGACAATTTAAAATTTCAAGTTAAACGGGAAATAATATGTTATAAGATAAAGACGATAACAACAACAACATATCCAATGGAACCCTACAAGTGAGGTTTGGGGAGAATAAAATGTACGTAGACCTTACCATTACCGCATAAAGATAGAGAGAGTGTTTCCGGAAAAACCTCGTCTCAAATGTCATAAGATAAAGACTATGAAAAAAATAAGAAATATTTATAAACTATATCAAAGTAACAATTTTACATATGAAATAAATTTTAAAAATTATATATAATCTCAGATTGACTTTTTAAAGTTTAAACCAAGCCAACTCAAAATACTATTAATCCAATTTTAATTCTAATTTCATTTTGTGGGAAAAATAAATAATGCTTCATAGTCAGTTGGGTTCGTGTGGGCGCGTAGAAAATGTAACAAACAAAAGGAATCATCAGCGGCAAGAAATTAAACGCAGAATATGAGGATCATTCTGTTATTCCCAACTGCCATGTCTCGTAAGTCGTAAGCAACCAAACACCGCTGTCACAATGTTTTTTTTATTGAATGTCCGAAATTCATTAGAACGAAACTTAAATTTACGTATTACAAGATTTAACTTTATTAAAACGAAAATAGATTTGATTTAAACTTGAGATCTCTGATTTAAGAGATGAGAAATTCTATCTATTCACCCTGCCACGATCTTCCTCAGTGACTTATTATTTTTGATATTCAGCCAAGTAGAAAGGTTCACGGTGTTGTTCACAGCTGTATGTGATTACTTCACTGAGCTGTACCTAAACACAGTTGTTTCCCGTGTTAGATTTCCTTCTACTTTACAAAAAGTGTGACCCTTTTCTTCACATTATTTTTATTTAAAAAAAACATAGAAATTGTTGTCCAGTCTTTTTCTTACGTTGAATTGTTTTTTCAGCTATTATATTTTTCTGATCTTATTTAATGTATCAAAGGGACTTAGAAAAATAATTTTTTATTGTTTAGTAGTATAAGAAATTGAGGATACAAAGAGAAAGTCGAGTAAGGTAATTTGGTTATATGTTTTGTTTCAATAACTTATATATATCATTGATGCATTGGTTCACGTGTTTGAAGAGGACGTGATATACCAAAAATCATATGGAAGAAAATTATTTCAAAAAATCTAAAATTATTTAATTATACTTATTTATTTTTTATTATTTCTACTCATTTCAAAAAATCTCAAAAATCCCTTCTTTCCATCCGGATACAGAAAACCTTTATCTTTATATCCAGAATTTGAAGTAATGTATCCAGATTGTTGAATTAATGTATATGAGTTACCAGATTTTTTAAGAATTTTTTGTAAATTGAAAAAAGGTAAGAAAAAAATGATAATCATGATTTATGTAAACTTTACTACTTTTCCCAACATTAGAACAACAATTTCTTCTTGAACAAGGTTAAAAAAATGTTTTAAAGAAATATTCTTTTTTATTTTTTTTTAAATGCTCGACCTACGGACTATTTATAAGCATGGATTAGGGAATCTCTTTAATTAATCTAATCTGTTACTTAAACGCCAACCGTTCCTTGTGATGATTCTATTCTATCTTCTCATGATAGAATTATTATTTATAATTATCAGTATTAGCAACCATTAATCATTAGGACAAAAGCAAATTAAATTACAAAAGTAGGGTCGTGTACTCCCTAAAAGAATATATACTCACTATTCTTAAATATATGATAGTATTATTTTCTAGTTGATGCTAATCATACATTGAGATCTACCTAAATTCTCCACCATACCCATTTAACAAATTCACTTTAGTTTCTACCCCAAATCTCTATAATTTAGAAAGGAGAAAAGGGAAAAGTAAGTACTACTCCGTCCCTTCTATATGTCGTCCTTATTATAAATAGATGATCTTTAATATACGTCATTTTATAAAATCAATGCATAAATGACACTGTTTTTTCTATTTTATCCTTGATAGCTAATGGTCTTTGAAAAAATATATTTGGCCAACTAGAAGAACTAAAAAAGCAATTAATAAATATTGTAACTTAGGAGATTCGAAAATGAGAGAAGGCCTCTCTATTTATAGCCAACAAAGGTACAAAAAACTTTTTGAATTCCTGGTAAAAAGAGATTTTGCTAACGAAGGGTGCTTATTGTGCCTTACTAGAAAGGTCACACCCGTCTAGAAAAGACATAATCTTTTAAAAAGATTATTAGGAAAAACTATGATCCTTTAGAAAAGTCACAACCTTTATTTTCATTCACACCTTTAAAAACCCAACAAGAAATAATTAACTTTTTAGCTTAGGAGACGGAACTGGTTTAATCGAACAGTGCCAGAATAAGAGGTTTAGTTGGTGAGTTATCGTCATATTATCATAATTCATAGGCGTTTTAAATCTTTTTGCTAAGAAACTGTGAAAGTGAAACTAGATTTTAAAAAAATATTTCCCTTTTTGTTTTGGTGCACTTTTTAACTACACAATATCCCATTGTTTTAAATTCGTGTCACATCAGGTCAACTATTTTGTGTATTCTTGCAAGGCTCGAATTGAGATTATAAATTAAGAATAAAATGATTTTGCAAATATAGAATGTCGCCTTTGCTTATATCGATTTTAATTTAGTCTTAAACTAGTATATCCAGGTGTATCACTCAATTTTGTTTTAACTCCATTTTTAAAATAAAAAACACTTAGCTCAAATATTGGTATAATTATTAGTCGAACTCTAATACTGATATTTAACATCAGATTGAAAAAGAAAAAAAAAGTAAAATCTCCGATTCGATTATTAGAGACGCCATTGACCTATTGTCACCCATGTGAATTATGTTATGTTCTCCTTAATGCAACGTAACATCCATGCAACGTGCCCTCTTCTCCCTTTAATAAGCACAATTAATATATTATACTTAATTAATATAACGTCGTTTCCTTCTAATTGATTGCTAATAATGCATTGATTATCTACCTAACCAAAGCACATGCTTTGAGATTATAAGCAACAACGAATGAAAGCAACAAAAAAATCATCGACTCCACAAAATGAAAAAAGAAAAAAGAAAAGAAGGAAGAAGTAACTTAAAAAGCCATGAGATTCTTTGGGGAGTACAAATTCCAAAACCTTGCTTTGGAAAAAAAAGGAAAAGGAAAAAGTTGATTTTTTCCAAGAAAGATATGAATTTTCAGATACTCACTCCGTCCGATAATAGTTGTTCACTCTACTAAATATAAATATCTAAATAATACTTCTCCACTTTCGAAATTAAGAAATAATTTTACACTTTAATTATTGTTGAACATCTATTTTTATTATAGTAGATAAATAAAAATAGACAGAGGAAGTAATATTTAAAGAAATAATATTTAGATGAATTTGTTATTTCTCCATTTACTCAATATTACAGTGGGCCAATGGACACTAATGGAGAGGTTAAACCAATTTAATTCATCTTGAACTTGGACACAAATAAAAGTACAGAGACTTTTTTTTAAATCACTATAATCAATGTCAAAGACATTCTTGGTGGATTTGGCCACATAATTAATTTGTTCATGTCTTTAATAAGTTTCACAGAGTTGTTGACCTGATCGAGTTCTCTGTAAGGTTAGGTATATACACAACAAAATGACTGTTACTAGTTAAAGCTGTCAAATTAAGCACTTCCAAGTGAATGAATTCACTTGAATGGTAGACGAAAGTCATCTAGCTACCATATCTGAAATTGTTAGACCATTTGTGGAACAATGTCCAATTTCTTCACGAGTTTCAGTCTCTGTCATAGCCGTCTCAATGAAAAATGTTGGTTGCTTGGGGACGGGTAGTTGTAGGCTATCGTTTGTGAGCATCATAACCACATTTGACATGGATGGCCTGTCCGTAGGATTGGCTTGAACACAGAGTAATCCTACATGAATGCATCTCATCACTTTGTTCGTTGGTGTTGATTCATTTGACAATACGGGGTCTATTACTTCTTCAAGGACTCTGCCTGCTTTCCACAACTCCCATGCCTGAGACAAATTCAACAAGTATGAAATTTTCTTGTTCAACTCAGGGATCATGCCATGGCAGATCCAAAACAATGTAAAATTGACAGATTGAACATTTAAAGTTATAAAATTTGAATAATTTTCACATTTTCGTGTCTTGAACCGAGGGTCTATCAGAAACAATATCTCAACCTTTACAAGGTAGGGATAAGTCTGCGTGCACACCACCGCCCAACTCGTAGGATTCCACAAGGTATGTTGTTGTATCATGTCAAAAGTGCTGGGATTAGTTGAACCCATTGAATAAGAACTCCATCCGCCTATTGATCATGCTATATTGATTATTAATGAGAGGAACTTACATACCCGATGAGGTTTAGTGGGCGTTCTAAGTAATAGCAGCTGTTGTTTCTTTTGCCACTCAAAATCTCGAGTAATAGAACTCCAAAATTGAATATGTCTGTCATCATCGACACAATGTCATTCATCTCATATTCTGGAGACATATAGCCAGTGAAAAGGCAACAACTTAGTACATAAGATAAAAGGACACAATGAATCATCATTGTTAAATAATTATACCTATTTAAGGACGTACTAAGTACCAACAATTCGCTCCGTGTTTGCTTTAAATTCTTGCATTCCAAATATCCTAGCCAAACCAAAATTTGAGATTTTGGGGTTCATATTGTCGTCAAGCAAGACATTGTTGGCTTTTAGATCTCTGTGGATCACCCTCAAACTTGAATACTTGTGGAGATAAAGTAGTCCTTGAGCAACTCCTTCGATAATGTTCAAGCGAGTATTCCACTTTAGTTAATCTTTTCTGCTAGGATCTGTTCAGTCAGAATAATAACGAGTTATTAGTTTTGAAATATGATTAACTAGGCAATTTAGCATTGAATTGGAAATCCATACCAAATAGGAAAAAGTCTAAGCTTTTGTTCATCATGTATTCATAAACTAATATCTTGTTTTCCCCTTCAATGCAACATCTTAAAAGCCTAACAAGGTTAGTGTGCTGTAGTTTAGCAATAAACATAATTTCGTTTTTGAACTCCACCAATCCTTGCCCTGAACTTTTTGAAAGTCTCTTGATGGCTATCTCTAGCCCGTCGAACAACATCCTCTAAAATTTTGGCTACTTAGCAGACATAAAAATCAGCTTTTAAACTAAAAACTTTCTAAGTTGTTTCCTTAAAAGCAGGGCCATAACCGCCCTCTCACAACTTATTGGAAGACGAGAAATTCTTGCTTAGTCTACTAGTCTTCTTGGTATTGGATAGGCGAGAGACGGATTTAGGATTTCCTAGCTCGTACAACACTTTCTCCATTTCTCGGACTTTGCCTAGGTTACAAGTGTAAAATTGAAGATTTCAAAGACAAATAAGTGTTACCTTAGGCTAATGCTAGAGTAGATGTATTGCTCACCTCTTGCTCTGAGTTTTCTTCCTTTCAGACAGAATAAGGAGCAAATAAATGCAAATAACATGAACGACACTGCTATTGTCAACCATATCCACCATTCTCGCTTCCTATTTGTCTAAAACTAATAGTCAGTATTTCTGATTTAAAAAAATTCACATAATTTACCTTGGGAATACACTATGATGCTCTCATAATATGATAGGCAACATGATCGGAGAAAATCACTTGTTCTAGTACTAGTAAATTTGGGAATGACTTGCAAATGAGAGTAATGCAGATTGGTGATATTACATCCTCAGCCTAAATCTCAAATTTGTATCACAATCAAACTACACATAGAAAATTTCGAAGTATTCAAAATCCAAGTGTTTATACTTAAAAATGAACAGAGTATGGAGTCTAAAGAGCAAAATTAATATGACATGATTCACTGACAAAGAAATAAATTTATAAAAATTTTGGAGCGTTTACATGCATATGTAGAGGGAGAATTGATGGAAATAATTTTTTTTTCTTTTAAATTTGTTGTATTAATTATTAACATAGAATAGTCCTAAATCAAAAATGAATTTTAAATATAAAGAAATTCCAATTCAAACATGAATCCTGAAACTAAGTAAATAAAGATTAAATTAAGAAAGGAGAGTTCTGGATAAAAGCATTCCTTTTGAGGTGCAGATAACTTACTTTTGCGTCGTGTTAGAATAAGATCACCATCTTCATCCAAGTCAAAATTGGTAGATGCAGAAATTGAATTATCTTCATCTGCATCAGTATTTCCTCTCAAAGTGGAATTTTCTTCAAAGTTGAAAAGAATAAATTTAGTTCTTATGCGATCAGGATCCTTATTACAAACCGAGTATTCCTATGTACATACACTCCAACAAGCTTCTGCCATAGCTTCAGATTTTCAGGCTATTCTAATAAGAAGCCAGCATACGAGTTAATTTCACCACCTTTTACTACTTGTTCAGATCAAACAAAATAACAATCTACCCAGCTCATTAGTCACTCTAGTAGCCAAGTACATCTGACATATGTGATGCTTACTATTATCACATAATTTTTAAAAAAACACCAGTCAAATATTGTATAATCAAAAGAAAATACAGAAGAAAATTGTAAATAACAAGAAAGAAAGAAAAAAGGAATTTCAAAATTTTCCAAGAAAATTAGAACATGTGGTGCTTAACTTCATGGAGCTAAAATAAGAGTTCCGATCAAAATGAAAGTTAACAATCTAGCACAGGTACGGACATTACTGTTAATGTACTGTTTATCCGGATGAAGAGGAAAAACTGTTTGTCCTAGCTGATCTTGGCTTATCCTTGGCCGTTTCAGCTGTATCATCCTTGCAATTTTCTTCTCCAGTCGAACTAGTAGGAGAGCCGGTATCTGAATTGTTCTTTGTTAAGCTCGCTCTTGATTTGAGATAAGGAGGAAGAATTGACTTATACTGCAATGACTTCTTGTCATCAGATTCTTCTTCAGGAACAATCTCAATCTCTGGTTTATTTTGTTGCCTTTCGATTACTTCAATATCTTTGACTGGAGGGGAATCATCAGATTTTCTGCTAAGGCAACTATGTTCATCATCAGGGACTACCTTTCTGGCGTAAGGTGAATTATGCTCCAACATATCCTTGGGCAGTTGTCCCCCCGTTGTTGTAATTGAACTTAGCAACTTCAAAATTTTCTTCTGAGGTGATTCTTCCGCCTTACCATGCAGATTGTGCTGATCCTTCTGACACTTGGTCCAGTCCTGCAAAAGAATCAGACAAAATCCAGATGAAGGCTGATTAAACGGGAAACTACAAACAGAAATGATAACAGAATGTAAAAAATTGAAATAACTTCCAATTCTTCATGGATCAAACTTTTAGACATTCAAATTTCAAGTTGGTTTAGATGCAAAAAAGAGGATATTATGAGGTTCTATTGAAGGGGTACTTGTTCTGACACTAGCGGATTGCATAGCTTCTGCTCCAAAGCCTTTGAATTCCATTCTATACCAGATTCTGATGCTATTTCTTTCATCAACTGAATCTTCATCTCCTTTGTCGGTGGCACTGCCTTTAAGTTCTGGAGAAACTTTGTAGGAAGAGAATCCAATTATTTTACAGATCGAGACAGAAAAGTGAAGTTGCATTTGTAAATTATATCGACAAATGTTATCTGATGGAGTAAACATGAGTGGCTACCTCTTTATTGACATGACATTCTAGGAAATTTCCATATCTCTCAATAAATATACTTCTTAGTTGGCGTGATTCTGGCACATCCGCGAATCTTGCTGCAGCAAAGATCAAAGATGCCACGGCTTCTCTGCACTCCTCAGGACATTCCCTACAAGCAAAAATTACCCAGAAATTGAGGAATATTTATTTGATCATTGTATTCAGCTCAGAATATCTGAAGATAGCTATTTTCAACTTTCATCCCATCTCACAAATTATAACACATATGATATAATAGAATGCTACATTGCTCAGACTTTCCAGAAACGCTGCTGCCCTTGTGTCAAATCATCCAACAGTATCATTACTTTTTGAAGTTCTGATATGCATCTAACATCTTTGAAGAGCCCGTGCAACGTTCCAACAATGTAACCTAATGAACCTAATTAAGCAATCTTGGGAAGCCAGCTAATGAAAACACAAATATCGACTAAACAAACTGCCAGACTATCAACAGCAACCAACAGGAATTTAAGTACACAGTATTCTAACAATTTGTCTCGCAGGGATAGGAGAGCATCACACGCAGAGAAAAGCAAGAAAATAATTGTTTAAAAAAACATACCTCTGTTTATACATCATAGAAAGATTATTTGAGATGTGGTCACAATACTGCTCCAAGAAATCATAACATCTAGAGAGATTCACCTCAGCCAGAACTCCTTCAGCCTGTTGCAAACAACCAAGATCCCAAATTAGAATAAATTGAGCTATCCACAGTTTGGAAAAGAAAGAAATCTAACAATTACAAGCCACTCGAATTTCTAGACTCAGGATTAGAATAAAATTAGCTCTACCAACTTATCAATTACCTATTTATCCTATACAACTTCCAAAATCCATGTTAACAATTATATAAAGCGATTGCAATTTATAGATGCTAAGTGACCAATCATTTATAATCTCTCTAACCCCACAAAGGTAGGGATAAGGACTACATACATCTAACTGTCCCCAAACCTTACTTGAGCGATTACAGTATATATGTGGTCATTGTTTAGTATTTTCTGGACGTAGATCTTCATAATATTTGATGAGAGAAAAATCCATTACAGGAAGAGCAGATGAAAGAGAAAATGGTATGTATTGCAGCATTTCTTGATCCTTGATCATATAACTAATTGCAATGATTTCAAATTCAGAGGTTAGTCGCACTCTAGCAACTTAACATAAGGCAGAGTTTGTTCACAACAACAACATACCCACTGAAATCCTATAAAGTAGTGAAAAGACGATTTTGTCTGAGGCGGAGTATTTTAATAAAGCGTAAAAAGTTCAAACAACATTTCCAAGGGCCTTCATGTTTTTAATATAGTATAGAATAGATAAGAAATAGAGAGAAAGCTAATAGAGATGTTTGTATATAGCTTTGAAAGCTAATTAGATGTTTGTATATTAGCTTTTAATATAGTGTAGAATAGATAAGAAAGAGAGAGAAAGCTAATATATATGTTTGCAGAACACGCAATCTGATCAAGCCTAATATTGCAAGTAACTTAACAATTATTCAAAAAAAACTAAAAAATTAAATATATACTTCATAGTAACTTTGAAAGCAAATTCAAGAAGCAGAACACGCAATTAGATCAAACCATGTTTCAAGATCAATCAATTTTTTTCTACTTCTTCATGTCCCTATTTTTCTCCTCCTATGCATATTGTCCTAAATCAACTTGCAATGAAGTTGAGCTTTCATATCCATTTTGGAGACTTGACAATTACAACTCTAGCATTTATCAGTACTGTTGATTATCCATGATTTGGAATCAATTGCTTAAAAGATCAACCACATCCGGTTATTTACCTTTCAGACCATCCTTTCTACGTCGCAAACATTAGATTATACAAAATATTCTCTCACTCTAGTTGACACTGATGTTTTTGAAGTGTAATGCCCTAGAGCACGTCACAACCTTACATTAGAGAAATTGTCGTTGGAGTTTTCCGATTCTCATTTGAAACTTACCTTCTATTTCAATTGTACGGAACCTCTACGTAAAGCTCTTTACGCAGAATGTTTGAAATCAGATGGACACGACTTATTTCTACGTTGGGGAAAGTCAGACGAACTATTTGAATTGGTTTGGAATTTGTGAAGAGATAGTGGTGACGACGATGGATAAGAAAACTTCTTGATCAATGACTGGATTGAAAATTTTGGCCTGGTCATGGGAAAGGGTGTTGTGCTGAACTGGCGGGGTGTGCCGGAGTGCGGCCAACAGTGTGAAGAATCAGACGGGAGGTGTGGTTATAGAAATTCAACCCAGACATTTTTTGCGCTATTGCGAGATGTTTTCGTTGAGTTTGAACATTGCAAAGGTACACCCAAAAACTCTTGCTATTTATCTTTGCTCATTCTTACAGAACGTTGCATCTAACTCTCCAAATTTTGTTTTTTTAACTCTTAGCTAATTTCATAAATTAGTAAACTCTTTGTTGACTTAACCCATTAAGGAGCTTTTTTTTGGACTTCTGGAGTACCGACAATTATGATAGTATCATTGTGTATTCTCAAGGTAAATTATGTGGAATTCTTATCAGAAACACTGACTTACAATTTTTGACAGATAGTAAGGAAAAATGGTGGATATGATTGATAATAGCAGTGTCCCTCATGGTATTTGCATTTATTTGCTCCTTTTTCCATCTGATACAAAGAAAACTCCGAGCAAGAGGTGAGTAATACATCCGCTCTAGCATTAGCCTAAGGTAACACTTATTTGTCTTTGAAAAATCTTCAATTTTGCATTTGTCACCTAGGCAAAGTTAGAGAAATGTAGAAAGTGTTATACGATATAGGAAATCCTAAACATTTCTCTGCCAATATAATACCAAAAAGACTAATGGATTAAGCATAAAGTTCAGGCATGATATACATATTTTCAGCCTAAAAACTATGAATATGGCCACAAACAATTTCTCGTCTTCCAATAAGTTGGGAGAGGACGGTTATGGACTTGTTTATAAGGTAACAACTTAGAAGTTTTTAGCTTAATCTGATTTTTATGTCGGCTAAGTAACCAAAATTTCAGGGGATGTTGCTCGACGGGCAAGAGATAGCCATCAAGAGACTTTCAAGAAGTTAAGGGCAAGGATTGGTTGAGTTCCAAAATGAAATTATGCGTATTGCTAAACTACAACACACTAACATTGTTAGGGTTTTAGGATGTTGCATTGAAGGGGAAAAAGAAATATTAGTTTATGAATACATGATGAACAAAAGCTTAGACTTCTTTCTATTTGGTATGGATTTTCAATTTAATGCCTAATTGCTTAATTAATCAAATTTCAAAACTAATAAGCCGTTCTTATTCTGATTGAACATATCCTAGTATAAAAGATTCACTAAAGTGCAATACTCGTTTGAACATTATCGAAGGAGTTGCTCAAAGACTACTTTATCTACACAAGTATTCAACGCTGAAAGTGATCCACAGAGATCTAAAAGCTAGCAATATCTTGCTTGACGACAATATGAACCCAAAATCTTAGATATTGGTTTGGCCAGGATATTTGGAATGCAAGAATTTGAAGCAAACACGAAGCCAATTGTTGATACCTAGTAAGTCATTAAATAGATATAATTATCTAACAATAACGATTCATTGTGTCCTTTAATCTTATGTACTAAGTTGTTGCATTTTCAGTGGTTAGATGTCTCCAGAATATGCGATGAATGGCATTATGTCGATGAAAACAGACATATTCAGTTTTTGCTTTAACCCTCCGGGGTTGGCCCAATAGGAGTAAGTTTGTGTACACACCACCACTCAACTCGTAGCATTCCACAAGGTATTATGTTGTTGCATCGTGTCAAAAGTATTGGGATTAGTTGAACCCATTGAATAAGCACTCCATTCGCCTATTGATCATGCTATCTTGATTATTAATGAGAGGAACTTACGTATCCGATGAGGTTTAGTGGGCGTTCTAAGTGATAGCATCTGTTGTTTCTTTCGTCACTCAAAATCTCGAGTAATAGAACTCCAAAATTGAATACGTCTGTCTCCATCGACACAATGTCATTCATCGCGTCTTCTAGAGACATAACTACTGAAAAGGCAGCAACTTAGTACATAAGGACACAATGGATCATCATTGTTAGATAATTATATCTATTTAAGGACTTACTAGATATCAACAATTGGTTTCGTGTTTGCTTCAAATTCTTGCATTCCAAATATCCTGGCTAAACCAAAATCTGAGATTTTGGGTTCATATTGTCGTTAAGCAAGATATTGCTGGCTTTTAGATCTTTGTGAATCACTTTCAGCGTTGAATACTTGTGGAGATAAAGTAGTCTTTGAGCAACTCCTTCGATAATGTTTAAACGTATATTGCACTTTAGTGAATTTTTCTACTAGGATATGTTCAATCAGAATAAAAACGGGTTATTAGTTTTGAAATTTGATTAATTAAGCAATAAGGCATTAAATTGAAAATTCATACCAAATAGAAAGAAGTCTAAGCTTTTGTTCATCATGTATTCATAAACTAATATCTTCTCTTCCCCTTCAATGCAACATCCTAAAAGCCTAACAAGGTTAGTGTGTTGTAGTTTAGCAATAAACATAATTTCATTTTGGAACTCAACCAATCCTTGCCCTTAACTTCTTGAAAGTCTCTTGATGGCTATCTCTTGCCCGTCGAGCAACATCCCCTGAAATTTTGGTTACTTAGCCGACATAAAAATCAGATTAAGCTAAAAACTTCTAAGTTGTTACCTTATAAACAAGTCCATAACCGTCCTCTCCCAACTTATTGGAAGACGAGAAATTGTTAGTGGCCATATTCATAGTTTTTAGGCTGAAAATATGTATGTCATGCCTGAACTTTATGCTTAATCCACTAGTCTTTTTGGTATTGTATTGGCAGAGAAATGCTTAGGATTTCCTAGATCGTATAACACTTTCTACATTTCACTAACTTTGCCTAGGTGACAAATGCAAAATTGAAGATTTTTCAAAGACAAATAAGTGTTACCTTAGGCTAATGCTAAAGCGGATATATTACTCGCCTCTTGCTCGGAGTTTTCTTTGTATCAGACAGAAAAATGAGCAAATAAATGAGCAAATAAATGCAAATACCATGAGGGACACTGCTATTATCAATCATATCCACCATTTTTCCTTCCTATCTGTCAAAAATTATAAGTCAGTGTTTCTGATAAGAATTCCACATAATTTACCTTGAGAATACACAATGATACTATCATAATTGTTGGTACTCCAGAAGTGCAAAAAAAAGCTCCTTAATGGGTTAAGTCAACAAAGAGTTTACTAATTTATGAAATTAGCTAAGAGTTAAAAAAACAAAATTTGGAGAGTTAGATGCAACGTTCTGTAAGAATGAACAAAGATAAATAGCAAGAGTTTTTGGGTGTACCTTTGCAATGTTCAAACTTAACGACACCATCTCGGCAATAGCGCAAAAAATGTCTGGGTTGAATTTCTATAACCACACCTCCCGTCTGATTCCTCACACTGTTGGCCGCACTCCGGCACACCCCGCCAGTTCAGCACAACACCCTTTCCCATGACCAGGCCAAATTTTTCAATCCAGTCATTGATCAAGAAGTTTTCCTATCCATCATCGTCGTCACCACTATCTCTTCACAAATTCCAAACCAATTCAAATAGTTCGACTGACTTTCCCCAACGTAGAAATAAGTCGTGTCCATCTGATTTCAAACATTCTGCGTAAAGAGCTTTAGGTAGAGGTTCCGTACAATTGAAATAGAAGGTAAGTTTCAAATGGGAATCGGATAACTCCAATGACAATTTCTCTAATGTAAGGTTGTGACGTGCTCTAGGACATTACACTTCAAAAACATCAGTGTCAACTAGAGTGAGAGAATATTTTGTATAATCTATGTTTGCGACGTAGAAAGGATGGTCTAAAAGGTAAATAACCGGATGTGGTTGATCTTTTGAGCAATTGATTCCAAATCCTGGATAATCAACAGTACTGATAAACGCTAGAGTTGTAATTGTCAAGTCTCCAAAATGGATATGAAAGCTCAACTTCATTGCAAGTCGATTTAGGACAATATGCATAGGAGGAGAAAAATAGGGACATGAAGAGGTAGAAAAAGATTGATTGATCTTGAAACATGGTTTGATCTAATTGCGTGTTCTGCTTCTTGAATTTGCTTTCAAAGTTACCATGAAGTATATATTTAATATTTTAGTTATTTTTTGAATAATTGTTCAGTTATTTGCAATATTTTGTTACCTATACCAACTTCATTTATGGCAAATTGGTGCATAATAAAGTTTCATTATTTAGGTGGATTGTATTATGATTGATTCTCTCTACCTTATTTGATTTTGTCATACTTCTTACTTGTTTTATTTATGGCTAGTTTTATTTAACTTTTGCGTTAATTCATTTAAAAAATAAACAAACAATTGTAACCGAACAAACAATCGCACTTTGGGTACAAGATCGGAAATTCCATTCTCTTTTTTACCATAAAAAATCGAAGAAAAGAAAGAAGGGCGAGATAAACAAATAAAGAGCTAACTTTCTTTATTATTATGTAAGATTAGAAGGTGCAAAATGAATCGGCGCAGGAGCTGCTACAATTGCTTCAGCGGGAGCTGCTGCCGGTATTGGAAATGTTTTCAGTTCTTTAATTCTGTTGCGAGAAATCATTCACACGACATTCTGGATAACAAGTGTATTCCACATAATAATTAAAAAAAATGAAAAATCAACACCTCCTAACTAATAATTCTAACCCACTAAATGTATAAACTTGAAAGGAAACAAATCATAAGTTAAACAATTTCCATGAACACGAAAATAACTATTATATAATTAACCTAACATTACAAACAGTAACCCCCAAAAATATATAGACATATCATCCAGTAAAACAGAGCAAGGATTAAATTACTTGCAGAAAAAAGAAAGAAAGAAAAGGAAATATATATATATATATATATATAAAAAATAAATATATAAATAGTTTGGTCGGAGCTCATACCTCGCCGGCAATCTAAAATGGAGAAAAATAAGTCACCTCATTAGCACCGAAAACATCTTTGTAAAATTGCACGAGTCGTTGGCCTTCGGCGCCTCATCGAACAGCTGCGGCTTCACCGTCGTGAAGATGATGGCAGCTACCCGAGTTGCTTCCTTCACAGCTCCTGCTCCATTCTGTGCTTCTTCAGCCATTGTTTCCCTGCAAAACCCTTGCCAGGAGAAGAACTTGCTACTGGTTCACTGGTGATTGTGTTTTGGAGGTGTGTTTGGGGCTTGTTTGGAGATGATTTCTGTATTGCGTCTTGGGTTGGTTTCCGCTGCCTGTTGTGGTTGTTCACTGGAAAAGGTGAAAAAATGAAATGGGTTGTTGGGTCTCGCTGGTGGAGTCCAGTGGCAGCGTGGATTTTAGGCCTTTTGGGTTATATTTTTGCAGTTCTTTGGTTGGTTTTCATGGGGTTTTGGGGCTGCGTTTTTGGATTTTCAGGTGGGTTTTTTGGGACTGAAACAGAAGTGGTTTTGGTGGTATTCGGCAGCTGACTTTAAGTCATTTTTCGACGGGGTTTGGGGGTCGTTTCGTTGCTGATTTGTGGTGGTTGAAGGGGGGTTCTGTGGCTGTTTGAGGAGTGGTTTCAGGTGGGTTCGGCGAGGAGGTTTTGGTAGCTGTGGAGTTGGAGCTATGGTGGCTGGAAATAGGGGTTTTTGGGTGGTGGTTTGCTGGTGTGAGAGGGAGAACAGAGATGAGAAAAAGTTCATCAATGGTGGCTGTTTGACGGAGGAAAAAAGGGGGTCTGGTTTTGGGTTGTGTTGGTGGTGGGGAGATGAGGGTTTTCTGGCAGCTCACATGGTGAAGCGGGAGGAAGAAACAAGGTAACAAAGGTTCGAGAAAGAGAAGACTTTTACAGCTTGTTTGGACGGTGGTTTTTGATGGTACGGTATGGTTAATAAGCGAACGATGTTTGTTTTGATTGTTTCATTAATTATATATGGTATGGTATGGTATGGTTTGGTTTCATATGGTTCTGTAATCATGAAAATTCTCACTTTTTGAAATCACCAATTTGGTGGTATCCCATGGTTTCTTTATTTTTTTTTCCAATTATACCCTTATTTAAATCTAAATAGTTCTAATTTATCCTTTATTTTTTATTAAACTTTACCCTAATATATATTATTTTTGTATTACTTATTTTTCTCTGCATCAACTTTTGAAACTTTTTTTCGCCTCCAGTTTTTCTTTGAGTTTTTTTTTAAGTTCTTACTTTTTTTTTTATTTTTTTACGTTGTTTATATGGTTTGGAGATAAATTAGCTTGTACGTTTCCCTACTTGATTTTATGTATTTATTTTAAAAAAAAAATATTAAAAAAATATTGATAAATTTAATATTTAATAGGCCCCTGTACTTGGTCCCGTTTGTCACCTAGGACCTTATACTTAAAACTTTGCCAACTAAACCCTTGTACCCACTCAAAACCTACATTTTAAACACTTTTTTCTGATCTGGCATCCTACGTGGCATACCAGACCTGGTGCGTGAGTTTCATTCCATTTTGGAGTGTGAAAGGTTTGTAAAAACCTCTTTAACATTCATCTTCTTCCCCAAATATCCAAATATATAAATCTCCATTTTTTCTTCTCAAAATTCTTCAATTTTCTTCTTGTTTTTGTCTCTTCAAACGAAATTTCTTGTTGTTAGCCATAATTTCTTCTTGAATTTTTTTTTTTACTAAAGTGGGTTTTGCTCTTGCTCTTGTTTTGATTCTCATTTTCTTCAAAGAACTCATACCATATATTAGTAGTCACTCCATTTATAGTCTTTTTTCCCCTATTTTTCTTCTCATCTTCTTGATTTCAAGTTCAATTTCTCTTTTTCTCTCTTATCCATATCAAACAAATTTCATCCATTTTTTTCTCAAAAAAATTTCATCCATTTTTTTCTCAAAAAAATTTCATCCATTTTTTTCTCAAAAGAATTTCATCCATTTTTTTCTCAAAAAAATTTCATCCATTTTTTTCTCAAAAAAATTTCATCCATTTTTTTCTCAAAAAAATTTCATTCATTCTACTTTAGCTCATTCTTATAGAATTTTACATAAATGGTCTTCTTTTTCTTGATTTGGGTTTGATCTAACTGGAAAAGACAACTTTTTTGGTAATTTGGAGTTGGATATTTGGTGGGTTTTGTTTCTTGGGTTGAATTGGAGGTGGGGGTTGAAGAAGAAAGGGGAAAATGTTGAAAATTATGAGGATTTTGACTTTTTGACCAAAAAAAAATTGTAAAAAATAAAAAATGATGTGGCAAATCTGATCTGACATGGAATGTGACATCAGCGCGATTGAGAGACACGACGAGTTGGAGGGGTTAAAATTGTAGGTTTTGAATGGGTACAAGGGTTTAGTTGGCAAAGTTCTAAGTATAAGGTCCTAGGTGACAAACGGGACCAAGTACAAGGGCCTATTAGGCCATTCCGCCTTTATACTAATTAAGGACATTTTTGTAAATTTATAAGTTACGATACAATACCATACAGTCAAATCAAACAACAAATTATCATTAAACAGTAGCAACCCATACAGTTTATCCAAACATTGTATGGTATTGTACTGTACGATACCATACCATACCATACAGTACCATACATTATGAAACCATAGCAAACCACCATCCAAACAAGCTGTTAGGTTTTACCAATGTAAAAATTTGATTATTATGACTTCAAAATTTAATGGGTTAAAAAAATATGGGTTAAATCATGGGCTAATTTGAATATACGCATATAATTATATCTAAAAAAAAATAAAATATTATACTGTGTTAAAATTTAAAATTAAATTAATTATACTAAAATATCAATATATAAAAAGGTAAGAATTTTTGGAAGCGTTGAACCAAAATTGCGTGTCGACTTACACAAAATTTAAAAATATTTATAGTATATTTGAAAGTTGTTTGATTTAAAATCAAAATATTCATTTTTTTCAAAAAATAACCATGCACAAATCAAATAGTACAAATAAATTAGGCTTGAGAGAGTGACAAATAAATTACAATAAATACAAATTACTCTCTCTATATCGATTAGTCATGAAATTTAAGGAAAAAAATTCAATCTTGTGATTTTAAATTAAACATATGTCAAATATACTAAAAAATATTTTAGTTTTGTGTCTTAGACATATCATGTGAAAAATTAAAATATTAAAAAAATTATCAAAAAATAATATTTTGATGTCATAACAAAAAAGTTGTATAATAATAATATTAATTTAATGCACTGAAATAAATAAGATAATGATGGTATAATTAAGTTTTAAAAATATTAAAAATAAATAACAAATATTAATTAATTTTAATTCAAAATTTGATTAACTTTTATAAAATTCAAGAATGATGTACATCTTCAATTGAATACCCGAAGTTGCTTATAGAAACATGAAATAAGTTTTTATTGTGTTGTTAAAAATCATTTTGTAAAAAAAATAAAATAATAATAATAATAATAATTATATGCCCTGGCATTCCGTTAGGAGAGAGTACATTTTGAGAGTAATAGGAATGTTAGGTGATATTGTGGTCCTAAAAGAAAACGAAATAGTATATATAGTAACCAAACATAAATGACTATTTACTCAATATTATGACAATTACTATATTAGACAATTTACCCAAAAGTAAAAGAATGACAATTCACTTATTGGTGTGTTGTTACCCTCAACTATGGCTGTAAGCGGAACCGGTAAGTACCGATTTCGGTCCAGTTCCGATTCGATTTCGGTGCCGGTCTGATTCCAGTACTTATCGGTAGGATCCGGGAGAGGGGTACCGGTAGGGGGACCAGGAAGGGAGGAGGATTTTGTACCGGTTCCGATCCGATACCGGACCGGTAATTCCGGTCCAAATTTTTTTTTTTAATTTTTTTAATTTGTTACCGTTGGTGTGGGGTCCACCAACGGAAATATTAATTTTTAGCCTTTTTTGGTCCGTTTTTGACCGTTTTATTATTTATTTATTTTTTTCAAAATTCAATATTTTCTCAACTATAAATCTTTCAAAAATAGTCGAAGGGCATATTTGAGCTATTTTTAATAGTTTCAGGGTAATTTTGACCCTTTCATTACCACGTGGATATCTACGTGGACTGCCATGTGACAAAGATAACGGTGTAAGGGCATTTGTGGTCCAAAACATAGACGGCAAGGGTAGTTTTAATCCAAAAATAGTTAAAGGATATATGTGAGCTATTTCGAATAGTTCGAGGATAATTTTGATCATTTTCCGTTAATGAAATTGGTATATGATAACAAAAGAATTGCAAGTAAACTGAACAATTATTCAAAGTAAAACTAGAACAACTAAAATATTAAATATATACCTCATGATAACTTTGAAAGCAGATTCTCTTGAAAGCAAATTCAAGAAGCAATTAGATTAAACCATATTTCAAATTGTGTGTTCTGCTTCTTGAATTTGCATTTAAGAAATGTATTTTTCCTAATAAACGTACAGACTTTAGAGGATTTTTGTTTAATAATAAAAAAACTTTACTACAAATCAATCATGAGAAATATTTCACAATTAAGGATGTACTTAACAAATAAACAAATGGTTAACAAGAACAATAAAGATGTCCTTTGGTCTAGATCTAGCCAGAGCAGATCAAGATTGAAGACACCAGGCACCTGCACAATATAGTCATACATAGTTTATCGGAGGCGGCAGCATATCCAAGACATGCAGCTACAGAGAGGTAATGGAGGAAACAGATAACGGCAAACCTCATGATTCAAGCAACGAATCGGTGGAAGACCGACATGAGCACGAGAAGCTCACCAGCAAATCAACACCAGGAAGGAAAAAGAGTGAAGAACACGAGAGGCACATCAGATCGAGCAACTGCAGAGTCATACATAGAAGTGGGGAAGGAAACACGGCACATCGCAAGATACAGGCGAGGATCGGTGGAATGGAAGGAAGAAGAAGCCGACAAGCTCATGGAGAATGGCACCTACAACAGTGAAATGGGGGAGAAGAGTGTAGAAGTGGTAGGTGGGAAATGGAAAGTCTAGGGACGGCTATAAGTCCCTATATTGTCGGGTCGGAAAACATCTCGGAATGGGCCAAGAAATTGGGCCTCCGAATCAATGTGTAACATGAGACATTCTGTTTTTATGTTTTATTAATAAAATGGGCCAATAGCCCACGTAATTAAACCAAAAAAAAAACAATAAAGATGGAAGTTTTCATGGTCAAATCAAAGTCAAAATAAGGAGACAAGAGTAAAGTTTATCACCGGGAGGAGCATTTCTTGGTCAGATCTGGATATTTTATGGTGCAACAAGAGAACGGTGGTGGTGCTTTGACCGTTGTTCGCCGGAGCCATTTCATCGTGCTTGAGCCCGTTTTGATGGAGAAAACGACTGGGTTCTTCTGGTGGTTGGAGATTCTTGTTGTTGTCGGCGTTTTCTAGCACGGGGAGAGGGTGGTTTTGGATGTGTTCTTCGACGATTTCGGGTCATTTTCAGACGGAGTTTGGGGAGTTTTTGGTCGATTTTGCTGCTGCGAGAGGAGGGAAAGGGTTTTGGGGGCTGGTCGCCGGCGGGTCTAGGAAAAAGGAGTAAGAGCGGTGTCGTTTGGTGCGTTTGGTCGCCGGAAAAAGAGGGGCTGCGGGAAAGAGCGAAATGAGTTTGGGTTTTTGGGTGAGATTTCGCCGGGGTCGTGTGGTTGTTCCGTGATTGGTTGCTGTTTCCAGCGAAGAGGAAGAAGAGGAGAAAGGGTTTCTCACAATTACTTCAAACTACTGGATATCTCAAATTGGATTTTAGACAAATTTCGAGTGGTCGTGTGGTTGTTCCGTTAGTAGTTTTTCTTGAAAAAATCGGATTTTAGACTACTTGGATACCTACTGGAGTGTGAAGTTGAGGAAGGAGAGAGATTTCCGGAGACATATATGGAGAGAGGGTGCAGTGACAGTAGAAGATTGCACGAAGCTAATGATGTGTCAGAAGACACCTTTTTACAAAACACGTAATCCATAAATAATCTCAAATTAATTTATAATAATAAATAAATTTATAATTAAATATTAATACATATTTTGTATTATATTTCTATCATTAATAAGTGCCACTTTGGTGACGACCAAGGGCATTTCTGTAATAATTGCTCTTCCCAGTGGCATTATCAGCGGTGGCATTTCTGTAAAATGACCATCTTCCATGGGCATTCATCCACCGCACCAAAGGGCCAATGACCCCTTTCCTTACCCACGTGTCCACTCTAAGCAGCCTTCATTGAACCCTTCTTCCTATCCCTGGGATTCCATGGCCGCGGTTCTTGGTCTTATTAGCTCTCACATATACATGTTTCCTGTGGTCTTCAAGCCGCCATTTTCACGGGTTGCTTGGTTCTCCGTCCGTGCTTGAGATTTAGGAATCGCCATTACCCAGGTATTTCTAAATTTTTTCTTACTTATTTGTTGCATTTTTGGTGGGCACTTTCTGCACAGCCTGAAAAATCTTTCAGACGGGGTACTTTTTGGCCCGTACATATTCTGTTTGTGGTGGGTTGAATTGGGTTGCGCCGATTTTGCCATGCATGTTACTTACACTTCGGTTACTTCGAAATTTTGTGCGTCTTTGATTTTCGCAGTTGCATTGTGCATGTACGCTGTTTGATAATATTCCTATCTTAGTTTTAGGTTTCCCTCAATTTTGGGGAATGAATTTTGCGGGTGTGACTTGATCATGTACTGTGTAGGTTGTTCTGTTAGTGTTCTGTATGAAGTAGCTCATCATTCAACTTCGCAACATTGCGTTGAGTTCTGGTATCCTGTTACAGTTTCTTCGTCTTCTGTATGAATGTATCTTTTAAAATAGGGAATATCATATATTGGAAGAATAGAAAATTAGTTTTTAACAAAAGGAAATTAAAAAATTGAAATGGACAGTGTAAAGGGAAGTGCTTACCAAATTTGATAAAGGCATAAGGTCTACCAGCAGTTTCAATTTGACTTCCATTGACACACTCAAACTCATTTCCTGAATTTGGTGGTTGCGAATTCGGCATGCATGTGGCTAACAGCCTGTGCCTGAAATCTTTATAGCTCAATTCCGTGTGTAAGGTCTTTCGTAATATATTTCGGCGCACTTCCGACTTGCTTCTTGCTTGACTTGCTGCATTTCTCAAAAATTCCTCTGGTTGTAGTAATTTTTCGTTGGTATATCCTTTGCTTTGTACTCCGTTGAATTTGCAGGTTGTGATTTCCGCATGCACGCTGCTGACTGTGTGCACGTAAGGTGTTTGATAATATGTCAAGGTACAATGTGATTTTTGTATGTTAGTTTTCTAATCTAAAAGGAAGTTCTCTACATGCGATATTGCTAATTGGTAGACTTCGGTGACCTATTTGACAATCAACGATGCCTGCATGCACATCTCACGTGATATCTTTTACTGTATCAAAAATGCTCTATGAAGCACTTGGAAACCTTTTTATCTTCGTCTCTGTGTGTGTATGAAATTCAAAGCATTAAATTCAATTTTCGGTTCGAGGTGATTTTAATATCTATTAAAAAGAGACTACTATTATTTGAGTAATAAGGTATTAAGTGGTTCAGTCACTCTACACCATAGCATCTTTCACATCAATCTATTCTGGTCTTTAAATTTTGTTCTTTCATTATGTCATAGGCTGGTGAATTACCAGCTGAAGCAGGTATAATTCCAAGGGCAGTTCGCCAAATTTATGGTACACTTGAAGCCCAACATGCAGACTATAGCATGAAAATGACCTTTTGGGAACTACACAACGAGGAAATCATTGACTTGCTAGCTTCAGAAGAGCCCTCAAAATTTCCAGAAGAGAGACAAAGGAAGCCCATATCCCTCATGGAGGATGGAAAAGGTTTAGTTGTTGTGAGAGGCCTTGAGGAAGAAGCAGTATATAGTGCAAATGACATTTATAACCTCCTGGAACGAGGAGCAGCCAGGAGACGCACAGCAGACATTCTATTGAACAAGCGAAGCAGGTAGGAACTATTAGCATTCATTGTTTTGAAAAGTAAAAGTGAGCAACAAGTAAAAGATGCTCTTCTTCTGCAGTCGTTCTCACTCTGTATTTAGCATAACTATTCATGTCAAAGAAATGACCGTTGGAGATGACGAGCTCATTAAGTGCGGCAAGCTCAATCTTCTTGATTTTGCAGGATCAGAAAATATTTCTCGATCAGGTGCCCGAGAGGTATGATATTAGTATCACAGATTTTGTGCTTAATGATCCCTTGTTGCTATTATATAACAGTTCATGCTTAATGATCCCTTGTTGCTGTTATATAACAGTTCATTGATTATCAATAATCAAGTAGCACTGCTGTAGGAATGCAAATGTCCCGGTGAAGTGTTAATATCCATAAGCGGAGAACCTATCTTTAGTTAGGGATAGGAAATTATATTTCCCCTTGTCTTTCCTTCATTCGACTTCCATGACTTACCAAAAGACTAACAGATGTTAAATTAGCGCCGGGGAAATTTATGCTTAGGTGTGACATAAAAGCAATACTGGTATCTCTCAAGCTATCCAAGTAACTGTAAAACTAAATGACAAATTAGTATTGGGAAATGCTTCGAAATAATTCCGTCATTCTTCTGAGTGTTGCTAACAAGTCCTGGACTGCATTAATATTGATGAAGGGAATTCAACTCACAACACATATATCGGCTTGAACTCAAGGTCGTGCAAGAGAAGCAGGGGAAATCAACAAGAGTTTGCTTACTCTTGGTCGTGTCATAACAGCTTTGGTTGAACACTCCATCCATGTACCTTACAGGTTTGTGTCAAGAAACACTTCTTTTGATGTTTTCGCTTTTCTCCCTCTTAAATCTTCTTCTTTTGAATTACACAGGGATAGTAAGCTCACAAGACTCTTGCGAGATTCACCAGGAGGAAAAACAAAAAGTTGTATCATTGCAACAATTTCACCCTCTGCCCACTGTCTCGAAGAAACTTTAAGCACGCTAGGTTATGCACACCGTGCTAAAAACATCAAAAACAAACTGGAGGTTATACTGTGGTTATTTTTCTTATTGTATTTTCCATTTGAAGTGTTATATATGTAATTGAGCTGGAAAAAGCTGTCTTTCAGGCTAACCAGAGAATGTCCAAGGCAGTGCTGCTCAAAGATCTATACTTGGAACTAGAAAGGATGAAACAAGGTACGTTAGTGCACTTTTTTTTCTCTGTTTTCTTTGTTCCTCTACTAGGATGCTTTTTCACCAATTGTGTCATTTGCCTTTGTCATCAAAGCAGATGTTCGAGCAGCAAGAGAAAAGAATGGAGTTGATGTTCCACATGAAAGATTTTTGCAGGATGAAGCTGAAAAGAAGGTATACTTGCTCAGATTATAATTTACTCAGTTGGGATCGTCTGTGAGTCTATCTGAACGCAGTATGCCCTTGAGTAGTGATTTGGACTTTAACAAGAGATTGTAGTGTTGTCTTAAAGTTACTTTACATAATCGATCAATTCTGAATAGGTTATCTGGAGTTAAATTGTGCAAAATAGGACAATTCACTCTCAAGGACTTTCCTGCCCTTTATGATTTAATTAAATTTTTATATGTCATTGTTGTATCTTATAGGCAAAGGATGAGAAAATAGAGCAGCTGGAGATTGATCTAAACATTAGTGAAAAGGTAAATTTTGGCATTGATTTCGCTTTTACTTTATTTGTTAAAGTCTTTAAGACCCAAAATCGTTTGTTGTATGCATTTACTGGATGTTCCCCTTGACTCAACAGCAAATTGACAAATTCCGTGAGCTTTATCTTAGTGAACAAGAAGAAAAGTTGAACCTCAAAGCTGAATTCAAAGACTGCCAGGTAATGCTAAAGAAGAAGTTTGTGAATCATGCATATTGCTTCTTTTTCTGGAAATAATTCATATCTTCCAAATATACCCAGGCGAATCTGGAAAATAGTAAGAAGGAATTACATGAGCTTCAAGAGAATTACAGGATTGCTATTTCAACACTGAAGGAAAAGGAGTTGATTATTTCTAAACAAATACATTCAGGTATGTGAAACTCTTAGTCTACGGGTGAATTTTTCTTTGTATGACCCTTGTCTACCATCATTACGTGATTATTCTGTTACTTGCAAACAGAAAATTGTCTGATCGATTGTGCAAAGAAAAAATTTGCAGAATATTCTCCTGATGGTACACTATCAACTCTACATGTTATCATGAATCTCACCCTTTTAATGTTTAAGTCTGTGTTAAGAAGTAAAATGGTCTCTCTAAGTTTTCTACTCTTCCCTATTCCCTATTTTCATAAACAGCTTCACTACCTCCATGAGGTAGGGGTTAGGTTTGTGTACACTCTAACCATCCTCCCAGACTCCACACATGGGATTTCACTGGGTATGTTGTTGTATTAGGACTTCCAGGCTTGCAACCATTTTTCTGATGTTTTGAAGTAAAATGAACATGTCATTTTTTAGTATAAGCAACGGGTGCACTTTTCTGAAGGTTCTATTTAACACAGATCACAAAGACAAGCTGGAAGCAAATAATCAAAATCTGCTGCGTACATTTGGTTCACGGCTTGATGATAGCTTAGGTGACCTGCACAAGGTTATTCACGGGTTGATATCCCAGCAACAACAGCAATTAAGAGGCATGGAGGAGCATGTCAGCTCATTTCTTGCCAGCAAATGTGATGTAAGATATCAAATTCTGAGCTGTCAAAGTACCTTCAGTCATACCAAGTTCATTGGTTGAGGAACTGAATACCCTTTAATACCACCAACCAGGTTACTAAGGTCATGGAATCAAAGATCAACAAAATGACTGCTACATATACTTCTAGCATGGCAAGCTTGAAGGAGCTTGTTGATGCGTTGCAGTTGGAAGCTTCTTCTGATGTGGACCAGATCAAGTCTAAAATATCATCTCAAGCTACCACTGTTGAGAAAGTAAGAAATCTCTGTGTTTCTTGTGTTCATACTGATTCAGGTTATTTTAAATTAAGCGAAAATCCTTTCAATGCAGTTCCTTATAGCTGCATCTTTGGAGGCCAAAGATTTCATTACTGATATTAAGAATTCTCTGGATGGACAAAGACAAGTACTAGATTTCTCTGCTAAACAACAAGAAGAGGTTAGTCAATTTTACCCTTGTATATTTTCACTAGATACATATGTAAAGCCTTAAGATCCATATATAAAGAGTTGTTACTAGGTAATTAAAAATTACACTATACCATTACATGTACAGCTGCCTTAAGATCTCAATGATAATTTTACAACTTCTCTAACTCTGAACACCTCATTCTTTCTCCCGCAGCTAATCCAGCGACAACTGAAGTACCTGCAGTTATTGCCTTTCATCCATCTAGCAATGAAGCAGTGTAGTAACATAATCCGTACAAATACTTTGCATTCCAAAAATGCCTTACCGATGTACTCATACAATATGCTATTCTGTCTGAATTATCACTTCTGTTCTTAAATCCCATTTTCCAAATGCATTTACGTCCTTCATGATCCCTTCGCCCGTGCATCGCACGGGCACCACAAATCTAGTATTATTATATAGAAAAGTCAATGAATGACGACCAATGGCAATTATTGTAAATATGCTTAGTTTCAAGGGTAAAATGCTATCAGTGATATTTTTAGCTAATCATCCACTCCACTTTCTTTTCATTCTAGATCTTTCTCTTTGTCTCTCACAACTTCATCTTTTCTTCCCTAGCTCTCCAAAGTCCAAACACTAACTTCATTCGTAGATCCAAACAACAATAAAGCGTTAACTTCTCAGTTATGATATTTTTATTTTTTTACTTCTCCTCTAAACTAATTCAACAATATCATTTGTCTTTGTTTTAGCATTTGGAGTTCATAAAATTTTGTTACAATTTGCTTTTCCCTCATCTAAGCTACTTTTATTTTTGTTCATTTCAAGTTGTTCTTTATAATTTATTTTTATAGTATCATCATATATCCATCTTCGGGTGAGAGTAATACTAAGGTGAGCATTTTCATGAAATTTACAGCCTGTTCTTTGTTAAATTCCCCTTGAAATCACTTCCCAGTATTGGGATGTATTGATTCCTCCTTAAGATATGCAGGAGTAGTTTAACATAGTTGCAAACGAATTAGTATGACTGATATTGCTCTGTTTCAGCTCTTGCTATGGCTACTACTTGGTTGCTCTCAAATTAGAAAATCTTTTCTATTTTAACCATCTACAAAGACTTTTCTAGAATAAACATATAACTTATTTCATCAATCACTTTATATCACTCTCATGACATATTCTAGAAGCATATCCTTCACCGAAAGATTACTCTTCCCATTCTTGAAAAAACTTTCAATAATTTCTTACTGTTTAAGGTGTAATTTTGTTTATATCTTCTTCTTTTTCCTTGTATTTTTCTCGAATTTCCTTAGATGGTCTCTTGGTTATGTACTATTGGTGGCATTTCCTTTGTCTATAAAGAAAATGATAAGATTGAAACTTGGGTTAAAGAAAGCCAATTTTTTTGTAGTTGTAGAATTTGTTAAATAGTTCCAATTAAATAACTTTTGGATTGTTTATATTAGAAATTAGGTATCTAACCCCAAAAGATGAGGAGCAATTAGTTTATGTTCTATTCTTTCACCTCCTTAATTTTTTCCTAATCTTTTTTCCTTTTCTCTATCTTTTTTGCTTTCTTATGAATTTTTTTAAAAAAATTAATGTTGAATTCAAATATACAGTAATTGATTTAAGGTTTTGTTGTCACTGATATTGTTCAATGACATCTTTCCATTTTCCTACGGGATTCAGTTCGTGAAAGACACCCATCAGAACCGTCAACTGAAATGAATATGGTCAGCAATAAACTCTAATATTTCTTCATCATCCACTTTTCTTACGTGCTCGCTTTACATCGAGTATTCCAAGAAATATCCTGTAATTAATTAAAAAGATGGTGCAAACGAGGTTTCAGATAAGTTTGGTGCAACTGCTCTTTCAATATTAGCAGATGTTGTGTTGCCGCAACAGCTAGAGGTATTTCTTCTTTTTTTATCTCATCGTGAGTTTTTTTCATTCTGTGATGTTCAAGGCTATCATTAGAATTTGATGTTAGAGTTGGAAATCTTACTTTTTTTTACAACTGTCTTGTGCTTCAATAACATTGACACGAACATATCACAACCAAGGAAAATAGTACAATTTTTTGCTTATTTGGGTGGACGACACTTACATATCTATTGGACTAGCTACATCTATATGGATAGCATCAGGAAATGCTACGTGAGCTTGTGCACTAATCCACACAGCAAAAATTAGTTCTCCCTTCTTTTTCTTCCCTTTCTTGTTTTCTAGGCGACACCACTCTAGAGCCAATGGACTATCTTGAGCAACTCATATTGGAATTTCATGTAGATCAACTCAAACAAAGTCATCTTTCAACATATGCTTATCCTTAACCACAACATCCAAAAGGGAATATTGCATTCTTTCTTTAGCAAAAGCAAATATTGTATTCCATTTTAGATTTTGATTTTTCTCGTAGTGTTATCTTTAGAAGAAAAATCTTGTGCTTTCACGACTCTAAAGGTCTTAGAAACAGGAAGTGCATAGGTTCTACGAGGTCATATATGCTTAATATAGTAAGTAAAAAATAATTGGCGGATCTATGATAGCAATAGGTTTGAATTGATGGAAGAAACTATTGACTGCCTAGATGTTGTGGGAGGCAACCGTTTCTGTTTAAAAAGTGTGTGGAAATCCATCTCACTTCGGCCACCATATATCTTATTCTTCAGTTACTTCCCAAATTATCCTTTTGGTGTTCCATCATCTTTTACTTTTTGTATGATATGATAGTATTCTTCTTGGATAAGGGCATCAAATGTAGTAAATATGTCATTGAATCATTTTCTGCATTATATTGTACATCTTCATTTTTTCTTCCTTAGGTTTAGCTTGAGGTGTTTTCATGTCTGCATTGTGTAGTTATTTTGGATGCATGAATATATACACATAGTTTCATATGTATATTGCTTATAAGTTGCTGATATCACATTAAACTATTGTTTTAGTCTAGAATTCTATATTAGCCATGTCTTGAGTGATAGTTGCTCTTCCAAATTATGGGAGAAATTTTGTTGAATGTTGTTAGCAGAGGCTCTTATTTATTGTCTAACTACCTCTTGTCTGCATAGTTGCATCTTAAAGCATGTTTCATAAATTTTGTATGCCAAAGTATGTTTTGATACTCACCTTGTACTATTTCCATTCCCACCAGAATCCTACTAATGTCGTGAAGCATTGTATCTCTAATATGCTAAATTAAAGAAAGACTGTGATCTTGCGAAGCGGGATATAAAGGTTTATAATCAAGCTACAGAAGTTGTTCCAACAAATGAGAAATTATGTACAAAATCTACATAGCTCATGCAGCTGAGATATTAAGTGTTCTAAGAACACATGAGAGATATATGAATAAAGAATTGAGTGAGGACTTCCATACAAGGAAATGAAAGTTAAGTGCTTAAAGTACGCTAAATATATAAAGCCTAGGAGAGATTGATCATGCCCATGCACTATACAAGAACTGATCACAATTCGCATACCCTATATCTGACCCTGATTTTTGGAATAAGTGTAATGAGTTTGAAGTGCAACATGTTAACAAGGATACGCGAGAGCTCCGTATGAAGAGGAGTTTATTTGCAAGCTACAACCAGGTAAAGAAATGCTCAATTAATGATACACCTTCCACTCCAGTCTCTTTGACCACGTTGATAGCCCATCTCAGCTAGCCACTACGCACACGACAATGGAGTTTGGGTCATAAGTGTTTATATGCTTATAACAATTTAATTCTAAATAAAAATGAGGGGATGTTTTGACACCCTTAAAGTTTATTTTAATCATGTTAGGAGAATATTCAATACTTCTTCAGAGGATAACACTGTCAGCATGTTGTAACAGAACCTGCACTATGTGATTGTCACACACCGTAACAGATTTATGATAGTGCTTGGGGGTTCATGAAGAAGATGATCTTCAGTTTCATGGTGCCAAGGAAGCTAAAAATAGTTTGTCTAATTTTATTTATGGAAAACTATAGCTGAATGAGGATCATCTTTGTCCCAGTTGAAGTAAAATTGTATGTATTAAAATTAGAATTTCAAGTACTGACAAAATGACATATTGTGGTTGAACGTGAAGGGTCGCCTAAAAAACTATTTTCTCAATGTGAAGCATTGCAATTTACATGATATATTTGCTTGGCCTACATCTTCACCAGATAGTTATATTGTTAGTTATTGAAATGTATTTTAATTAATACGCAACAATTAATATATAATATCATTTATATGTGATTTAATCATTGATATTTGTAATTTTACATCTTTAATAAGACTAAACATTGGGCCCGTGCTAGCACGAACTATACTTATCTAGTATACAAAATATGAACAAAAACTACTAAATTTTCGTGAACCGATACAGGAAGAGTTTAATCCACACTCCTCTGGTTATGGCAGCATTGGCTCTATGGATTTTGGGGGTCGAGGAGGAAAGAGGGTGTGATGCCTCAAACGTAAAAAATAGAAAAACATGTATGTTGCTGGAAATCATGAAAATTTATTTATATATCCTTGTGAAACTCTCGTATGTATATCCACATGAATGGTCCCGCACTTTGACTAAATTTGATATTACCTCCATATATTTAACCCCATACAATGCAATCCAAAAATTACAACTGAATTAGATTGGTAGAGAATTTATTTGAGGGGTTATTTTTTATTGGTTAGGTGGGGTTTAATAAGTTAGGTATAAAGTCATGGTAATAGTTTGAATTGAAAATGATTGAGAGAGATATGTGGAGTATCCTAGTTGATTCACACTTAATATAAATATTATATTTATTTAATAATAGATATTTTTTGTATATAATTTTTTTTAATATTTATGTAATGCATTCTTTTATTAGTTCGTTCAAGAAAATAAAAGTCACTTTCTTATAATTAATTAAAAAAAATCTAATCTTAAATTATTATTTTTTACCCTTAATAAAATAATTTCTGGTTATACAAATACATTCATTATGATCTCGATAATAGTGAATCATATGATCCTAGGAGTCGTTGGTTTCGCACTCCAAAATTATCTCGAGATCATAATTTTTAAACTAATTTTTAAGTATCTCATTTTATATCGCGTACCAAATAATTTTGGTGCATAGAGGAAAAAAGTGTCTTTATTGATTGACAACTTCAGACTCCTTAATCAAAAATGGAAATTGGTGGTCTTAGAAAATTTTGCTTTTATACTATTACAGTATATCTTGTCATATTAGAAGTAATTATTATTTCTACAATATCTATTGTTTGTTAATTAAATAATGGCAAGAAAACACAAAAATAGACGGAAGGTTCAAATTTGTCATAGAAGGGGTATCTCAATTTACTATGTGTATCTGTTATTATTATTATATAAATAAAAATGCACTATCAATATTTAACAATATGATGATTATTATAACACTATTTGTCATGATATCAGAATATTATTAGTATATTTTGTTGACATCCCGAAGGCGTAACGTCGTGGCAACTCACAAAAAATAATTAAATAAAAGAATATTTAAAAAGAAATAATTTAATTTAGGATTTTAGAGTCGCCGCCTAATTTTAAGAACAATTAGGAAACCAATTAATTATTTACAAAAATAGTCTGCGAACCAAAAAATTACAGGTAAGGGTTTAAGTTATTCCGAAGGGAAGGTATTAGCACCCTTCAAAATCCACAACTGTGGATCCCGGCTGAACTCATTTTTTTTCCAAATCGAGGAGGAGATACACAATATAACACATGTATAATAATCACAAAATATACACAGAACAATGAAATAAATAATGACACGAGGAACGTCTTAATATTTGTATAACATCAACAACATACACAATAATGAATAAAGAAAGAATAAACTAAAATTATTCCGTCTTTTTTTTTAATGGGGAGGCCTCAAAATCCGACGGATAGATTCGTCATTGGCCAAGTCTAACAAGTGATGGACTTGAACTAATAAATTTGATTTTAACATGTAACAAATATGAACATAAACTAACTTTTACCGTCTTTTTTAATGGGGAGGCTTCGAAATCCGACGGATAGACTTTTCATCGACCACGTTTAACATCTAATTTCTTTTAACACATAAAATCGCATAAAACAATGTAAACTAAAATGCAATAGCCTGGAAATAATAATTAAATGACAACAACCTAACTCATTGAAAATTTTAACCAAAACATATGAAATTTATCTAAATGACCACACAGTGGCAAGATATTGAACAAAATAAAGCAACAATTGTTATAACAATGAGAAAAAAAAAATAACAATAAACACTAAACACAAATAACTAAATCAGCCATGCAGATTATTTAAATTACTAAATCAACCAAATACATAATTCTAAAAAAGAAAAACAAAAATAAACAAACAATTTAAAAAGAACTATGACATTCTGGATAACAAGTGTATTCCACATAATAATTAAAAAAAATGAAAATCAACACCTCCTAACTAATAATTCTAACCCACTAAATGTATAAACTTGAAAGGAAACAAATCATAAGCTAAATTATTTCCAGGAACACGAAAATAACTATTATATAATTAACCTAACATTACAAACAGTAACCCCCAAAAAATATATAGATATATCATCCAGTAAAATAGAGCAACGATTAAATTACTTAATAAATGACAAGCAAAAAAAAAAAAAAAAAGGAAATACAGATATATTTATTTATATTATATTATTATATTATAGAAAAGCCAACATTGAAGACGATCAAGGGCATTTTTGACAATTCAAAAGAAGACTCTGCATTATTGGGTTGTGCTGTAGCTTTAAAAATATGAACATAAATACATAATAACAAAAATATCAGATAGTTTTCTTTAAATGCCAATTGTATGCCCTTCACTAAATGATTCTTTTACATGGTGGACCCCAAAATAGTCTCTTTTTATGAAATTACTATATGGAAACAGTACACATTTTCCTGAGTACTCATGGGATAATTATTTATTTATTTTTTCATTTCAAATTTTTATGCACATTAGAGTCTTATACAAAATAAATATTGTATTGGATAAAAAAAATATTAGTAAATATTTTAGAAGGCACTTAAATATCTACACTATTTGAAAACGATTACAAGTTGAAACTTTTCATGTATAAAAGAAATTTAGAAGTATGGTTCATTAAGCCTTAAAAATTAATATAAATACTCTAATATATTTTTTAATTTTGTGATTTGGACTTATCAAAAAAATTATTATGAAAGTGGTTCATATATGCTCGTATAGTTACACAAATAGTTTAGATATGCATTTTTATTTTACGCGAGTGAAAAATTAACTTTAATTTTTTTTTCTTTTTGATTCTTAATTTAAAAACGATTTATGTATGGATATATTTGATCCTTCTAGCAAAGTTCAAGTGTGTATTTGATCATTTTACAAGTGAATTATTTTACGTCTTTGATCTATGACCAATTTGAATATTTTTTTAATGATAAGATTTATGTTTTTACTCATTTTTTTAAAATTTTTTTTATCATAGATGCCCCGATTAATTTTTTTTTATAAATTACAATATAGCCGCATTTTTTTTAAAAAAAAAAAACTTTTTCTTCCTTTTCCAGTAAACCTTCTTTTTTTTTTTTTTTTTTTGTTATTTTCACATTAAACAATGAAAAAATAAGAATAAAAAGCCAAAAAATTATAAGGAAAAAAATATATAAGGGAGATATTTCAAATTCAAATTATCCGTTGAATCAATATAGTCTAAAATTCACGTGTGTGAAGAATCAAATATACCCTGGAACTTTGCTAGATTTATTTATTAAATACCCTCCTACATGATTTTTTATATACAAAATTAAAAAATATTTTAAATTATTTTTTTCACATTAGACAAAAATGGTTATTTGAGATATTTATATAATGGGAAATATATTTAGGTCATTCTTATGATGATACAAGTGTTGGGCTTAGTTAGTAAGTGTAAATTGGAAAATGAAGATTAGAAGAATAAGAAAATGTGGGGGAACCAAGTGAAGGAAAATAAAGAGTCATTTCTCCCCATCGGTAAAATACATGAAAAGTTTTGTCTTTATATATATTAGGAAACACTTCTTTTAACTCTTAAAGAGTCAAGTAGAAGGGACCCCTCGTATCATCTTAGTCGCTCGCTTCGCTTCGACTTCGAATTCGGCAAATGATGTGATTAATTGATAAATTTTTTTGAACAAAATTTATTTAACCAAGGACGACCAAGGGTATTAATGTAATTTCATGTTTAGATATTTCATACTATATAACAAAATATCTATCAAAAAATATATCAAAAAAACTAATAGTTTTAGAAGCATCTTTTATAAAAAGATGAAATGGATTATGAGCAAATAGTTCTAGAGACATCATTTATAAAAAGATTAAATTGATTGTAACCAAGGGTAATTTCATGTAAACATCTTTCTATATATAAAGGGGGAATTTTCATAAATAACCACCTAGTGAAACATAATAGGCTAAAATAGCCACAGTTTTAAAAATAACATTTTATAGCCTTTTGAACGTGTATGTACTTTGTATAAAATGGTATTACACTAATATTTTATACAGAAAAGAATAGCTGGCATTTAATGTTTATTAATTATTGATTAGATACAATAAAGGAAACGTTTCCTTAAATAATGGAATGTCAATATATTCAATATTTATTACCTATTATGATACTGTAAAACATAAAACCGAAAAAGGAAAATACTGTAGCACGAGTAATGCTGGAAAAAAAAAAGCCGTTGATCTATACGAATTCTACTGAGGTAAAGTTGATTTTTGATTTTGTTTTTTTATACGTTTGATCGTGTGATTTCATACAGATTCCAAGTATGCATATATATACTTGTGATGTATAAAAAAATGCTTGAACTGTAGATGTGCTTATGCAGTTGTATAATGTATTGGCGAAACACAGTTGTATAATGTGTTGGCAGAACACAGTTGTAAATGTATAATTACTCAGACAGTGTGCTTGAATAGAAAAAGTGTATAATAGTATACGTTATACATAAATGCTATAATGTATTGGCAAAACACAATTGTATAATGTGTTGGCAGAACACAGTTGTAAATGTATAATTACTCAGACAGTGTGCTTGAATAGAAAAAGTGTATAATAGTATGCGTTATACATGAATGCTATATTATAACTTATACATAATAATGCCATTTACATACCATTTATATAAATGGTATATATAAATACATGTATAATAATACCACTTTACATAAATTGTATACATAAGTGTATAACTTGTGCTTTTAATGTGAAGTATAATTTTTTTATACAAACATAATTTTTTTTTATACAAACAAAATAAATTAATTTCATGTTTATATGTTTACCTATGTGTCTAACATTTTTTTAATTAAAAAAAAAATTGAACCTGGTTGTCCTCTTAGATTTCATTGGTTTTGTCAAAATCAGAGCCGTCCCCATTTTTCTTTGCTTCGCCACTGCCGGAATTCAGATCCACATCTTTCCTCTTTCTTTTTGAAGTGCTTGGCCGATGAACATTGTCATTCTGCTTCTTGGATCTAATTTCTAAACTAGTCCTATCTCTTGCAATGCTTCCTGCAATGGGCTCATCCTCTTGAGTTATCCCAACGAAAAAGAAGGTAAATCATCCATACTAAACTTATCATGCAAATTTATACTTCTAGTTATTCTCTTAGAGGTTGATTCGTCGGCCATTATAGTGTAAGCTTGTGATTTATCCGGCTGTTCAAAGATTTAGGGCATGCGATTTTATGTAAAAAATGGGTGAAACTGAAATTTTCAAAACAAATAATAATTTAAAAAGCGCCAAAAAAATGGTATTAAAAGTGAATAAAAGCTGGAAGAATAGACAGAGAAGATTAAGGAAAATATTTTGAAAATCTTACCTGCTAAGATTGAAGGAGCAAGAAATGGAAGGAAATCTTTGAATTCTTGTAAAAAAGAGAGAGAATAAGAATGCTGAATTTTTTTTTGGTTTTATACAAAGTGTGCTGGGACCCACGAATTTATAGTCATTTTTTTTTTAAAAGGTTAGTTGTTTGTGTAATTTTTTGAATCTGTAGTTAATTTATGTGATTTTGTATTTAATGTTTGCTCATTTATGAAATTTTCCCTATATAAAAAGATGAAATGAATTATGACCGTGGGTAATAATGCAGTTTCACGTTAACAAAAATCTACCAAGAAATATTGATCTTTGAGATAGTAAGACACAATGATTTGTAATTATTCCATTTTGAAGAGTGTTAAAACTTTTAGTTATTTTGAATTTTTCTATACATTTCATTTATTTTTCATAAATGAAAAATTCAAAGCATAATTTCGATTTACATCATGCAATGAATTTGTAATCTCCTCTATGAGGATGTTCGTTTATAGTATGGGCTACACAAATACCAAAACAAACTACCACTGAAATCTAAGAACCATTTCGGAAAATGAATGTCATCTTATAACTGTTATAACTTTATAATAGCGCTTATAGCACTTTTTGATTTGCTAGCTTTCCTTTTCTTGATCTCAAATTCACTCAGGAAGCATCTCAATTGACCATTAAGAGAAACTCTAATGACATATTTCTCACGGCATTTGACTTCGAGAACTTTTATATATTTTTAAAAAATAGTTTGACAATATTATTATAGCTTATCCCTTTTTATTATATCACAACAACATTGATCTATGATGATCAAACTACAAAAAAGAAAAGTCGTATTTATTCTTTCAGAATCTTAATAGAGCACTCATTCTATATAACTTAAAATTAAAAATATTTGAACATCCACGATACAATATTTCTGAATTCACCATCGTATATTATGACACTTATATATATTACTAGAAGGTTAAGTAATGCACTCGCTGAATGTTAGGTTATTATGACAGTCATATATACAACAAGAAGGTTAGGTAATACACTCGTTGAATGTTAGGTTTATTTACCTTGCAAACTAGAGATCAATTCTTAATTAATTATATTTTTTTATTCTTTTATCTAGAAATGTTTTTATTTTTAAAATTTTTTAAATTCATGTCTACGTAAATCAATTGGTAGCTGATTAAAGTTATGCTCGTATTAATAATGTGAAAATTAGTTATAAGTGAATATATATCTTATTTTAGCTAGATATTAGTTATGCATCCATTAGTTATACTTTTGAAATCCTCTTATAACTTATATATGTATTAGTTATGTAAAAGTTTAAATTATCAATTGACAATTATATATATCATATTAATTAAAATAAATAATTTATTATTTATTTATGTATCAAATATCATATAAAAATTAACACAAAGGTGTAGCTTGTCTTTTTATCCAACTACCAAACTATAACAAGGCTAGAATTGAATGAAAACTGCAAAAAGTGGGAAAGGGTAGATGAAGTCACTTTAAAGTGAAGTTGTGATATGATTTGCCAATTCAATTTAATGTGACTAAACGAATTAATTGTGCCCATTCTTGTCCTTTTATTTAATGTGACTAAACGAATTAAATTTATTCCGTCTACAACCTATCAAAGCATCAAAAAATAGGTGAGAAAAAGATGGGAGCATTAACTCTAAGTTATTTAGATTGCAAATTAATGTAACTCTTTTATATCACATCCATTAGTCTTTCAAGTTGAATATTGTACTAATAATAAAGTATGAATTATTTACCACAAGGCTTCTTTTAAACAAGCAAATAAAAAAAAATCAAATAACAAGACTTGTTAATAGTTTATCTCGTGATTCCCATGACCTATATACATCAATAATTGAATGTTACAAAGTCAATTAGTCCCTAATGAATATATTTATCCACTGGTAACACTGCAAACTGTACTACTTCTTGACCTAAACTTTTAAAATATATTTTGTAATCCCAATATAATTATGACATTACCACCTAACTTTAAGAGTATTCATATCCACCATTAATACCATGCACTATGTGTAAGTGTGATACAACTGTACGTGCTTATAATTATCTTCATATATACAAACATGTATAGACCATTAGCTCAATTAATCGTTATATAAAGATCATCATTTCATCAATTTTTTCTGTGATAAAAAAAAACAAATTTTATATCTAACTCAACTCCAAATTTTAAGACGACAGACCAAGATAATATCAAAAGACCTATATTTGATGTGAAAAACTCAAAGAGAAAACCTTGTATGCCTAGGCCAACTATCTTGAGTGTGGCTAACATAATATGATCCAAAAAAAGAATTGAGACGAGTCCAATTATAATATTATTATTAAAAATCATACTAAGAGACTATCACCATCCTTTATCGATGGAATTAATTATGTAAAGGATCATCATCTCCATTAATTATTATCTACAGTATCTTTCATTTTTCTTATACATTAATGGACCATAACTCTATTAAAATAGTCAAAGTAATAAAGAGAAACAGCTGGAGCCAGTGAAATTATTTATTACGCCTTTCAGTATAATCAAAGAGTGGGGCTAATTTAAAAAGAAATGAGTGCTCCATGGAGGGTACTTTTTGAGTGAGGCAAAGCAAGAATATTAATTTTATTGATTCTCATATTTATATAAAGATGATTTTTAAATATCGATAATTAAATTCTAAACTCAATATTTATATCTATAATAATTTTTTTAATGTAAATATAACATTTAACAAAAAATTATTGAATTTATCTAAATTCGTACCTAAACTTCTAGTCCTAGTATTCTGGTATTGGATCATCCACCCCATATTATATCTCTCTAGGCAAAAAAATATCATCCTTTGGAGAATGGGACAATCCAGTACTTTTGAATTTGTGCTTGGCTACACCAATTATTGACTTCATTGGGGACCCAAATTTTTATATATAGTGACAAAAGATGCTAAGGGATGGGGGGGTCTAATCATCCCAAAGGAGAAGCCAAAACTGTTATCTTCACTAAAGAACTTCTAATTTGGACCACATCAAATATCATGGTTCAATCAAAAAGAAATTGAAAAAATGGCTAATAATGTGAGTTCAATTTCAGTATAGAACAATAGAAATGGGGACCCAATGAATTTTTTCAGTGAGGTTGATTTATGGAGCAAATTGAAAGTGAAAGAAATAACCTTCTACCTACCATTATCTTTAGATAATCAACATGATAGTGTAACATTTATTTGAAGTTGTCTTTTAAGTGACTTAAATTCATAGAAACTCAACACTTATTCCGTCCACTTTTATCTATCACATTTCGATTTTAAATAATAGCATTTGTTTTCATTAAGATTTAAACATCTAAATCTAAATACATATTTGAATGATTAAGAATGTGATTTGCCAATCCAATTCAATGTGACTAAACGAATTAATTGTGCCCATTTAATAGTGCAATTTGTCCATGCATGGCCGCCACGTGAATGTGCATGCACATTTTCAGACCTACCCTATATATAAGTCATTCACTACTAGTACGACTTTTTGTGGGAGCAAAACAGGCAATTCTGACCTTCATCTGCACTTGCGTGTCACACATTCTTTTTAAGCTTAACTTCATTAATGAGCTCCTGTCTCTTTCTGCTTCCATATTTATGTGCATTTCAACGGCAGGCTCAGCATTTTTGTGAGTAATTTTTGTATCCAATTTTTTGACAAAGGATATTTATTTGATCATCTTTAAGTGAATGTAACTCCATCCTTATCATCTTAGGACATGAGTGGAATAGATTAAATAAGGCCAAATACATAAATAGACTCCTAAACTTGTCCTCATTTTTCACTTAGACACCTAAACTAAGACAAGTTCCTAATAGACAACTCAACTGCTAAGATTTGATCCCATTAAACACTTTTATCCTACTTGACACTCTTCGGTACTGTTTTTTAAATTTTTCAGCCCAAAATAAATAGTTGCGGTCCAAAATTTTTTTTTTCATAAAAGTAAGTTCTCAAAATTCTCAGTTATCCAAAAAAAAATTTTTTCCATAAAAGTAGGTTCTCAAAATTCTCCGTTAATCATATGCGAAAAAAATCATTACAATTTTAAATAAAATTTTTTTGCACATGGTTAACTGAGAATTTTTAGAATCTACTTTTATGAAGAAAAAAAAATTTTGGACCGCAACTATTTATTTTTGGCTGAAAAATTAAAAAAACAGTACCGGAGAGTGCCAAGTAGGATAAAAGTGTTTAATGGGATCACATCTTAGCAGTTGAGATGTCTATTAGGAACTTATCTTAGTTTAGGTGTCTAAGTGAAAAATGAGGACAAGTTTAGATGTCTGTTTATGTATTTGGCCTTTAATTAATATACCATTATATCCAAATTTCAATATTTATTCTCCATGATTTTGTTTCCTTCTTAAGAGAATATTTTGGCTATAGATTATATATGTCCAAAGCAACCTATTTTCCCAAACAAATCAACCAGTTTAGAGAAAAATTATTTTAGCAAAAATGGTCAAACACCAAAGTTTCTTTATTTTGTTTATCACTGTTATTTATTTTGTTGAAGCATTTGAAAGTACAGAGGTAGAAGCAGATTTGCAAGCCAATGGATGGAAAAGTGCACGTGCCTCATTTTATGGTGACATAAAGGGTGGTGAAACCATGCGTAAGTTAATTCTTTATATTATATGTTATTGAGATGGTGATTAAGCTAAAAAAAAATTATACATGAAAAAAATATTCAATGGAAATTGTTCAGTTGACAATCTTTTATTATTTGTGGCTACAACACGATGCTGAGATATGTTAACACATATAGACTAAAAATAATTTTCTTTTCATCGTATTTCACCCACCGTAGCCATTTTCTGTCCAAATTTAGGAAATTAGGATCGACAATGTGAATAAGCTCACACTAACAAAAGTCTATTTTATTTTCATTTAATTTTACTATTTTCATTTCGACTTTTTATTTTCTCTTTTATACACCCTCCCTTTTATTATAAATGAATTTCTGATACTTTTTCTATGATCCAATTAATGATTTCTTTTCAAAGACCAAAGATGTATTAATTTTTTCCTTTCAAGATTACCCTTTCCTTTAATTTATGGAAAAATGTGGCGTTATAGAAGCGTTTTCACCTATGCATGATTAGTTTGATTCTTTTGAGTAGTTTCATTATACTCTACCCTTTCCAGATTTCACGAGTAGAATTTCACCGAATATGTTGTTGATGATAATGTTTTTTCATAACATACATATTAACATTTGTAACAAATTTATTTGAATACTATATTGCAGAGGGAGCTTGTGGTTATGGAAACTTATTCCAGCAAGGTTATGGCCTGGAAACAGCAGCACTAAGCTCAGCACTCTTTCATAATGGAGCTGCCTGTGGAGCTTGCTTTGAAATAATGTGTGTCAATGCTACTGCATGCCATCCACGCCAAATCATAACTATAACTGCCACCAATTCCTGCCCCGCTAAGAACACAAAAAATAAAGAAAAGTTGTGCAATCCTCCACAAGAACACTTTGATCTGTCATTGGCAATGTTCTTAAAGATTGCTGAGCACAAAGCAGGAGTTGTCCCTGTTGTTTACAGAAGAGCCGAATGCAACAAAAGAGGAGGAGTAAAGTTTGAGATCAAGGGAAATCCTAAATCGATTCTTGTTCTGGTATACAACGTGGGAGGTGTTGGAGACGTTATCAATGTCCAAATTAAAGGATCTAACACTGGATGGCTACAAATGTCGCGAAGTTGGGGACAAAATTGGCAGACTCATCAGCAGTTGGTGGGACAAAGCTTGTCTTTCCAACTACAAACAAGCGATGACATATGGATTCGATCTGATGATGTTGCTCCTGCTAACTGGCAATTTGGTCAGACATTTGAAGCAAAGAATAATTTTTAATGATTATGTATTGTGGAAAATGAGTAGTATTTAATCAAAGATTATTTATGATCTTTTCTCTAAGTTTTGAGCTTCCAAATAAATTCTCTATATTTGAGTGGACATTTTATTTTATTGATTTCTAATTTAAAAATAATACTTTAATTTGTTTAATATTTTACATAATAATAGCTTCCAATTTCTTTCAAATTCTAGTCTAAATCGGGACAATTTATTGGCTCAATTTTAAGTTTCCATTCATGCTAATTAAATTTGGATCACCCATTTTAAAATTCTGATCTGCCCCATATTTATAAAATTTTAATGGACTATTACTTCGTTGTATTCCCCGGCAACAGCGCTAAAATTTGATACGCCCAAATTTACACTCCAAAAGTAATGCGGTCGTTGATCAAATATAGAATTCAACAAGAGTTGAGGTCGATCTCACAGGGAATGCGTGAGAATAAATCTGTTAGCACCCTTTTTCAAATGTAATCTCTATTCCCAAAATAAAAATGCATAAAGTAAATAGGCTGGGAGATGGGGTGGGGTGGGGGGGTTGATGTTGTAAAACTAAATCCCTAAAGTAAAGTAACTAACTCGTACGATGATTTCTGGACTTCCGACAATTTATGAGAAGCTAAGGTTGTGTTCCCCATGACGTCTCATACGATAGCCAAATTTGTGTGGTAAACCCATTCATGATTACGTTTACCAAATCTAACAAGTTATATAACACCTAGTTCACCTCACGGTCCTTCTTAGATGTATTTCATTCATCACCTTCCGGTCTCAAAATGTGTACACTTTTAACCCTTGTTCTAGATCTCAGAATACTCTTACCTTTCGATCGGTCTCAAGTACTTAGATTAGGTTATAAACCCCGAATTTCTATTGTAGAATCCTTTTCCTAATCACTACATCCCTCCCGGGCATGTGGCAAATACAGACTTATCCTAATGCGTCGACTCATTAAGAAAGAAGTCAAAGCAAAGAATATTAAAATGTATACGATAATTAATCAATTCCAAGGTTCACCCCAAATTCGCTATTTTATTGATTTGTCATGATTCCCACAACCTTAGTTGTGAGTTTAGCTTAGCATATTCACAATAAACAACTCGAAACAATGTAAGAGAAACATGATAAGAAACTTACTATTGATAGAGTAATAGATTCAAGTGTTACAATTCCTCAAGAGAGATTGAAAATCCAAAGATTTAATGTAAAGTAGAGAGAAATAATGTTCTCTTCTTGTTTTCTATCTCCAGCCGCCAATCATAATGACAAACGGAATAAGAGAATATATATATATATACAAGGAAAAACCTAATTCAACTTAAAATAGAAAAATAGTATCGGCATGGGTACAGTCCATTACACGGCCTGTGAGGCAACAAACGGATCGTGAAACGGTCTGTGACTCGATACTTGGTCTTCAATTCTTCTCACTTCACGTGTATTGGTACGACCCGTGTGAGAGTTAACGGCCCGTAAGACGGTCCATAATCCTTGCTCTCGCCGCTGACATTTCGTTCCTTAGTATCACGGCCTACGTCACGGTCCACGACTCGTGACACGGCCCGTGTCAGTTCCCATGGCCCGTAAAAATGGACAGAGGAATATCTCTAACAAATAGTCTACACTCTCATGTCATTGGGAAAGTAAATACAAGTACCCTCTATAATAAGTTAAACTAATAACCCGAAGAAACAAGGCAAATAATCTCGTTCATCAAGCTAAATTGCATTGACACAGTTAAGAATTTCCTGATATAAGTTAAATCGTAAATCTCGTTTGGGACAAAACAGGTTGAGTAATGAATTATACAACGAGTCAAGATCCAATTCGATCCAACTTCTAATAAGTTTGACTTATCTTATTTGTTCTTTTTTAATATTTTAGTACTTAATTAACTTGTATTTTTCTTTATTATGGCTATATAAAACATATCAAATTGAAAAAAAGTTTTTTGAAAATATTTTGGCAAGATTTCTCTCGAGTTAATTCAGGTTGCGGTCAACCCAATTTTAAATGGATTGAAATGAATTGGGTTAAGTTGATAAATAGGCAGATTAATAACTCGCCCAAACTTCAACCGGTTGGGGGGTTAAGTTTAATTTGCCACCCATAAATTATATCATTGGTGTATAGTAGTGGATTTCCTAAGAAAGAGGTGCCTCTACAAACAAAAATACCATGAGTTGCACTAAAAGAAAATCAGCTTGAATTGTCACACATTTTCAAGATTCAAGGCCGTGCACACTTACTCATTTCTTTAATTACCATACAAGAAAGGTGCAATGCATTTTGTATATCACAAATATTTAAGCAGAGGTCAGTTTTTTATATTAGAGAGATATTCAAGGAGAGGTTGTTTCTTAAAGCAAAACTGGGAACGCACATGTTGATTGCTCTGCCAGGAGAAAAAACATTGGATATTTTTGGGTTGGGGGATGAAGGGGCCATGGATTTTTGGCGAGAGTTCCTTGCAAGTAATTGGGGCAAAGAATTTGTGGCTGGTGGATTTGGAGGAATAGCTGGTCTTGTTGCTGGTTATCCACTCGACAGCATCAGAGTTCGACAGCAAAATTCTAAGAGTGGTTCTGCTATCAACGTTTTCCGCCATGTAATGACCAAGGAAGGTCCCTTGTCTCTCTACAGGGGAATGGCTGCTCCCCTAGCTTCCGTCGCCTTTCAGGTCATTGTTGTATCCCTCTACTCTAATTTCATAAGAGAATATGGATATGATTCAGTTATATAATCTTAGGGACAAATAAATTAGATTTCTACTCTTGGCAAATATGGTATCAGATTGAGTTTCGAAGTCACATTCCTACAATATCAGAACACTAGTTTTCTCCCTGTTGCAGAATGCCGTGGTATTTCAGACCTACGCAATGCTATCGCGAACATTTGACAGAGAGATCCCAGCAAGCAATCCACCTTCATACAAAGGAGTGGCTTTGGGTGGCACTGCAGCAGGAGCAATTCAGAGCCTAATTATCAGCCCTGTAGAATTGATGAAAATCCAACTTCAATTGCAAAGCAAAACCAATCAAGCAACTTGCCTCAAGGGTCCAATAGATGTCACAAGAAGAATTTTCAGACAAGAAGGTTTGAGAGGAATCTTTCGAGGATTAACCATTACTGTCCTCAGAGATGCACACTCTCATGGTCTATATTTCTGGGTATACGAGTATACTAAGGAGCAGCTTCATCCTGGCTGTCGCAAGAACGGTCAAGAGAGCTACCAAACAATGCTCTTAGCAGGTGGTCTTGCAGGAGCTCTTAGCTGGATAAGCTGCTATCCCTTAGATGTGGTTAAGACCAGACTACAAGCTCAATCATCAGAGACTAAATCTGCAAAATACCACGGTATTGTTGATTGCTTCAGGCAAAGTGTGAGAAAAGAGGGATACAGAGTGCTTTGGCGAGGCGTGGGAACTACAGTTAGCAGAGCATTCCTAGTGAATGGGGCTATATTCACTGCCTATGAAACTGCCCTGAGGTTCCTTTGCACGCAACAATGACGATGATCATACAAATGTCCAATCTGAAAATGCACTATCAAACAGGACTAAGGAACTTCTCTTCTTTAATGTTGTTGAAAGAGAAAACATCCTGAGTAGGGCTCTGAAAAACTGATCATCATTCACTATGATAGCAATTATTTAGCCAATACATCCAAATGCAAGAACTGACTGGATTCGACTTGATCATCTGTTGTCTCTATATTCATTATAACACACGACTATAAACATGTAAACAATAACTAAAACCAAATCGATCAACGTGACTCCACAATGTTGTAATAGCCAGAGTCATTTCAAGTCAATGTTGCCATTTTCAACAAGCTTGTTAACTCATCATCATGTTATTGCAAAAAAGCAAACCAACAAAAGATAACGTCTGAACTGCAAAATACATAATACAATGATCAACAACAGACACAAAAACAGACTCAGCTTAATCTCATCAGTAATTCTCAGCATTAACAAATCGCTCGACCCTGTTTTCGTTTAGATTTAGACCACCCATTGCTTCCTCCAAGCCACTGCTCGCCGCAGCCAAAATATGGGGATCGTTATAGTTCCTGACAGCCTGCACAATTGCCCTTACTTTCTTGTAAGGATCTGAGCAGTTGAATATATCCGATCCAACAAACACACCATCACAACCCAGCTGCATCATGAGTGCTGCATCTGCAGGGGTGACAATTCCACCAGCAGCAAAATGAACCACCGGAAGCCTACCCATCTGCTTCGTTTGTGCAACAATATCATAAGGTGCACCGATCTTCTTGGAGAAGGTGAAGACCTCATCATCGTCCATGTTTGATAGAATTCTAATATCTCCCATCACTTTCCTCACATTACGGACTGTATCAACAATAGTACCCGTACCCGATAGATCCCCTTGGGTCCGAACCATGGCAGCGCCTTCTCTGACTCTCCTCAACGCTTCTCCTAGATCTCGACATCCACAGACAAAAGGTGCCCGGAAATTATGTTTGTTGACGAAATGATCTTCGTCAGCAAGGGCTAAAAGCTCGCTCTCATCTACATAATCTACTCCAATAGCTTCAAGGATCTGAGCTTCAACAAAATGGCCCACACGGACTTTCGCCATTACAGGAATCGTCACAGCCTGCTTGATCTCCTTAATTAGAGACGGGTCGGGCATCCGCGAGATTCCGAGTCCTTTAGGTTCCGAAACGACAATACAGCAAGCGCCGGCGGATTCAGCAATCTTGGCTTGGTTTACGGTGGTGACCTCCGCAATCGCTCCTCCTCTAAGCATTTGAGCAATTCCTACTTTGATCGAAAAGGTATTCTTCTTGGCATCAGTAATGGCGCTGCCACTGTACACTGTAACTGCACCGTCTTCTTCCATTTGCAAAGTGTTTGTGAAAATGCCTGAACCAGAAGTAGATGAAAATTTCTCACAACAAGAAAGCTTCGAGCTTCGAGATATGAATCTGCAGGTGGAGAAATGATATAATGGGGGAAGAAGAGAAGTCCGGTGGGGGAAATAGGAATGGGGCGGTGGGATTTAGATTATTCCAGAAACTTCCAGGGTGCTCTTGTGGAAAATGTTAGAAAGTTCAGACGGTTTCGATTCTAGGGGAAAATCTAGGCTGCTTTTACTTATTTTTGTACATGCTTTGAGCGGATTTAAAGGCTGTAATAATTCTTATGGACCGCCGGCTCAACATAATTCATAGATTTATAATAATTTTTTTAAAATTTAATTACTTTAATATTTTGAAATGATTATAGTTAATAATACTAACTAGTAAGAATAAATTGGAAACTACTTGTAAATGTAAAATTATTTCTTCTTTTTTTAAATTGAATGAATAAAAATAAATATTTATTTTTATTATAGTGAGAGAAGGAAATATAAATTATGTAAACAAGATTAATGCATCTTATGATAAGGTAGAATTATATGAGCGACAAGATTTTTAGTCAGTATTTTTATTTGCACACTACATAATCTTATTTTGGTAAAGATATAGAAATTTCCGAAAGCTTCTCAATTTAAAGAGCCCGTATTTTATCCTTTCAAAAAATATTTGTTCAAATAATGATATTTGATAAGAGAACATAGGGTGTGAATATGGATGGAGAATCACGAGATCTCATTATTAATTAATATTAATGAGTACAAATATATTGGCAGCTAAAAAAATCCATTTTTATATGGACAAATTTATAGATCAGAGTATTTACTCAAATTTATATCAAAAATATATTATCAGAAAAACAACCTCTTTACCCTCCAAAAGTAGAGATAAGATTTGCATACGAATTATAGACATAAATAGCCTTACAGAAATGAGACTGTTTTGCTTCATTAAAGAGAATGGATAAATGATATTTGGATTTAGGCATTTCAAGAAAGGCCCTAATCTAGTATACAATGACTCATTCCACATCCTAACCTTGAAACAGAAAATTCCATATCTAAACTAAAAACAAAAATGGCATTACAAATACAAAGCCCAAAACTTCCATTTCTAACCAAAACCCAAAAATGACCATGTAGAATATTAACCTGCTTAGGCTGGTCGTAACTCAGACCATCTTTTAAGACACAAGTAATGCTCGTACCATCTAGGTCCAACAGATATTTCATGGTTGAGTAATCATCATTATCTGAAGCATGGTCTTGCAATAGCTAATGAATTGCAAGCCCTCAATTACTGTCTCAGAACCATGCTTCTGTCGCCAGTATAAGACGATAGTTGGAACCGGTTGTCTTCACATCACTTAACTCTTGGAAGCATGATCAAATTGTTAAAACCAAATTCCCATGTTAGTCCTGTGATACATCACAACAACTTGTTCACAGTGGTTTCAATGACTCCAACAGAAATATTCAGGAAGCATTGAGCCAAACAACTGGACAGGAGGCAAATAATCATATGTAAGCTATTAAAATATCCAGGAACAAGCGAGCATTCTCAAGATTTAGGTTTCTAGAGCTATAGTACTTTATAAAAGCAAACGTCATAAACAGTCCTACACTAGTGGACGAACAAAAGCAAAATCCCTACAGAGAGCTTACCAAAGAGCAAAAAGGCAAAGAGAACTGTCACTTCGTATCACTTGCAGAGCACAAATATCCAAGCAAATATTCATTGGAGTTGCATGTATCAGCCAAATCTTGATGCAACGTGGTAAGTGCCTTCTCTAATGATTTTAGAGCAGGAAGCAACCTTCTGAAATTCTGCTGAATATAATGCCCATGGATTTTGCAAAGTTCCTACCAGACATGAAAAAGGATTAAAAACTGATAAATGTGTACAACACTTGTCAAGGTAAGAAAGAGCAAAGGAGTTTGTATTTGATAGAAAACCTGACACCATTGGAGAATAAATTCCATATGTGGGCAGTTCTCCAGCAGATATGTTAATGCCTCAACTAATCTCTGAATATATTTAACAGGGATTGAGGATGCTACAGCTGGTATATCTGCAGGACTGACACCAAGAATGCACTTCTTAATCCAACTATCTTCATTTAAACGTAGGCTAAGAATCAATGCTCGAGTAGTCTGATTTTCCTTTAGTGCTGCATCTACGGCCTGTAAAGCAAAGTACATATATAAGTAATGGAAATGTGTCTACGCACAGATGCCATGATGTTTTTAAATTTGGGAAAGTCAAGATAAAAAATATCTGAAAGTTGCTTCCTTCAATCTCATTCCAAAAACAATTCCTGGGTTTCAGAACTTTATTTTAAACGAAGACTTACTTCTGGAGTAACATCTATGTCTAGATCAGTGGGGTCAAAGATAAAAGACTCATCCATAGAATAAATCAAAACTCCTTCTGTGGTTGCAGCTGCCCAACTCCTGCCAGTCGGGGCAATTCTCAAGCACTTTGTTCGAATAACTGGTCTTCCATGGTTGGGCATTGACCCAGGCAAGTCATAAGCCAATTTATTTCTCACTTGCTTATCAACACCTTCTTCAGTATCACTATTATCATCATCAATCAGATTGAGCGGACCACTCTCTGTCATGTTTTTAGAGTTCAAAACATCCAGCACCCCATCCAAGGAAAGGTTGTGCGTTATCTGGAAGCGACGCAGCAACACCTGCAAGGTAATATGTCTTATTTTTCTGTCAAGCAACGACGCACTCGAAAGCAAGAGAATAACTTTTACAGCTTCATGGCTCAAAAATATCAAAATAACGGGGCCAAATAAGGAAATTTAAGGAAAGACTACATCCATCTCTAATCACTAATGAAGGGAGAAAGCTATTAGTAGTTGCACACAAACTATCAACCAGCAGAACATTATGGTGGTTCTCAAGCTTTCTGATTTCAGAGCACGTGTGAAGAAAAGGTGGTGTTACTGTGAACGTTATGATAGTTACAAGGACTATTTCCAAGAACAAACAGGCCAACTTTTACGAGTGAAGCCCTTACTGTTAATTACTCCCTGGGTATGTTGTTGTACTCCCTGGGTCGCAATTTATATGACTCAATCTCCTTTTTAATTAGACCTAAAAAAAGGTCACATTTTTATATTCTGTAGGCGTATGCACATTTGTGGGAGTCTACTGGGTATGTTGTTGTTGTAGACGTTTGCACATGCAATTTCATCTTGTGATTTGAAATCTCAAGTTCTCAAAAAAGCTTGATTTGGGAATTTCACATTTTTCAAATACAAAAATTGATCCAAAAGTTTATATAGGTCTTAAAAAAATACTCCCTCTATCCCATTATATGTGGCAACCTTTCCTTTTTATTCCGTCCCTGGAAGAAAGTCACCTTACTCTAATTGGAAACAATTTAACTTAAAAATTTCCCTTTATGCTGAATGAAATGATTCTCAGTCACACAAATATCTAAAAATGTTTATATCACAAGTTTCAAAAGTCTTCCTTTTTTCCTTAAACACCGTGCCAAATAAACTATTGGTTATAAGCCATCTCCGACAATAAATCAACAATTCGAAGTGTTTTCCTTGCGTATTCTTGATAAATCAGCATTTGTCAAAGGGTGCCACAAAAAATGGGACGGAGGAAGTACCATTTTCTATCTACAACAACAACAACATACCCAGTGGTATCCCACAAGTGGGGTCTGAAGAGGGTAGAATGTACGCAGACCTTGCCACTACCTCATAGAAGCAGAGAGGTTGTTTCCTGGGTACCATTTTCTATCTACCATTTTCTATCTACCAACCATTTATTTCATATGTAAATATAATTTATAGTTGATATTATTATTCTTACCGATTTTCATTTCCACCACAGTTCAAATTTCACCACTAATAATTTCAATCATTCGGAAAAAGCCATCGCTTGGATAAATAATATTTGTTTACACAAAGTATCTCATTTCTGTTACATGTCTCTTCAGGCTCTCTACAAAAATGTTGTTTTTGTTGGTAGAAAAATATTATGTTGTTGATACAGGTCTTAGAAACACAAAAGGATTAACATTATTTGTTTACACAAAGCTACTCATGGACAATTTTTCTACTTTGTTGAACAATAGTTCAGTCAATAAATAAGAATAGCTTTGTAATAGTGTATTATACTTTTGTTGTAAACTTTTGCTTATTTGGTAAGATTGTATAAAGACTTTTGAGGCAAGTTTGATAGTTTTCACATTTATGGGTTCTTTTTTTATGTTTAAACAACAATAATATACCCAGTAGAATTCCACAAGTGGGGTCTAGGGAGGGTAAGATGTACGCAGACCTTACCACTACCACATAGAGGTAGAGAGGCTCTTTTTTTATGTTTATGAGAAAAAAATACAACTTAAAAATCCAAATTGCATGTCCAAACAAAACTTAACTTCATCTCATATGATTTCATATCATGATTTCATCTCACATGGCCAAATGCGCCTTAGATTTGGGAGCATTATAAAAATGATTAGAAGGGAAATTATCTACTTGTTTGCATATTTAGTTGCAGAAGGAGATACTGATAAAGAGACCCAATATAACAGGAGGTATTGACTTTTCTGTATCACATGCTTCATTTTCTATCGATTAATTAGGTACTTGTTCAATCATGTGTAATGCATTTACATTAATTAATAATGACGCACTTAAGTAAAAATATTCTACAGTAACCCGATGAGTGTCATCTCATAGCAAGTCACAATAGAATTATGTGTTGGGTCAGTGAAACGGCAGAAATAACGGATTAAGGATACCAATTCAACGGCACCTCAGCTAAAGAATGTGTACAGCGGTATGAAGCTTCTCTACAGAGGTCCATCTCCTTATATTTTATCTTTCATGATTACCCATTTCCTTCATTCTAGAAAATATATTTACTGCTTTAGACCTCCTTTTAACTAATTACCAAGTCCTTTATGAGAAATAGTAATAAGTATCTGTAAATTGGAGTGCATTTTACTAAAACACCAAGTGCACACAAAGAGCAACATATAATAAAGAATTTACAAACTTTTTGAGTTGACGTTCAGAACCAAAACAAACCTACTTAAGATATACACAAGATACCAGCTTACCAACAAATCAAACTTATTTGGATTTGCACATTTTACACCCTATAATTGTTCTAGCTAATTTGAAGAGAGAATGGAGGCAATTAATAAAAAGTGTTTCTTTTTGGCTCCCATAAAAGCGTATTAGTAATTAGGTAAGAATATAGCGATTCACCAAGAGTACATTATATGGAATACAAGCATCCTTAGGCAATAATATGTAGCATAGAAAGAAGCCACTAACCTGATCAGCAACATCATACATACAAATATATTTACTATTTCCACCAGCTAATATATAGCTCCCATCAGCGGAATAACACAAGGTTGTGAAGCACTTCCCAGACGTCGAGTTGGCTGCTGATCGACGATCAGTCATGAGACGCCCACCCGCAATATCCCTGCGACCTTCAATTGTATACATCAGGAGACCCTCAATGGGATCCCAGAAATGAATATGACCATCTAGGGTGCTACATGCCAGCTGCTTGCCATCAGGACGATAAACAACTGCGAGGACGTCATGAGTGTGAGGAAATGTCTCAACAGTTCCTTTTCCTTCAAAAACATCCCACAAGCGAACAGTTTTGTCCCATGACGAGGAAGCCAAAGTAGCCTATGAAAAACCACAAAAAGTTAATCAAGCTCTACAAAATACGGCCTAAATCATTTCCAGACTCTTAAAATTGGATAAAGACTCACATTAGTTGGAGAAAATACTAGCCCATGAACAGGACCCTCGTGACCGCTAAGAACGTCTAGCAATCTGGCCGTCTTCATTGACCAGACAAAAATCTATGAAGAAAAGCAAAAATAGTACATTTCTATCAACAATGAAGCAAAACTTAATATTAAAATCATTAAAAACAAATGATAGTACAAGATATGGTCAAAATACAATCAGAACTTCACTACCTCAAATGAGTCAAGGGTTCCAGCACATATCACTTCACCACTCTGATCAGATGCTAAAGAAACAAATTGCTTAGATGTAGGGGTAGTAAAAGTTTTAAAGTTTCTATATCTTAAAAGATCCCACGCGCGAACTGTTCCATCCAAAGAGGCACTCAATAGACAATGGTTGCCTGGCATGAAATGAAGTGCAGTAACTGCATTTGTATGCTCAGAGAATGTTACAAAGCAGAAACCGGATGATACAGTCCAGACCTGCAGAACATAGACAATAAAGTTTTATGCTTTTGTGAATACCAACATAAACCGGAACTGAAGGTGCAGAAAAATGGGAACTTTTTTACGAGAAGTGGGAACTATTAGGTAGAAAAGGAGGCATCCAGAAACCTACAATACACAAGGTCCTATGCTATAAAGAAATTAAAAAATTATAACCTGTATGAAACAGTTGCTTCAGTAATTTGATGCACTGAACTCTACACAAACCTCTTAACTATAGTGTCCCTAGCAAACTGAATTAGATGAAACTTCCAAATTTTACCTCAGTGGCTGTGATTACTACTTCTGAAAACTTTTAGTCAACTTGCATAAACTAGTTCACATAAAAGCAAATGCAAATCCTCTTACCTTAATTTTGTTGTCATCTGCTCCTGTGGCCACGAACTGAGAATCTGGTGAATACGCAAGGCAGTTTACATCATAATAGTGTCCCTGTTGCTTCAGTATGTAACTCTCTGACTTCCACTCCCACACAAGCAACTGTCCAAGCCTTGCACATCCGAGTGTCAACCAATTCCCAAGATCATTAAAAACAGCAGTAGTTATCTTCTCATACGAGATGGACAAGAAGTGAATGCACACAAAATCAGACATTTGATAAAGTCTAAAAACGCCATTAGAGAAACCAACTACTGCCATATCAAGACCTCTATGATAATCACAAGCTGTTAACTTTGCTGGTGCTTGCATGAAGAAGTCTTTCCTTATCAACTCCCATTTCTGTTTGTGCAACTGAAACCTATCTTCCAGGTTCAATGTATCATCTTTCCCGTCAAAATTCTTTCTTTTTTTTACTTTGTTATCACTATCACCTTCTGCATTGCTCCCTTGTCCTTGATCTGGTGTACCTGGCGATTCTGGCTCTGAATCAAGTGTTGGTTCTTCAAAATTTCCATCCATTTCACTGTATCCCCAGCTAAAAATGGCGCCATCTCGGGATAAGGTATAAACTCTACAAACCTTATTAGTTTTCTTATCAGTTCCAAAGAAAGCACCTACAATCACATCCTTATGGCCTAAAAATAGAAACGGCTTGTTATATTTAGTTGATTTTTTCAAACAAAAAAGCCTCGCAGTTAGATCTTTAGACCCCGCCAACACATATTCAGAATCTGGGCTCCAATCCAGTGATGTAATTCTATCATTACAATCGGAAAACGTCCTGATCAACTCAAACGGAAAGAACTCTTTTCTAAAACCAGGCGAGCGCCAAATTTGCAGGAGCTTACCAGCGGCAACGGCAATGAGCTGTCCATCGGGGCTAAACTTGGCAGCCCCCACAGGATGCTTGAAAGTGATGCGATGGAGGACGGCGCGGCGGTGGAGGTTGATGAAGAGGCAACGGTTGTTTTCGTCGATTGCGAGGAGGAATACGCCATCAGGAGAGGCCGCGATACGACGGAGATCGGAGGAGGACTGCGACGGCAATGTAATAGTTTCGGACTTGATGAGGTCAGTGACGGAAATACGGTTACCAATAGGGGATATAAGAAGACTGTTGTTCACTATTAAAGCATTCCCGCCTCTATAAGGAGCTCCGAGGAGGTTCTGGAACCTGTAATTCATGGTTATGCAGAACGAAGACAATGGCAGAGAATAGCTCAAAACCAGATTTCTTAAACCCTGCAAGGAGATGGGCGTTTCATAAACCCTAAAATTGCAGCTCCTGCTTTTTCTTTTTTACTTTTTTTTTTTAAGTCTTCCGGGTCAAATCCGGATTTTCATTCAGTTGTTTTCTTTTTGATGAAGTTGAAAATTTTAAATACAGTATTTAGCCTGGTTTGAATATACAATTTCATATATAATTTGAAATTATATTTTAAATCAGTAATTAGATATGCTAATATGAATTTATATCTCAAAATTTTTGAAAAGCGTAGTTTTAGATGTTAAATCGTGATTTTGAATTTTTTTATCGTAAAACTTGAACGATCATTTTTTTTTTACAACAACAGCAACAACAACATACCAGTGAAAATCTCATAAGTGGAGTCTGAGCCTATCTTAACATTATCTCATAGAGAGACAGAGAGGCGATAAGTTTTATTTCGTAAAGAAAAAAAATCATGCTTGACTATTGAAGGGATTGTATTAGAAGCAACTAATTACTATTATTGTTGACTAGTGATTCTCTAAAAAAATTTGTATTTAAAAATTTGTAATTGTAAATATTTATTCGTATAAAGAATATGGAGATATATAATTTATTAATGCGCGTCTTTAAGACATATTGATATCTTGTTTATTAACTATGACATGATTATTTAGTATGATTGCATAAGAATTGAGAAATTTTTTGATAGTTTTCAAGTTTATAGAAAAAATATAACTAAAAAATTCAAATTGCATATCCAAATAAAATTTCGACTGGTCCTAGATCCAATTTTATGTAGTACCAATTTAATTATCAAATTTTAATTTGTAAATATTTTAAAATCGAGATAATTAACAAAATATTTATTATTGATTTTTAATTCTTAATGTTTCAGTTTTCAATTGAACCTTTTAGAAAATATTCCTCTAAAAGGAAGTGTGCAAGCTTTTTTGGTTTATTTCTTAAGTGCTATTCTATCAATAGTAGTAAATAAATGACACCAGTAAAATCTTATATTTTACATCTTTTGGGGTTGACGTAATTGTTAATAGTTGTCCTTTTTCAGCAAATAAAAACAGGGGTACCATATTCTGCATCTAATACACATTTTATTAAGAAGTTCCATAATTTGTAAATAAAAATTGACATTTGCATTTGAGAATACAACATAAAAGCTGTCTGCAAGTAAATTATAAGAGAACCAAATCCAGAACTTGTATCTTGCAGGATGTTCCCAAGTCCTAGCATTCACCAAAAGCATTCTATCAACCAAGTGAAAAACTGTCAATGTGTACTTCTCCTGTATTATCATCTTCACATGCTCTTGTCCGAGGCTAATTACGTTGTGGAGTTCATCATCAGGAACCCTCAAGTCCGACCCTTGGTTAACCAATTACAGGTCTCGTGCATCTCCCGTGGCACTGTATAATGACCCAACCTGGAGAATAGGATAGTAATATACATTACACATGCAAAGCCACGAGAACCCAACTTTGGCAAGAGAAACGCAAAAAATACCCATCATAGTTTCTTAGTGCAATATTCTGAAACTAGCTGCCGATGAACAACTGTACCGCTCTACATATATACACGGAACAACTTCAACACCTATAAATGATCAATAACTAGTAATATGGATTTGCGTATACTACAAAGTTCAGAAGATGTAGAAATGTTCATGTTACAAGCTGAAAGCAACATGAACTTTGGATTAACATCAACGTAGCATTGTTTGTAGGAGTTTAAGGACTACTTGAGATGCCTGATATCTAAATAAGTAGGATGATGCTCCAAGAATGGAAAGGACAAATGATCTCAACCGGATAGGCCAATTTATTAGTCTGGTTTTATAAAGACAAATAATTCCAAATTTAAGAGTTCTTATATCCTTCATTGTGTAAGAACACTAGAAAGTGCAATTTATGCAATTGGACACCAATATTCTCTCATGAAAAGGGAAGCACTATTTGTCTAACATGCAGCTTTTTTCAGCATTGGTATCTCTTTCGTGGTATGAAAGAGTGAAAAAGGAATTTAAGGTAGACTCAGGGAATTCTGTATTTCAGACCAGTGGTTAAGACCCTTGATAATTCAAGTCATACCATGAATGAAGTACACATAATGAACAAGGTTTCGATACTATAAATAATTAAAATGGCTGATATCAATAATTGCAAATACTTAGACATTCCACGACAGTATAATTGGCAAAGAGACCGCTCATATTGAGGCCTCGTGTGTGCGCGCGTACGCGTGCGTGTATGATCCATTTTTATAGCTATTGAAGAGCATGGCATCCAAAATCTCTACAAAGCTTATTAGTTAGACAAATATCTGCATAATCCATAGAGTCAATTTACATTATCTCGTACAGATGGTACTACACGTCCCTACTTAGATAACAGTGTGTGTTATTTTTATAGCTTTTGAAGAGCAGGACGTCAAAAATATCTACAAAGCTTATAGTTAGACAACCTGTAGAGTCATTATCTCATGCAGACAGTAATACACACCACTACTTAGATAACAGAGAATAGAAATATATTGGAAGAACTTTTGTTTGAGAAAAGATTAGAAAGCACACCTTCAACTTGGAAGCCAACTTCTTAGGCATACAATAGCCCTTGAGTCAACCAGGTACGGGGTTTCTATTTTCATATTTTACATAGGCAAAGCAATTGCTGCATAGCACGTTCATTTACAACAAGTTTGCGACATGTGAACCAAAGCACCTAAGCCTTCAAAATCATGAGGACTGTCACCAGAAAGTTCTCCTATGTCAAACCCTGGAATAAGATGCAGACGGTGTCAGAATTTGTCCAGGTTCCTACTACATGCAGTGAAGGAAATCCAATGTGCAGTGCAAAGGTGACAGCAACGAAACATACCTCCGGGAGACAAAGACAGCTGCCGTTAATGCTTCTGGACCTAAAATCTGTAAGCCAACCAGGTGCAAAAGCCTGAGTAGCTCTCTCTTCTGGAATAAATACATTTGGAGTCGCCCTTAACTTCACAATAATTTTTGGGGAAACATTCTCATCTAGGCATTGTCACTAACCACTTTTGGTGAAGGTCATAGACTTTATTAAATTCTCCCATTCTGCAGTATCTTTTCATGAGTATCAGAAAGGGAACATGATCAACTGCTAAACCAGATGCCATTAACTTGCCAAAGAGCATATCTGCCTCTCTCATCATACCTTGTAGACAAAACAACTTAAGTAGTTCCGTGTAAGTAATTACATCTGGCTGACAACCTTTTCTCAACATTTTATCAAGTAGTTGAAGTGCTGAATGAATCAGGCCAAGATTGCAAGCAGCACCAATCAACAGATTGTAAGTGACTGAATCAGGGGTAAGACCATATAAAAGCATCTCCTTCTCCAAGGACTGGGATGCAGAAAGATTTCCTGACTTTATCTGAGCATAAATTAATGCATTATATGTATATATGTTTGGTTGAACACCAAACGCAACCATTTTTTCTCTAATATATGAAGCTTTTTCTATATCTCCACATCTTCCATAACCATTAATTATAACATTCCAAACAACTGGTTCAGGTATAATGGAATTCTCTAACATGTAATCAAGAAAACAATTGGCTCTATCTATATCCCTGTTAATACATAGACCCTGTATTATCATTCTGTACGTGATCTGATCTGGGATGACACCCATTCTAGTCATAACATCGTAGATATAACAAGCATCACTGATCTTTCCTTGTCTGCAGAGTGCTCCAATGAGAGTGTTGTAAGAATAAACATCTAGAACGAATCCAAGCTTTAACATTTCACAACAATACTTATATGCAATGCCCATGTCACGGCTCAAACAGAATCCATGGACAACAACATTGTAAGAAACTTCATCAACCTGGATACACTCTAATAACATTCTCTCCCAAATTGCAAGAGCTTGATCAATATCTCCATTTTTAAAGCAGACATCCATCATTATGGTTGATGTAATCAAATCTGAGCTCCCCCCATCATGACTTTTGCTAAATAACTTATGGAAAAGATTTTTCGCCTCCTCTAACAACCCCTTCTTACAAAGCGCATGAACAAGGATGTTACAAGTTACTCTGTTTGGTACAGTTCCATGGTTGGCCATGGTAGAAAAGGTGTTTAGAGCTTTATCAAAATCATTTATCAGGCAATAACCCCTTATTAAAGAGTTGAATGCAGCACAAGTGGGAGAAGGACCCCTCTTTAACATACCTCTAACAATCCATTCTGCCTTCTCCAACTCGCCGTTTTTGCACAGTCCATTGATGAGGTAATTGTGCGTGATAACATCCGGAACAATACTATTCTGTATCATGTTCCACCAAAGCGATAAAGCTGCTCTCAGTTTACCATCCAGACACAAAGCTCTAACAACATATGCATCTTTATTGAAATTTATTTCCAAGTTGCAGTAACTAATGCCGGCTTCAGCCGACGATATTCTTTCCCTGCAAAGTTCAGGGTAAGTTACCTTCAAAGGTGCTAGGGACTGAAAAAGGAATCCAACAGGCTCAGATTCAAATAAAAACAGTCCAAGGCACTATATTGAAGTTAAACTTCCATTAATATTACAAACCAAAAGGTGAAATCTGGACTTGAGAGTCAATACAGATCTAAGAAAATTTATATGGAAGAAAAAACAAGAAGTCAGTTGTTTAGACATCAGTAAGCATTTTTTAGTGGTGTCGGGGCCAACTTTCATGCACCACGAGTAATTCCATGAGATTCCTGCTACCTCCCACCACCATCAAGTATCAAGTAACTCTATCCACCAAGGCTAGGACAGATGAGAAGAATCACCTAGTGTTTTCTTATCTCTGCCAGGAATTGAACCTGAAACTGGTTCTCAACCATTTCGTCGACCACTAGGCCACACCCTTGGGTGCACACCATCAAGCATATTAAATACAAAGTTTAGTCTATGCAAGCAGCAAAAGGGAAGGGGGACAACTCTTCCATGGGCCCTCCTCTCCCTAGCCAAAGCTCGTGAAAGTAGTCCGGATGAAATTGTTGCTGATGCGATCACTAGTAACCAAACTAATAGATTACTTCCGTAGAGAATGTCAATCACATTGACCCCACTACAGATTTATTTCCTATGGAATCATAACTGAATGCTTCTTCAAGAATTTGATAAACAGCTGCTAGTAACTTTTTTTTTTTTTAAGACTGAACAGCAGCTGGTAATGTTAGTTCTCCAAATTATCCTTTGTTTTACATTTTGGATTCATCGACATGATTTTAAGCGAACAGAGCCCATTGTTAGAGTTTAACTCCTTTAGCCATTTAACGACTGCAAAGGAAGCTAATAACATCCAAAGGTAGTTTTTGGCATGGCAAAAACACAAGTCAGGAATTAAATTCATGCTGAATATTTTAACTTATTTACTCCAATGCTACAGTACAGTAGACTAGTACCTAACCAACAAAAATTACTTTGTTTACATCTAGTATATAGTTCATGAATAATATTTGTGCCAATACATTATGACAATATTAGAAAGTAACTCTAGAAAAGTCACATCTTCTTAATAATCAGTTCGTTACTATTTTCAAAGGTCTCACTTCATGATCAGGCAAGGTACAGTCACGTGCCAGGAACAAGAAACAAAAAAGCATAGGTTTTGCCAAATGATTCTTGTTACATTCACATTATCAAGGTTATGAAATCCAATATGCGCTTGCACGCATCTTGGTGGATTCGTTTAAGAAAATTGCCATCCTTCAAATGTAAAATTGATTAGCCTACGCAGTGGGTAAAGAAATGACTGGAGAAAACAAATGGTCCCAATATGTAAGTTACCACATCAAATCAATCAATCACCAGGAGAACTCACATTGACAACAACTTTGACCTAATTGCAGTTGCCTAATATCCATGTCTCAAATCAAGAAATATTCTCATATCCAAATCATTGTGATATGTGCAATCATATGCCACTGGAAATCATCAATCATAGAACAACTAGAAAGAACTAATATGCCTTTAAAGGACAAAAACTAATCTATTCTGGCTCTAAATGCAAATCAAACCTCATACTCTTCAGACGATCCAAACTACTCTTTAACATCGCATCCAACAGGCTGAAACCCACTGACGAATCACCCTCAGGATTCGGATTATTCCCTTTAGACGACCAATCTTTGGATCCCAGCTCGTCCCAGTTCACTCTTTGCATTACATTTTCTTGCCTACACATAAAATTATGAAAAACAAATAAAATGAGTTCTAAAGGAAGAAAAAAACAAGAGACCAGAATTATAAGCATAACTATGTAATAGAATAATCATACCTCATGTCAATAACATCCAAATTCGCTTTCGAGCAGAATAAACTGGCGAAATCGTGAATAATGCGGTCTTTGATGATATCTAGGGTTTGAAAACTGCCGTTCAGTATCCGAAGAAAAAACTGAGATTCCTCCGAGACAAGTAATAGCTGAAAATAAATAAATAATGAGGACAAATGTATCTTAAGAGAAAACGAGTAGTGAATAAATTTAGAGAATTAGAGATTCTTGAGGACTTACGGGCTGCATTTCCAGTTAATTTGGAATGGCTGGGCGGAAGACGGCGGAATCAGTACTACCAAAGTGAGCGACGACCGGAAAGCCGCCTGAGACGGAGAAAGTGCAAACGAAAATAAGGGCAAATTGGACCAGAAAAGGAATATAAAGGACAAATTGGTCAAATAATTTTTTTTATATCAAGGAGTATAAATAAGTTAAAAGAATGTTATAAGAAATTAAATCCTCGTTAAAACTTTAGAATTTTTTTTAACCCCACTCAGACTCTAAATTATGAAAGTATGAGCAGATCATGCACTTTTAACGATACAATTTCTTTTTAACCCCATTCATATTTATTGTATCAAGCCAAAGATGATAGCAATTATCTATATATTATTTATATAAAATATAGTATGGTATAGCAATACGATAATTATATTCGTTCTTTTTTGGTAAAACAGAAAATATTATATTACTATTAATATATATCATAACAAGTCAGTGGCAGCACACATGCTCTGCTAGTACTACATACAATAGGAGGGGGGTCAGCAAAGTTAGTATATTCATTTGATAGTATCGGCTTAATATTTGTCGTTTGTCTCTTCAGCCTCGCAAAGTTGTTCCTATCTTGTCAACTTCTAATTTCTGGAACACAAAAGGTGGAGCATTGTCCAAAATCCTTATAGGACTTAGTATATACATATTTGATCCCTCCTTGGCAAGTGTGTCTGCTACACTATTTGTTTCACGATAGATATGCTTAATTGGGGGATTCCTCAGTTGGCGAAGAAGATCCCTGCAATCAGAAACAATATTAGGATATTTAGAATCAATATCATTGTTTACCAGCAGAATAATGTCCCTGCAGTCCACCTCAATTTCTAGTGGCGTTAGGTTGTACTTCAGAGCTATCTGAAGGCCATGTCGTAACACTATTAGTTTTGAATTAATGTTTGTTGTTTCCAACGTGTTCCCTAGGTAGCCCAGAGACCAATCCCTTAGTGGATTCCTAAAGACGCCTCCAAACACCCCATTTCTGATGTTATGCAGATAGGAGCCATCAGTGTTTAATTTGTAACCATATATTGGGGGGAGGGGAGGGGGGAGGGGGGGTTTCCATTTGACATATTCGACGTATGGATTCTTAATTGTGTTACGAGTTCCCAGCAATAAAATGTATTCCATGGCATGGTTATATGGCATGAGGTCTAGCATAGATCTTTGAGAGTTTTTGAAGGTGTGTTCATTTCTTGTTTGCTAAATATTCCAAGTATAGAAAGGGAAAGCATCTTTCCACTGTAGTTTGAGCTTAATGGTAAATTGAAGGTTGTATAATTGTTTTAACCAGTTGGATTCATCAGAACAATGATTTGGTTTATCTTGTAAATTACGCCTAGTTGTCTCCAAAGATCTCGTACTTTTGGATATTCCAAGAAAATATGTTTACTGTTCTCTGAAGCATTGCAGTAGGTACAAAGGGGGTTTGCGTTCAAGCCTATTGACTGCAAGTGGTGATTCGTAGGGAGCCTATTATGTCGACACTGCTGCAGAAAAAAAATTATCTTGTTTGGACATTGTAGTCTCCAGATCCAAGAATACATAGTGCTTGGTTCAGAGCTATCGAATGTCCTTGATAAGAAGTCGTAGGCAGATTTTATTGTGAATATCCCATTTAGGTTGTACTGCCATACAACTTTATCTTTTGTGGATGAGTTAAGAGGAAAGCAGGTGCTTTTTAGAAGGTCCATCAAGGTGTTTGGTAAGACAATAGACAAATTATCCTATGTTCGTTCACCTTCGGGGCGGAGATTCGTAATTTTTAGTTCTTTTTCCCCTTTGTTTAGTGGGCCTATGATTTGGTTCCTTAGGGATTGATGGTTCGGCAAACATATATCTCCCATAAACTAGATAGATTTCCCATCGCCTATTGACTATTCTACACCCTTACTGATAATTTTACATCCTTCAATTAGGTGCTTCCAAAGTCCAATATGTGTTTTTCTTTGCTATGGTGGAGCTGTTCAGAACTCCTTTCGCATATTTTGACAGCAATGTTTCTGCCCAAAGGGTTCTAGGGTTGCTAAATGCTCTCCACAGTGTATGTGAATATGTTAGTATAAAATATTAATATTGATACATCATATAACATTTCAATATTTATGGTATAACTATGAATTTTTAGGGGGAAAATCTACGGTGAACTTTTCAAATAAAATTGACAATTTTTTTTAATGAACTTTGGCCAGATGGCCATTTTATTCAATAAGTGGGAGAGGGCTCAAACCAACCCAAATATAATAAGATCCATCACATCAAAATAAAACCCAACAAAAAAAGCCCAAAATTTGACCCTATCTTTCACCGTGTTTGTTGAGATAAGAGAGTAGATGAGAAGCTAGGGTTTCCTAAAAGAAACTCTGCATCTTCTTCATTTACTTTCAACCTCAACTGGCGACGATGACGATGTAGGTTCCCAACCGCCGCTTCGAACTCCAACTAATGTGGATCAACAACTATCTCCACGTGATGACTCTGATGTCTTTGCCGTTCAACTCTTAAAGGTAAGAATCTATCTTGTAGTTCTGTCCCCAGATCCTGTATAAATACTAACTTGTGGTTCTTCTTAGGTGTCCTGTCTTGTGAAGCATGAAGTTTGAAAGGATCGGGTCCATATCTTGCATTCCAGTCCATGTAAGTGTTTGCATCATTAGCCTTGTTGTTCCTTCCTGAATAATGACTTTGATGATAAAATTGGCAATTAAGTATATAACTTAGCACTTAAAAAAAGAAAAGTTTTCTTCCTTCCAGAAAAAATTAAGTTCATACCTCTTTGAAGTAAACTATTTACATCCATATACCCAATTACGTTTATGCTCCTCCCTTCCCTAATTGATTACAATTAATACCCACATAATTTGTCTACCATTAAAATTCATGTGTTGATGTTAGCACTCACTCTATATGATACGAATATGGTATCAATTAATATATCGAGAAGGTGTCACAAAAATGATTAAGTTCAATCATATATTTTATTAATATAATATCAATATACCGATGGAGTATCACAAATAATATATATTTTACCAATTTAGAGTTTAACATATAAGATTGTGACTTTAATAATTTTAATTGTCTCTCAATTGTTTCTTATTTATTTCTTAAGAAAAGAGCCCAAAATTATATGATACCGATGAAGTATCAATATATCGGTGAAGTGTTATGAAGATTAAGCTTAGTCCTATACGATACCGATATTGTATTAATATATAGGTGAAGTATCATAAAAAATATATTTTATACTAATTTAGAGTTTAATAAATAAGATTATGACTTTAATAATTTTCTCTCAATTGTTTCTTATTTATTTCTTGAAAAAAAAAAAGCCCAGTCATATATGATACTGACAAGGTATCAATGTATTGATGGAGTATTAAAGCGAATTAAGCTAAGTCTTATAAGATACCGATATAGTATCAATATACCGACGGAGTATCACAACAACAACAACAACAACAACAACATACCCAGTGAAATCCCACAAGTGGGGTCTGGGGAGGGTAAGATGTACGCAGACCTTACCACTACCACATAGGTAGAGAGGCTGTTTCTTGGAAACCCTCGTCACAAAAACCCATCAGCAGAATAAGCTAGATATGTTAAACAGGCAAGAAAGAGAAGAACACATGATAATACGTAGATACAGGATAGTAAACATGTAAAAGCAGATAAATAACATATAACGATAGACAATTACCACTCCTTCCTATCTACCCTATTAGCCTGCTACGCTAATTCTCGACCTCCACTCCTTCCTGTCTAAGGTCATGTCCTTGGTGAGATCAAGTTTCACAAAAGATATATTTTTTCTTTTACTAATTTAGAGTTTCGTTTAATTGTTTCTTATGCTTTTAAAGAAGCTCAATCTTTTATAATATCGATAGAGTATCACATAGAATTAAGCTCAGTCCTTTATGATACTAATATGGTATCAATATACTGACGGAGTATCACTGAGGATGAATTTATAACATTTATGCGAACGTCATGTTGACATCATAGACGAAATTAAAAAGGAAAAAGTGGGGGTAAGAAGGCAAATAGTTTGGACTATGAGTCCATTATGGATAACTAATTTGGGTTGGGTCCAATTTAAGCAACTGGTTTTACAATTTGATTTATTTTGTATAGTTTTCCCAAAACTAAAAGGGTGTTTCACACAACTATACAAAAATACATTGATATTTACAAGCCCCTACTAACTTTTGAATGTTTAACATTAATATATCAACTTTATTTACAAAATAGTTAAGAAAATGTGTTTTAGATTAATTAATGTTGAAAAAGATATGATGTGATTTGTGTTAGGAAATGGGAAATGGACTATTATGGTAAATAAAATAGAAAGAGTAATTTGTATCCAAAAGTTGTATAATTGTGTAAAATTTCCAACCTAAAATCTCTCACAAGTTCTTTTAAAATCATAAATTTTGCAAGGTTTCGTGGGCCATCTTCTGGCCCACTAAGAATTGGGCTTAATATTTTTAGGCCCTTTCAAATGAAGAGCTAAGCTGGGCTAGACTGTTGATGTCTTCAGCAAGCTAGCTGGGTTTAGATGGGCTGGGCCAGTACTTTTGTGTTTGTTTCCTAATTATATTTTCAAAGGTAATTTTACACAATTATACAATTTTTGGATATAAATTACTCTTTTCATTTTATTTATCATAATAGCCCATTTTCCATTTTCCAACACAAATCACATGATATCTTTTTCAACATTAATTAATCTAAAACATCTTCTTTTACCTATTTTGTAAATAAAGTTGATATATTAATTATAAATATTCAAAAGTTGGTAAGGGCTTGTGGAATATCATCTGCATCGACTTTTGGAATGCTTAGGCAATTCACGTAATTTTGTTTATTTACAATTTTTTGTATACCAAAAATTATTATTATTATTATTTTCCTTTTTGTTTCCTGATGAGAGTTTGATTCTAAAATCAGAAAATAGATCAATGATTAATGTTGAAGAAGCTCAAACCTAAAGCTATTCTATTAATGGTCTCTTCGTCCAGGTTCAAGAAACGTCAATAAATCTAATAAATCTCGAAAAAATTACACGGATAAGTAAATATATACTGGTTAATTAGCTAACACAACTACAGTTTGAATTAATTATGGCTCACGGCAAACTTTTAATTGTATTTATAGTTTGAGTTTTTGTATGATTCGCGTGATTTATACAAATATTATGTGTAATTATACCAAGTAGTGCGTGAATCAAATTGTATACCGAAATATACAAGCAATGTCAATTGTATAGCAAATTGTACAAACGTAAACATTGTACAGAAATTGTATACCGCAATATACAAACGCTATACAAAAGTTGCGAATTGTATAGTGAATTATACGAATGTATACCAATACTTCACGAATTATACAAATGTTGCTACATTATAGTTAACTAATGTAATTACCCAAACTATAACTATGGATCATAATTAAGCTTTATATGTTTGCATTTATGAAATTTGTTCATAAATCTATCCTATTTGCCGGAACTCAATTATTGTACACTTAGTTGAAATATTTATTGGAATAGATTCATTTTTCAAGATTCAAGTTAACATATCATTTTTACGTTTCTATCATCAGATAGGTTATTCTGTTGGCCTATGAGAAGAGTTCTAAAAGAAGAGAAAAATATTACAAAACATATTTTCTAATACAAATGCTGAGTTTACACAAAAGCTATTGAATTCGTCCGAACTCTCACTTAGCTCTGCCTCTGATTGACCCATTTTGGCAACGCTAAAAAATAAGTTTACAAAGAGAAGGAATTGCATTGTAGTTAGAAAACATTTGATCTAGAAAATTTTGTTTTTATACAAGCATGCACAAACTAATTTTATACATAAGGGTGCATATCAAACTACAACTTTTGGAATATAATGGGAGCACCATATTGTGGACATAAGAGCATCAAAATAGTAGGAGCATGTTGGTAAGTTGGAGAAAGATCAAACGAAAAACGCTGCAAAATCATGGCTATTGCTAATTTCGCTTGTAGCACTGCTAAATTTTGTCCGACGCATCGTCGGGCGCCGAGGCCAAACGGCATGAACGCCATGGGGTGTTTTGCTGCTTGTGCGACTCCTAGACCAAATCTTGCTGGATTAAATTCGTTAGCATCTTGTCCCCATAGTGTTTGATCATGATGAATTGCTATAATTGGTATAAGGAGCTCAGTCCCTTTGGGTATTGTGAAATCCCCTAATTGTGTGTCAATTTTGGCCCGTCTGATTGCTGCTACTGCTGGGGGATATAGCCGGACAGATTCGTTAATTATCATTCCTAGCTGCCAAAAATTATATCAAAAGTTTTAGTACATTAAACATAAGTGGAGTGAACTTCTAAATAAAACTAATTAAGAGATAGAAACTAACACAAACATATGCATTTAATTAAGTAGTTTAATTCTACACACAATCAGTTATTTTCTTTTACATTATTAGGTTGGTATCTTGTAACAAAGCGTCGATCGAGACTCCTCTCCATTTCCTTTCCCTTTCATTTTCCTTAAGTTCCTATCTTGATGGTTACAAATGACATAAGTTATATTTAAGGACTAAGATTTAATTGACTTATATCAATAAATGGAGAGAGAAGAAATGATCAACTAAATCTTAACCATTAAAATCTAACTTATGACATGTGTCAGCTATCAAGATAGAAACTTGGAGAAAAAGGAAAGAAGCCTTGTCCGTGAATCGGTAAGTTTCAAATTTATTTGATAAGTAATATAGAACTGTATGGATATATACAAAGGTTAAGCTTAAGTAGAGGGGGTCCTATGATTAATCACTGATAACTCTTTTATATTTTGTAATGCTAATACTCAAAATACTAGAAAAAATTCTGAAATTTTGAAACTTTATGAACAATGTTCAGGTCAGAAGGTGTATTTCTCTAAATTAGCTGTCTTCTTTATTATTAGTAAAAATAAAATATTAATGTTATATTTATTGAATATCATAAATATATTTACACTATTGTTGGTTAAGGTTTAGGGCATATTACCTCGACATAAAAGTTCCCTTCTTAAACTAAAAAGCTAAACGATTCTGTTTTACCATATAAGACAAAATACATAAACAAAGTGAAAAATAATAATCTGATTGAAACACTTCCCATGCCTGGGAGGCAACTAGCATTATTATGTTTTGGAAGAAGAAATTAAAGTTGGTTCTGTTGTGTTTGCCTTTTTAGGCCACATGCATAATACTAATGTTTAGTTGTTTAAGAAAACCACAATAATTATATATGATTTATTAAACTTTTAATTTATACTTACCGTCTTGAGCTTGGAAAGATGGTGTTTAGAGGGAGGATCACGTGCTCCACAGACACGCAAAACTTCCTCACGTGCTAATTCCTGCCAGTGAGGATGCATGGCCAGTAAGATGGTGGTCCACGTCAGCAAATTGGACGTGGTATGTTTGCCGGCAAAGAAAATGGTCTTACATTCTTCGACAATGTCATTAATGGTGATGTTTGAGGTATTTGTATATTCATGAGTAGCTGCTTTGATCATTACTTCCAATAAATCATTCGGACATTCCTCTGACAACACCTCTGATATTTTTCTCCTTTCTTCAATCAGCTTCATCAAAGATTTACGCACTTCTTTATCCAATCTCCAACAAATTCTATTCTTTTTACTAGGCAAAAACCTGTCAAAACATTTTTTTAAAACTTTACAATTGTTTCAAGATTCTTGCACAAACCACTAACTACCAAATCATAACGCGTTATTCGACCTTATTCATTATGGTTTTTTATTTATATCCTCCCAATCTCATTGTATAGCTATACCGCAAAATAATATTAAGAATGATCCACTTTTCTTTTTAATCTGTTTAAAAAATAACGATCCTTTTTCTTTTTTGACAACAATTTAATTTTAATTTTTCACGTGACATGTTTTAAGGCTATAAGATTAAAAGATATTTTGGTATATTTGTAAATTAACCAATGATAATAACACATCCAGTATGGTCCTATAAGTAGGATCTCGGGAGTTTTGGGTGTATGTTGCCTTTATGGCATAGAGAAATTATTTTCAATAGACTCTTGACTTAAGAAAAATCGATTTTCTAATAGAGTTAAAAGCTATGATAAAATTTACGAAGAAAGAAAGGTATTGCTAGTAAAAGTAGCGAAATCAATAAGCAAGCGAAAGAAACAATTGACGACTAGTGAAATATTGATGTTATAAAGAATGATTGTTATAAAAAGATGTGACAAAGAATTGTAGTATAATAAGGATTAATTTGGGAGTGAGTATCCACCTGTATCCTGGGATGAATACTTTTTGATAAGCTTCAGTGGCATAAACCATTTGTTGTGCTTGTAACTCAAAGATGGCTCTACCATCTTCGTAGCTGCTTCCGAACACAATACGCGTAATGACATCTTCTGCCAATGTCGAGAACATTTCTGACACTTCGATTTCTACTTTTCCGCTGGCGTTTGACATTTTTGACCATTTATCCAACATCTCCTTCATGCTCTTCCCCATCATGGGAATCATTAGCTATATAGTAGGAAAATTAATATCGTTAACTTATGTTGGTCGAATTTTTTAAAAAGACTAACTACTAAACTAATTCAGGATGAATACTCCAAAAAATATACAAGTTAATGAACACTCGATAATATTTTAAAAGAGTTCGAAAAATAACGAAGCAAACAAATAGAAGTGATTGTTTTAATCAAGGAAGAATTAAATAGTTTACAACAAGTTGAAAAATTGAGTTTAAAGTCACATTTTTCCTAACTTATGAATCGATAACTTGAGTACACTAATCTAAAAAAAAACAATATAGTAAAATTCAGTTATTAGTGGATATTTAAGACTTACCCTGAGATTTTCTATGTAGAATGTAGGAGTAATAATCTTCCTATGGTGAGCCCATTTTTCTCCTTGTAGACTAAGCAAACCATCACCTTCAAGCTTCTTGACAAGCGCCGGTGACTCATTTTTCTCAAAGTTGTCTGATTTCAGGATGAATATATCCCTAATTAGAGCTGGATCAGAAATGGTGACTCGGGCCGTTGGTCCAAACCATATAACAAATATTGAACCTGATATACATAAACCAAAAATAAGTTACAGTTTAGAAAGATGGCAATGCAACTACTTGACAAAAGTCTATTTTTAGCTAGAAAACAAATAACGTAAACGTTATTGGCATGGTTCAGCTAATTTGAATATATCCATCCAAACAAAGGATTGGCAATAGCTAGTTAGCATCCAAAATATGCATAAAGTTATTGAAACGGGAAGAAGAGTGAGATAAAGGAAGCGTTATATTTTGAACTCAAAATTCCATTACGAAATACAAACGTTGATGGTCATTTTTATGTAGTTAGTAGGTAAGAATCTTTAGGTACATACCATAGATTTTCCTCCAATGATGGTAGAATGGGAGAACAGTGGGAAGAATGTCATGAGAAGTAAAAGGGGAAGACCAAGAAGATGGAGTAGTGAAACTTGCAATTTCCTTGAGGTTACCAAAGAGAAAATGGTATTTAGGGCCTGTGATTCCTTGCTTCTTGAAGTGTTTTTGAATTCTTTTTGGTGTCCACCAGAGATGAACAAAGGCTTTCTGTGCAAACAGAAGTAGCACATACCAAAATACAGCAACACATAACCAGTGAAAGCACAAGGCTTCCATATGCACCACTGCTTGATACAATTCTTTCTATATTACACAGGGAGAGAGAGAGAGAGGAAAGAGAATTAAGGATGCTTCTTTAATTTGTCTCTCTTGTTTATAAGAAGAGTACAAAGTGAAATATTGAGGTTGTCCCGTTTTATAGCTCATTCCAAATTAATTAACCATTTAATTTATATACACCAACATGTTATATAAGGTGGTGTCCAGTAAAGTTAGAAATGTTGTTTTCAAATGGACCGTAGTAACACATATAAAAATAGTATGAAAAAAATACAATAATAAAAAAAACAAGTAAGAAAAATATTGGAAAAAAGATTAATAACAACAAGAAATAATATAATAACTGAAATATAAAAAATGATAATTAATAGTAAACGAAATTCAAATTATTTATACACATTCAGCCCGTTTAAAATATATTTATATGTAAAGTATTAAAAATAAAAAAAATTATTGCTAACTATGGTAAATAAAAATTTGTCTAGTAATAGAAAAAGTTCTTATACCAAAAATATATATAACTTAAATTCAAACTTAAAACAACATGCCTGTCCCAATTGGCATGCTAGGAGCCTAATTTGGCAACTTAGCATGGTATATGATCCTAAAAATCAGGAATAAAGTTAAATTTATTTAAATACTTCTAAAAAAAATCAGGAATAAATAAAAACATAAAGTTTTGCATGATAAATACTCTAAGGAGTGGCAAATTAAATCGATGAAAATATGATTCCCTTAATTTGATGATTAAGTTTTAACTGATTAATAATTCCTCTATTTAATAATATAATTTAGTATTACCTATATTCATATTTTGTTCATCTAAAAATTGAGATAATATGAATTAATTGCAATTCAAATTGATTCATGATTTATTTTAGAAGTATTTAAATGAATTTTTTTGACATATGTATAAAGTTCTTTAAAAATAAGTTAACATGGTAATATAATAAATTAGGAAAAAATTAAACTTGGTTGAAGTTTAGTGAATTACACCGATCATATTAACTCAATCAATTAAGTAATAATTCAGATTATCCAAATTCAGTCCAAACCGTTTATCAATTTAACGTATAATTCCAATTTAAGCAATGTTAACAAGGGACACGCATTGACCCTAGTTCCAATAGGGGGGTTACGTTCCGCAAATTCAGAAAGGATCATGTGATTCATCATCCTTGTGCGTGCTAGTGATACAGTAGCACCTCGACAACTTTCATGAATCATTTCATTTTCAGAAAAGAAAAAAAGAAGAGTAAAAAAAAAAGGATAGATAAATATATATTAAGTGTGAATTAACTAGGGGTACTCCACATATATATCTCTCAATCATTTTCAATTCAAACTATTACCATGACTTTAGACCTAACTTATTAAACCCCACCTAACCTATCAAAAATAATCCCTCAAATAAATTCTCTACCTACCTAATTAATTAAGGTTTTGAACTCTATTCATAGAAAAGTAGGCAATGTTTCAAGTACCGTAAACAAGAAAAATATATCTACTAGTATCACAATTATTGATGACAAGAGATATCATTTGTATTTATGCACGCAAAAGTAATTGACATCTACTACTGGTATACAGTTCATTTTCAGTTGTAATTTTTGGATTGCATTGTGTGGAGTTAAATATATGGAGGTAATATCAAATTTAGTCAAAATGAGGGACCATTCATGTGGATATACATACAAGAGTTTCACGAGGATATATAAATAAATTTTCATGATTTCCAGCAACATATATGTTTTTTTCATTTTTTACGTTTGAGGCATCACACCCTCTTTTCCTCCTCGTCCCCCCAAAATCCATAGAGCCAATGCTGCCATAAGCCAGAGGGGTGTGGATTAAACTCTTCATATATAGGTTCTCGAGAACTTTGTAGTTTTTGTTCATACTTTGTTTATGTAGTAATATTTAATTATGAACTCACTTATTATTATAAATTAATTTGAGATTATTGTGAAAACACTTAAACATTCAAATCATGAATTCGTCTCTAATAATCAAACATCACAGGAAAAAACAATTATTGCGTATCAATTCTAAACATGTTTTTTATTCATTAATTAATTATTCCATTTTAACTCATTTGAGGAATAATAATAACAACAACGACAACAACAATAATAATTTGTATTAGCACAATTCCTCTAGTAGAGTTTTTTGATTTCGATACCACATAAGTTGCTTGTGTTGAGGTTAGCACCTTATTTTGTGTTTGTTACTATTCTTTCTTTACTAAATGCTTTGTATTGCTTTCCATATCATATTATTTCATTGTTGTTATTGTTTATAGTTTGTATTCGCTTTTTCTAATTATTTAAAAATAGTTTATTTGGGCCGAGAGTCTACTGAAAACGTCTCTTTATCAATAAGATAGAACTAAGCTCTACGTATCTGTATCTTCTCCATATCTTATCTATCTATGGGATTACAAGTATATATATTATTGTTGTTGTTGAGTATTACAGGAAGGGAAATGTTATGTATTTTCTACTGCCAAATTAATAAATTCCACGTAGGACTCATTAATAAAGACTCAAGAAAACATAAGACCTAAATGAAATGTACTACCATGATTAACACATAATCATATCTAAATATCTATCACCTATATAGAGATTTTTTTCTCCTATTGTGACTTACTTTTTGCTCAGTTTTATATATTTTCAGTTCGGTTTATCGATTTTTCGTTTTTAATTAATTTTTTGTCGGTTTTTTATCAGTTTTAAGTGCTTAACGGTTCGATTTTTGGTTTACCCAGTAAGAATGATAATGAGAATTTGCATTAATAAAAGCGGATGGAGTATAAAACTATATTTACAAACTTGCAAAAGCTATAATTCGTTAATTAATTACAAACTAAAATTAAAGCAAAAATTAGTTGATTACAAGCTAAAATTAAAGTTAATTATTTAAGTACTGTAAAGATTAAAATAGGTAAAGTATTGTTATAATGTCCTATTACTATTAAATTACTAATATTTAATATTTACGAAGGGGTAAAATAGTAAATTATTATAATCTTATGGGTTATTGGTTTACCCAATAATCCAATAGTAAAAATCGATTTCGAATCGATAACTCAATAATTTTTCTTTTAAAACCATTAATAACTCACCTAATAATCCAATAATAATAAACCAATAACATTTTTATCAGACAGTTCGATTTTTCAAGACCCCTACTTTTTTGCTAAATTTTACATTCATTCATAGATAATTTAGGTATTTTGAGATAATTTTCATCATGGTTTCTCTCCTTCATATTAGCCTCATGGTAGGGGGAAAAAATGGAAACTTGCCTCATTCAAAGTCTCGAGAGACAATGTGTAAATGATTTTGATTGATAAGAGATGGATGAAAAGAAGAGGAGGAATTGGTTTTTGGTTTTGGAATTTTGCACTTAAATTTGGGCACATGGAAAAGAGAAATAAAAAAAGGCTGTCTATATTGTTGATGGCTCCTCTCCTTTTTTAATTAGCAGTTGATGTTAGCCTTGATTGTAACAAAACATAGGTGCCCCATCCTATAACGTTTCCCTTAATCTTGTCTTGGTAGTAGCAAGCCATGTCTGGGCCATTTACTTCTCATTGGTCCACCTTTCCATAATGTTCTTTTATCTCCTACATCACATAACTATTCTACTCACTAACGAACTATCTTCCTTTTAGTTTCTTTCTGCACTAGTTGATGGAACTTTGGAGATAACATACTTTCCACTAATAACATAATATATGGAGAAATTAGAATATCCAAGTATAGGGAATATAATATCCTTTTTTCTAGCAGAAAATAACAGATTATTTCTCCCTTTTCCCCATCTTTTAGTAGAGTTTGTTAGAGAAAACTAAATTGAGATATCGTCAGCTAGTAGCTCCACTTTAGTGTAGAAGTTTCTGGCTCAAGAGATATACACTTCTAACACGTCTATTTGTGTCAAGGGTCCTGTATATGTAACTGCTTAAGATATTATTTTATCACCTCATGTAGAAATCGTTGATATTACGCAACATAGTTGATAATTCTTCTTTGATCGTAAGGATAGTAGTTCTAAAATTAGGTTGGGGTGATCGCACTGATAGTTATCCGTGATAAATAATGGGGAAAACTATAGGTTAAGTATTGGGTAGCACATCATATTTGTTTCGGGTACATAGGTGACGATGGGTGCTAAAAAGTTCCCACTCTACCAAGCAAGTCAGGGATACTAATCGTCGGTTGATTTCTTAAATATAATTACTCAACTAATAGTTATTATCTTATAAAATTATTTTCCTTGTTGAAGAAATTGAAATCAAGAACAAAGGTGATCAATAACATTTTAAGATAATAAATATTACTTGAACCGGCCATCATCTAGGAAATCAACCGTAGCAAATAATTAAATCTTGAATAACTTAAATTCTTAGATGAGTTAAAGGCGATGCTACATAATTTAATATTATAAGAGAATGAAAAAAAATATCTTTCGCGTGTCTGGCTCAATATGAAAAAGAATTAAGCTCGATATAAATAGATGGTCTGAAACATAAAATATATAATTAAATAATCGCTTCTCTAATAATTTCAACCTAGAGATTTAGATAGTCACGGCGCGCTTCAATATTAGATCACCTACCTAGTCCTAGCTAGGTAACTCGCTAGCCCTCCCTAATTATTGTTAGTTGCATAAAACTACTCATTAATATTAGAGGCCAACTTAACTGCAGTTGTGTTGAGTGGAAATGAAGCAATGCATATAATACATTAAAAAGGAATTGTAGACAATGTAACAAGTAGCAATTCCTCCTCTGTTTGGTTTGGACCTGAGGCTATTCAAAATTTGGACCGTCAATTGGGAGTTTTTGAATGTGATGTCATGTGCTCATTTCAAACAAGGAAAGAATAAGCATTTGGAGATGTCGCCCTTGTCCAATGGAAATGGTTAGTACATTAAACATGTGATAACTATAGCTACTTGGTCTTTTTTAGTACATTTGCTAAATCCAGACGTTGCAAGGAAACAGTTGTTCCCCTCACCTTTGTAGTTTGGGTTCAAATTGTAATAATAATAATAATAATAATAATAATAATAATAGCATAGGACGATTTAATCGATCTCTAATTTTGTATCCGCCATTGTCCACCTTTTTGTGCAACTCTGACCCACCAATGGCCAATGTTCCCTCTTCTAATGTTGTGTAATTAATATACGCAATATCTTTTCCTACCAAAATGAAAAATTAACTAAATGCAGAGGAAGATGGATCTAGTTCAATAATATAGTTGTTGCAATAACAATAATTTAACTAAAACACACGGGGAATGATACGTACAAGTTACAATAATAAGAACTTATATATAGTCACTAGCGTTTGACGTAATTTTGTTGCGACATTGTGTGTAGAATGGACGGAGTTATTATCCTTTGTTGTTTGTCCATTTCGCATATAATTTTATTTGACTCGGTTAATTTGAATTTGCTCTTTATCTCAAATACATAAGCAGGAGGAAGGTCTACGTACTCAAATTCTCCATCTCGAAACGCACTTATGAGAATTCACTAAGTGTAATATTATATTGTTTAATTTGAATTTACGCTTTGTGTGACTAATTATGGGGGGAGTTCTCAAGAGGAGGAGCCAGAATTTAAAACTTATGAATTAAAATAGTAGTCTTTTTTTCATCACTGAATTCTATATATAACACTCTATGGATTTATATATAGAGACAAATACAAAGGCTAGACAAAAGTTACTAGAGTCGACAAAACACGTAGGCCATCTATGTTGCTCGAACTCTTCAAAAGTGTCAGCGTTTCATGTCAGATTCTCCAAATAGTATATTTTTAGATAATCCAACACGAATATGTACAACATTAAAAGTGAAGAACCCGCGCAGCCATAAGATACTACAATCGTCCAACCTTTAGATTTTCTCTCTACGTAATATATTTCTCTTTCTTGAAACTAAGATCTTTGATTAGGTACATCAAGATTATTCCGTCTATTTCACCACTCGTGATGGTGGATTGAATTTCTTAGTGAAAAAAATGACACACAATCATGTGTGTGAGACGCAACGCCTACGTTAATTAGGCATATATAAGAATGTAGTGCATGTTCCTTTCATATAAACAGGAGAAAGCTGTCTAACACATTCTACAGTTGTAGTGGAGGAGACGTGCAGACTATAGGAACAGGAATTCCAATTTATACAAAAAGTAATATTTCAGGTACAAAGTAGTCAAGAATATACACAAATAAGTGTTTCAAACTTTTAAAAGTCACTTATTATGAATCAAAGAAGTAAACAAAAAGATTATTATGCATGTTGGGCACAAACCAACAAGAGCATAACAAGGACAGCATGGATAACCTAGGAAGTGTAAAGAAAAATCAAAACAAAGAAAGAATTAAATTAACTCACTAAACTAAATATATAGCTAGTTCCAATATTGTTCAGAATAACGTTAAGGGTAAGGTTTTCTAAAAACAAATGGAAAAAAGTTGGGATATTTGTCTGTTTCTACCGACCAGCAACTTTGTGTGCATCATGTTGTCCCATTTCCTATGTAACCATTTTCATGATTAATTATCACCTTTTCTCAACATGTCTACAATCTTCTTTTTAAAATAATTTATCTTTTACATTTACTATATTACAGTACTGTCCAATAACAGCTTTCTTATTTTCTACCTACTACTAGCTTAGGACCCTTTTACTTATTTCTAGGCAGAAAATTTATTTGATAACTACAAAAAAATGCAAGGAAAGCTGCTGTATATCTGAATGTTTTGTCTCATGTAAACCATCCTAGCTGTAATGTCTCTTCCTCTTAGGCCGTGTCTTCTGGCTTAAGAAAATTTTAAAATATTTTTTTCATTTCTAATTAGCTTGTAATTTGCATGAAGCAATAAATTAATTATGGTGTTCATTCCTTGTCTATGATATAATTTCTCTATTAAAGATTATTCATTTCACGGACTAAAATACTTTTTCTAGATAACGTGGGTATAGTTCGTTATCAAAGATATCCATTTTCACGTACTAATAGAAAATAATGAAAACAGTGCAAATCTAATTAAAACTGATTAATTAACTAAGTATCTAAGGATCGTGGAGTTTGTAAGTTATTGGAAAATTTTTAACAAAACATAAATCGTATATGTCGACAACAATGTACATTATACTGAGTGAAATTTCACAAGTGGGATCTGAGGAGAGAATAATGTATACAGACCTTACCACTACTTTGTAGAGATAGAGAGGTTGTTGCTGAAAAACTCTCGTCTCAAAATAAATCATATATGTCAAATAATTGAAAAAGAAAAAAAAGTATATGTCAAATAATTGATTGATTGATGAGCTTGATGGGCATTTTCCGGGATATTGAGTTTTTGACCTAAACATATATAGGGTCAAAATAGAATTTGATGGTGTTACAACGAATAGAGACTGGAACCAATCAGTTGTAACAGTTGACAAAAGATATGAAACTTTTATTCCAATTGTCCCATTGTTGACCAGAAATATTTCAAGGCTATCTGAAGGGGAAAAAAATTACTAATACAAAAAAAGTATATTTTCATCTTTAATTATAGATCTCACGTTGAAATATTGAATACAAAATTATATGTTATAAAAAATATTACACTTAAATATTTTCATGAAATTCGGATCAGTTAAATCTCAAAATGAATATAAAAAATAATTTTTTTTTAAAAAAAGAGAAAGAGAGATAAAAAAACAGGAGAAACAATGGAAGTGGTCCACTATCTAAAAATGTAAAGTAGTTGATGATCATGCTTTTTTTCTTTAACCAAATGTCTCGGAGTTTAAGACACAAGTATGAAATATGCAAACACTGTAAATTGTGTAGCAATTATACAAATGTTGTGCACGAATTATACAACAAATTATACAAATGTTGCACGAATTATACAAAAGTTGTTGTAACTATAGTTACAAAATGTAATTACCCAAACTATAACTATGAGGTATAATTAAGATATTTTTGAATAATTATATCAAAAATTCTTCTAAAATTTATCGTACCTAGTACGGATAATAAATACCGAATGAAAAATAAATTTGGATAGTAGACACGAAATAAAAAGAAGTGGTCCATCTAGTTTTGCCGGTTTGGAATTTGGAATGTCAAATATTGCGTGTTATTCCCCCTTTAGTCCCCGCGTTTTGGGGACGCCCACTTTTTATCCTTCAATATGCTTTGTGTATGACTTTATATTTACTATATATATATATACATAATTTGGAACAGCAATAAAAAGTTGATTTTTTTTTCTTTTCCAACTCGTGATGATTAAAAATGGGGTCACATAGTGGGGTTTATAAGAGAAACCATACCCCAAATTGTCAAAAGTGGAGCAGTATTTCCACAAACATTTTCCATAGATACTTTCCCCTTCGGCATTTTTGGAGTAAGAAAGCAAAAGTTGCTTATATAGCTATAGGAGTTGACGTTATAAAGAACCAACCTTTGTGCCTGTTGCTTCTTTCTTTTTTGTTTTATAATTTCGAATGATAAGATATGTTTACATTTTATCTTTTTCAGACTTTACTTGTGAGATTCCACTAGGTATATTGTTATTTGTAATATATACTCTCCTCGGTACCTTTTATATGTCATCCTTATTATAAATAAATGGTCCTTAATATATATCATTTCACAAAATCAATGCATAAATGACATTATTTTTCCTATCTTACCCCTTCATAGTAAATGAGCTTTGAAAAGATATTTGACCAACTAGGCAGGAGAATTAAAAAAGTAATTAATATACATTAAATAAGAGCAAAATAGTAAAGTTACTTTTTTTTTCTTAATGCAAGTGCAATCACAAAAGGTGACATATAAAAGGGACCAGAGGGAATATTTTTTTAATTTCTCGCTGGACTTTCTATACTTTCATTCGGTTTTGAGCCAGGAGAAATTAGCCCTGAATTCACGTGAATTTAGTATAATTGTATCAAGATATCATTAAATATATTTATGTATAGCTGATTTAAATGTTATATTAACTTGAAATTATTATAAGAATTTATAGGCATCGAAACTAGGCTCCGCTATTTTGAGCTAATCAATCTATCAATGTTGGACTTATAGATCCGTTTCGTTGGACAAGATACATTATTGGATAAAAATGACTTTTTTGTAATAAGACATTGCAATTCAATGCTTCAAGCTAAGTACATTATGAGATAAACTATAAAAAAGGAAAAAGTATATTGTAAGATAAAATAATGTCTTGACATGCCTATGGAATGTTTTTACAACAAAAAAGTGTACGCATAGTTAAGTAACATGGGAAAAGAAGAACTCAAAAGGGTAATGCTTTCTCCATTTCAAAATATTTATCGTCGCTATGTAAATTTGTTTATTTCAAAATACATATTATTTTAGAAATTTAAATTTTTTTTCTATTTAACCTTTAATAATAATTATTTTTGGAGAATTCAAGAACAAATACCGTAATTATAACTCTTAGATATAAATAAGAATAAAATAATCAAACATCCCTTTTTAATTAATATTTCGTACAGGACGTGTAAGTAGAAAGTGCAAGAATATTTTGAGATAGATGTAAGAGAGTGTTTCAATTAATTTTGAAACAATTCATTTGATAAAAGTTTTTTAAGTTTCAAAAGAAATAAATATTTTTAAAAACTTATTTTTTATTTAATTTTACGTTTTAGGTTCTTGAAGATGAATGTTTATTTCTAACATTCGTGAACCTATTAATAACATCTTTCTTAATGAAAATCTTTTATGTTTAAGAACTTTTATCCTACAACTTGTGGTGTTTTTCTTTGTAAAGACATCACTTCAACAAGAAATTTAAAAAAAAAAACACTTTCCCTTGAAAAAACTTGAGAGACATTAATCAAAAGGTGAAATCACCGATTCAAAAATAGAAGAACATTCTTGAATGCTACTTGTTTTGTGGCTTAGTTGAATCCCCAAGATAGATTTGCCATTTGTTCTCCCGTTTGCTCATAGGAGAAACTCCAACTATCTTCGAGAAACATATTATATACCTCTAAGCCAAACAAATTCTTATTTAGAATTTTTTGTACTATCATCATTCTTTATTTAACAATAGAAAGGGTAATGGTTTGATAGGCTGGAAGACATTTCCGATATTTGACGGTTGAATTGTTGAAAATATTTCCTAGTATGAAATTTAAAGTTAAAATAATTATAAAGAAAATTATTCTTTCGATCATAAGCTAGAAATAACTTTTCTACGTAATATATATATTTTGGAAAACATTTTATGACAACTAAGCAAGTCAAAATCGACCTTCTCATAAAGAATATTCTTCTAAAACATAAAAGTTCTAAATTTTCAATGAGTATGTTGATAATCTAATATTTCATACTCCTTCAGCAATAATCAACTACCTATTTTCAATGAGTATGTTGTTTCTTTCTGGTTGCACCAAATTATTTTTTACTCCTGTCACTTATATTTTATCTCGAAGCATAATTGTTATCTATATTATACAATTGTTATCTCCACTTTTTATTATAATCATGTTTGAGAATTTTATCTAATTTTACAGTGTTAACGTGTAGCAATACTTAAAATAATTATTTTAATCACACTATGTGTATACATGAGTGAACTTGAGAAAATATCCCTCCAGTTGAATGTGCATTTTTATTAATATGTGTATCTGTTGTTGATAAAGTACATAATTATAAAGAATACTTATTGTTTTTAGTTTGAGAATGAGATGTTAGCATTATAATTATTTGTTTTAAGGATGAAGTTTTAAAATTTGGTATTTATTTAATTCTGTTTAAAAATTTCATTTCCTCCTTTCCAAATTTAATATAGTATCCCAATACTAATATATTTTGTATTCTATTAAGCTAGTTGAATCACTCAATTTTTATATATATTAAAATTATTTAAATATAATAGCTACAAGTGTATAAACAAACATAAAAATTTGCTTGTTACACTATATAAATGTTTTAGTAGAAATTCTTCAATTCCTATATTTTTTATATGTGAATATTTGATTGGTGCAACTTAGTTAACAAGGGAAAGCAAATTGTGATATTTCATTTAGTTATTTTTAAAATTTATACTAGAAATGATTATTGCTTTTGTCTTTCATTAATACTGGTAGATTATAATTGATCCAAAGATAGAATATAAAATTGTGAATATTTTATGTTGTTTCAATTATTCATTTTTGGAGCATTATGCTATACTATTTACCAATAAATTCAATCTCATGCTTTTCGTATGTTCAAATGATGGTAACAATAACAACACTTATTGGAGAAGGACATAACAAATGAAGAGGGACAATAATTACCATAATTAATAAATTGTACTTGATAAAAAAATACACGAAGTACTTATTTTGAGTACATAATACGAATTCATTTCATTTATGTAATTTATACTTTTAAAAGATACTTCTAAGTAACATTTGATTCAAAGGTAGAATTTAGAATTGCTCGTGTAGTGTTGATCGCTTCATAAGAGTTAAATTTATCATATATGTTTTTTTCATATGACTAATTATGTTACACTTCTAAAAAGAATATTAATATTGATAACTATCGAGTCTTGGTCAGGACAGAATAATCAAAATGAATTAATGAAGAGAATATACATTAGAAATCTTATCTATAAAAAGTATTATATGAGGTATGCTTCGTATATATTTATACCTTATAAGATCAAAATAAGTATGAACTTATGGTTGTTTAGCTATACAAATTTAGACAATATTCAATTATCTTAACCTCGACAATAAGTCACTATATCACTATCTATATTGACAGTTAACAAAAGTTACATTTTATCATTTATAAATAATTTCTGCATCAAATTTTATTCTAATAATATTAATATTATATAAGTATTAACTTATGGTTGTTTATTTATATAAATTTAGACAATATTCAATCATCTTAACTTTGACAAATAAGTCACTATATGACAATCTATATTGACCATTAACAAAAATTATATTTTATCGTTTATAATAATTTCTATATCAAATTTTAATCTAATAATATTAATATTATTTTTGAAAATTACATATTACATAACTTAATGTACACGTGCAGCGCACGTGCTGTGAAACTAGTTTCTAAAAGTGACCAAGGTGTGTTTGGTGTGGAGGAAAATATTTTTCAATTTTACTATGTTTGATTGGTCAAAATATTTGAAAAATATTTTTTCTAAGGAAACAAGTTACTTAAAGAAAAAAAAAGAAGAGAAAATGACTTATGTAATGAAGGTAAAACAAGTTACATAAGTGACATACTAAATGTAATGAAAGTAGGTAAAACAAGTTACATAAGTGACATACTAAATTTATTGTCTCCTGTAATGAAAGTAGGTAAAACAAATTACATAAGTGACATACTAAATTTATTGTCTCCTGTAATGAAAGTAGGTAAAACAAATTACATAAGTGACATTCTAAATTTATTGTCTCCTTTGGCCATCCAATTCCGAAACTTTTTTGTACTGGCTTCCTTACATGCCTCATTTCATAGAGAACCTTAAATGGCTCTAATTCATTATATTCTATCCATATCTCATCCCAACCCCCGCTCCTTGACCTTTCACCTCTTGCCCCCACACTTAATTAATTACCGCCTCCACAATGTCATACTAAATAACATATAAATTTTTATAGAATAATATTTTTCTTATTTGTTTACCAAAAATGTAAAAATCAATGAGTTCTTTTTCAATTTTTATCGCAAATTATGAATCTTTTAGCCTATGATTGCAAAGATTCTTTTTGAAAAAAATAATTAAAAATCATCTGCGAAAATCTTAGGTCACAGTCTAAATTTTTGTATACACTAGGAGAAAATCTAATATTTTATTCAGAAAATTATATAGAATGCGGTCTTGATCTTTTGCTCTCCATAAGAACAATCTTATAATGCCCTTTTTTCATTTTAAGTTGAATCAAACTACACCTCTTATAGGGGGCATTTTTGTAAGACAATTCTTATGAGCGGCAAAATATAAAGACCACCTCTTATGGAAGGCATTTTTGAACATAACCCTATTTTATTATTTTCAAGGATTATAATTATAGATATATTTAAAATAGTGATATAAAATTGGGGAAATTAACCAGATCAAAATGTTGCAAAGCCCATAGGCTTGATTGGAATCCTCGAATGTAACAAGTCCAAATAAAGAAGGACACATAACCATTGGACCCAATGTAGCAAGTCGGCCCAAGATGACAGAGCTGGTGGGCTATTAAAATTGACCCGAATCCGAATTGAGAGTCCAGGTTTCACTTTACGTTCTTTTGGCAGAACTTTTAAATGTTTTGATTTTATTTTCAATTTAGGATTTGGAAGGATCGAAATCGATTCAGTAGTTGCCGGAGCAGCATGCCGGAGAGACGACTTCCCGCTTTCGAACACGGTAAACTGACCTTTCAGATTTTTTATCTTTCCGATGATTCTCGAAATTGCACAAGTAGTTTGTTTCCATGTCTCGGAGGTTTAGCTTATAATTTTTGCTTCTCGTCTAAATTTATTGTTTCATTTTATCATTCGGTGTTCGTTTAAGTAATTTTGCTAACTAAACAACGTCCAACATGTTGAATACAGCAGTCGGCTAGTTTCATATTGAAGTCAGGAACACTTTTATCGGTGCATTTGCAGTTATAGGTGCTAGAGTCCTTGGGCTCCGTAGCTTTGCGACCATTGTTTATACTGGATCCAGCTATCCTTGGCCTCACGTAGGTATTTCTTAGTTTTTAGACCATATTTCATAAGTTAATTCTGCTGCGATGTGATGACGCTTGTTGGAGATTCTGCTGTGAGATTCAATTTTTATTTGTGTAGTTCTGGTTGAGCTAGTTCTTCAGCAATCTGTTCCTAAAATAAAAATAATGGTGTGTGTCTTTCCGGATTTTTTCCCACAGACCAAAATATTTGCATCTAAGTGTAGTTACTATGCATACTGCTTAACGTTTTCTAGTCGATCTATAGAGAAATATTAATCTTCTCTTTTAAGTTAGATGGAGCTCCGTCAGTGTGATAGGATGCATCAAGGTCACCAAGTGTGTAGATATTGCCATTCAATATCACTAATTTTTTATTGTGATCTTGTTGGAATGACATACATTGAATTGAGGAAGAAACTAAGGCCATGTTTGCAGAAATTGAGGATGAACCTAATGGTGAAGATTAGATGTTCACTCGACCCGGAAAACCGAGTCATCAACTTCCACAACCTTATGCTAATGAAGCAGCTGCCGGCTTTAATAATGGAGGAGCCTACCCTCCTGATCTGACTTAGGTAATCTAAAAAAAGAAGTATTTCAATTTTCCTCTCTTAGTGAATTTTGGACCAGATCAAGTGAGTTTCAGTTTTAGATGATCGAACAAATCAACAAGAAAAGAAATTGGAGTTAACTTGCATCACCAGATAAGATATATTAGAGCGTAAGATAGAGTTTGCCAGCTTGAATTGCCTATATATCAAAAAACAAAGAATATAGAATTTGGATTGATCTAATTAAATATTGATGGACAGAGCGGATTCATGCAGGTAATTTTACTTTATTTCTTGACATTTTGTAAGTACATGTAAGATATGACACCGATGACTCAATGATTTAAACCCTCTAATTTCTTTTGCAATATGGAAAAAGGATCATCTCTGCTATAGTAACATTACATGGAATAGTAACCGATTCCCTCGCATAAGTAATGCTGTAAGAAGGAAGAAAAGGCGATGCATATTATGTAGTAACCATCCAAAGCTTCTATATTACTAGTAATTATTTGGTTTATGGATGGCGAACTCCTACTAATCTCACATCATCAATCACAGGACCACATAAGGAGCCAGAGTGATCACTCTTCATGTGGTAGTATGTGCTCAAGAACCTGACTCTGGTGCGGTCAGCAACTGCTGTGAACCGAAGCTTAGCCCGTTTGAATCCTCCATTACCCGTGGATTCATATGGGACTCGCAAAGTGATCTTTCCAGCAAATGCCTCTATAAGCATAGACCCTTGGCAGGAATTGCTGGCATCTCCAACTGAGAACATAAGGTCGTACACTTTTCCCTTCTGAGTCCTCACTATTTGTGCCAATGCGCTTTCTCTTCCAGCCACAAGCTCGATCGCGCGCTTGCCCTCTGGCACAGTGAAGTGTTCAGCATCAATGTACTTTACTGCCTTGAGAGATTCGATCATCCATCCAGGCAAAGGTGAGTGATCATCCTCAATGTTTGGAGGAATTAACACACCCCAGCTTGTGTTGGGGAAGATATATGGACCCTCTTCAAAGTTTCCGTTCTTCAACATGTTGCCTGCTTTCATTTTATGCATTAGTACTTGAAGTATTACTTTTAGACACACATAGTATAAAAGTTTCACATGGCCTCCCAACTTAAATGCACATGGACAAGAGAGATGAGGGAAAATTACCTTTTGGTCTATGTGGGGCTTTCAGAGCCTTGAGAGCGATGAAATCAATGAGTGGGCCGCAAGCTGGGTCCTTCTCAATTGCTGGATTGTGTAACATGATTTCAATCTCATTGGCTTGGGCCAAGAAACCCCATGAATAGGAGTCCCAACCATCACTGCTATACATGGTCTGCATAGGGAGCATTCCCCAGTCATTAGGCTCAGTATTAGGCGACACCGACACGTTGAGTTTCTCTTCTTGGGCACAAGTCCTAGCAAAGGTGAAAGACAGAGAGTAGAAAGTTCCTTTAGTGACATTTGTAACTCTGGTCTTGATGGAGGCGTCTTCCCCAAGCCTAACAGCAAAAGCTCCTTCAGGTACTGGAAGTAGCATGTCACCTTGTTTTTGACCTGCTTTAATGTATTCTACATAACCTGATATTTCCCAGTGAGGTATTGCGTGAGGGTCTATCACTTTTGTTCCCTTCATCTGCGATGCTTTTGGACCTTGCTCGAAGTCGCCATTAGGCAATAATCCTGATCAACCCCAAGGTAGAAAAGTTACATATATAACCAATTACAATTAATAAGTGTGGATTTATAAACTTACAAGACATGATAAATGACCTATTACAACAGGTAAAGCTAAACTTTTTTTTTAAAAAAAAGAAAAGAAATGTTGTGTTATCTGTGTATATAAGTTAGATTCTATCATCAATCTCTCTTTAACATATCAAGTAGACCTTGATTGCACTCGGAGGGTATCTAAGTTAGTGCAATAGAAGATAAATTATTGCTCTGACTAATCGCATACCTGTTGAAGAATGAGCTAGCTATGTACTATTAAAAGTTATTTATTTCAGGTGATTAATACTAATGGAATGTCATCTTGGTCGCTAATTGTCATTGTATGATCCACATCACATGTTATGTTTCAGCAATCACGTGAACAAAAGTAAGACCAACGCATTAGATACTTTTGTTTTTCTCATTTTAGTGCCTTAACAACTAAATGTAACATGGCTTGCATGAGTAATAAACCAAGATTAGTAAAGCTTACCAGCTACATTTTCTTGTTTTGGGCACTATCTATCAACTATATTTATTACTTAGGAAAAATCAAAAGTGGGGTAGAGAATATGATATGACAACTTGTTGTCGGGAGATCATGTCAACTGGCAAGGCTGGATCTTCCAATTAAATATGTGAGGTCTCAGTTTGTAAAAATCAAATGAGTAATTACACATTCAGGACATAATTTAGGAAATTCTTGAGTGGTATTTATACTTTATGGGGACTGAATTGATTGTTCTATTTATTTCTAGTAAAAATAAAAATGAAGAGGATATACATGTAATTCTATAAAATGTTTATTAGTGTGACAAAGACTGATGCTAAAAATTCCTTGATGTGGGACTGGCCACTGTCACATAGGGATTCAGTCCCTTGTCCAAAATAAGATAAACGCCGTATGCTATTAACATTTGATAGTTAACTATGTAGACTGTAGTGGAGTAATTATTATTTTTATTGTGTGGATCTAAAATTCATGCTGATTCAAGTGGATCTGAAAAATAGATAAGTGAATTTTATACATAATGAAAAAACAATATTACCTAGGTAATTTTTTTTATTCCAGAGTTGTCAATTTTTTCTCTTACATGTTTTTAAGAAATAGTACTAACAAATAAGAAGGGTAATTTTACTAATTTATTTCGTAAGAGATTTTTTGAAACTTTACTAATTTATTTACATATTCAAAAAGAAATTAATTGCAAGGGTAAAAAAGAAAATTAAGGTGGACAAAACTTATTTTTTGAAAGTGTAACTTAATAAGTGACTTGAGATAACTATTTATAGTAAGATGGATAACGAACATCAGATGGAGGAAGTAATATTTACTTTTGGATAAGTTGGTAAAATTATTTTTGAAACAAGTAATTTGACATAAATATTTTTAATATGATGGACAACTAATATAGAAACGAAGGGAGTACTGCTTGCGGATAAGTTAGCAAAATACTTCTTGCTTTTTAAAGCTGAGCAAATTTTTAAAATTTCAAAGCTAAAAATATAATTTATAACACATAAATGACAATAGTATATATTATTCCGACTCCCCATTCTGAAGCAGTTATTGCCCCAATCGTCATAAAGATTCATGTGCAAAAAGCTGAAATTTGTTCATGAAAACAATAACCAATAACCCCTGCATCTATCTTATCTTGACGGTCCAGGTTTATTTTATTTAATTTCACCATATTCATCATAGTATATTCTTTTCTTCTTTTTACAAATTTTTCCATCTTCTTTCCTCTTTAAAATTTATCTGTTTATGCAAATCATAAGAAGTTGATTCAGATTTGCATAGACAATTTGTTCTGAATGAATGGCTTAAGATCTTTTGTTTCTATATATGTCTATCATTGCTACAGAACCTAGCTCACAGCTAAAGTCTTAGAATAAACAAAAATAGAACTCCAAATGTCCAAACGACTAGAAAGTAAGTAAATGCAGAATTGTATGTCACAAATACGTTAAACACAGAGCGACAGATACATAGAAATTTAATGTTATACATGACAACTAAACTTGCAACATAAAAAGCTATATTTGTTTACCATCTCACTAGTTTTTTCTTTAATGTCAAGAGATTACACAGCTTATATAAAACGTTTTTTTTTTTCTATTTGCACAGTATAATTTCATAGTATCATGTTAGTAAAATTAGTAAAAACATACCGTCTTGTACAGATAAAGCAACATTTATGGTGGCAAATAGAAGCACTATATTCAGTATTGCCATTTTCTTCATTTTCATATATTGTGAAAGAGAGGGAGGGAGATGTTTGATGAAAATTCACAAATGCTCGACTGGCTTTTATGAATTTCTGTTAGTTAAAATGCCCTTTAGATTGAAGGAATTTACGGTGATTGCCACCAACATATCGCTCTTTCGTAGCTGGTCCAAGGAAGCAACAGATTGCACGTGCACGAGGAACAAAGCCAATAAACAAAACATAAATTAATTAAATAAAACTAATCAATATCCTTGTTAATCGTAAAATGTCGGAATATATAATGTTTCACTTCATTTTTAAAAGAATATTATGAAGGTATAAAGGTTTCTGAGTTCAACGAATATTTTTAAAGTTTAAAATTCTTTCATTTAAGCAACAAAAAAAAAGTCTAATAATGTTTGATTTAAGGTGAAAGCAATCTAGGAGGAAGATTTTGTGTTCAAGCATCTTGCACGTTCAATGACAGTCATGGGTGTAAATAATTTCTGAAAGCCATCGGACTGCGTAAAACTTGAATTAACTATAGTGCATTTGTGAAAAATTTCTTGTCGAGGGTCTGTGCACTCTCGAAATTAGTTGAGAATCAAAGAGACTTGGACACTCGATACAAATAAAAAAAAATTGACAGCCATGATTTGATCAAAGGCAAATGGAATATCTTGAATTAAGTGCTACTACTATTATTGTTGCGTGCTTGTATTTACAAATGGAATATCTTTTAATTAATTTACCTAGTAACTGAAAATTTGAAATTAGAGTCGGGGAAGGTCTTATCTGATGGTCAACCTTGACATTTCCATTCTGATCCTTTTGCATCTTTCATATATCAATAAAAGATGTCAAAACTAAGCTATATTTTTTTAGGAGAAAAAATTTACTCCACATAGCTTGTATTTTTAGTTTGTTATCCCGTTGGGTTTATATTTATATATAAATATTTTTTATACACTGTTATATACTTGTATATATGCTTAATACATTATGTATAATGTTTTCCCCAAATATAATTGCATATTGAGCTACACGACGTAATATTTAATATTGAGTTGTATATTCCCAAATATAATTGCAATTGCATGCAATTGACATAATAATCCCCTGAGGTACGTACTGCGTTTCATTTGATTTTCATGGCATATATATAATTCATGTATACTTTTGCTTCTAATGTTTCTCTTACGGGTGGGCAAAGACGGATAAACAATTTTTAGTTTAGTACTTTTCTGTGTCAAATTAATTGAATTTTTGAAGTTTTTTTCAATACTAAAAATAGTTGAATTATTCAAAGTTCAAAATCAATGTTTGAAACTTTTTTCATATTTGTCCTTTCATTTATTGAAGTTTTATATTTTCAAGGAGATAAATTACACTATATATTTATGACTTTACAAAGGGTAATAGTGAAAAATATAGTTTAAATTTTGTCTTTAAATGTTTTTCTTAATATGTGTGTATTATCTTACAAATTAGTTAAAATGGGATGGAGGGAGTAATATTTATAAGTGCTAAATAACTTTTGTATATATATATAATAAATACTAAGTCTGAGTTTAAGCTAAAATTAAGTTTTGTCAACCGACAGCTTGCATGCATTTTTCTTCTTTTTTCAAAAGATATAAGGAAATAACTTCCTATGTCTATTTATCATTAATTTGAATAAAATTATACACAAATTTCATGTGTTTTGTTTACAAATCTCCTGTAAAGAAGTTAATTCGAAATACATTGTAATAGCAAAATAAAATGTTCCAAAAGAAGTTGATGCATAAAAAATGTATACAAAGAACCTCAAATTTGGTCCCCTACCTTTGAGCACATGGCTTGTGGCAGCTGGATAATATAATGTTTGGTTGGTTCATTAATTGGAAAGGTAGTTGCCAAGATCTCAAGCAGATGATTACACAAATATCCTCGTAATATGATACAAATAATTTTATAATGGTATCAAAACTGATCATACACTATATATAATTTCATCAAAGTTCATCGTTTTCTTTTTTATCATCAATTAATTTACAACAATAACAACTGGAATCTCACAAGTAGGGTTTGGAAAGGTAAAATGTACGCAGACCTTACCACTGTCTCATAGAAATAGAGAGATTGTTTCCAGAGCTAAAAAATATTAGGTCCCAAACGCAGAAGATACTAAATATGAAAGAGAAATGACCAAAATAAAAAGTAAGTGATAATATATAAATACAATAAAAAAAACAAATATGAGACATACAATAGAAACACAAGATATAAATACAAGAGTACACGACTAATTCTATTAACCTACTATAACCCAAGGCTAGACAACATTCTGTCCCTACCAGTCTATTAACCTTCTACCCTGATACGCAATCTCCACTCCGTTCGATCTAAGGTCATGTCCTCGGTGATACGGAGTTGTGCCATATCATATCTAATCACCTCCTCCAAATATTTTTGGGGTCTGCCTCTACCCCTCTGCGTAACTCCTAAATCAAATCTCTCGCACCTCCTAACAGGAGCGTCGACAAATAAATTTATTTTTATATATATGTAATTGTACATAATGGACGTGTCAACTAGAGAAGGAAGGAACGTGAAGAAGAGAAATCGGGAATAGGAGAGGAAGATCTGATATTGAGGCAAGCCCATGTGCAGCCTCCGGATTCAATTTTGAGGATTTTCTTCTCTCTTTTTTATTTCTAATTTTCTAATAATAGCAGAAAGAAAAAAAAAATGATAGAGGAAATTATTAGGGAATCGAATTTCTATTAATAATAATAAAATAAAATTTCAAAATAAACAACCAATTTACTTTGAAAATTATTTGCGTCGTATCACCATGTTTCATGTTACTCTTTGAATTTTGTTCTTATTTTATTTCATAGTAGCTACGTATATATATATTTTTTGGCAAACAAATTTATCATGAATTTTAGAGAAAGGAGAACAATTAGTGAGAATTTATATAATCTTATTTATTTGTGATAGATTTGTAGTTGTTATATTCAATGGTGAATGGTTATTTGGTTTGTTTATGTGATTTTGGCACTCATCACATCATAAATTACCTTTTGATTTGAGTTAAATTCAATGACCCATTCAGTTTATGATATCAAAATCAAATTTATCTCAAATATTCAGTTTATGATATCAAACTTTACTCCTAATTTTTTATTTGAATTAAATTGAAAGTCCATCTCTTATACATGGTTTTTGTTGTTCTTTCACGGATAAGTTTAGCTAAATTGATTTTTTTAAAATCATATAACTCAATAGTCACTATAATCTCTATCACAATTTCTGCTCCTCGATCGAATGAACACTCTGTGATGAACATTTTTATGCGCATTAGATAAATTTTCCTGACTTCAAAAAAGGTTCATCTGTGCAAATTCTCCGAATTTTCATAGGAGAACAACCTTTCCGGGCTCCCATTTCCAATGATGTTATAACATGATTAGCCTTCAATTATCTTTTTATTTATTTGTCTCCCTTCGGATTTACACTTTATTTGTGGCCGGCAATATTCGAAAAATGTTTAATTTCCAAGACATGTGCAACTGATAATTACAAAAAAGGAGTAAGGTGGCTCATGGTGCACCCAAATCCCAATCTAGTATTCATATTCGATATTTTTATTTGTAAGAAAAAAAATAACTAACTGAATAATACATGGGAATGGCAAAAAATATTAAGCGATTTCCTTTTATTTGTTTAAAATTTGCTGATAGAATTAGCTTATATTTATGTTGGTGAAATTAATATAAGTTGTAGTTGTGTTGTTATATATTGTATTGTCATTCTCCGTCATTTTTATTGTCTTTATGGATTATCATTTGCTTTCCACTCTAGTCGTTTCATATCCAGTATATCTGCTTTTGGGGATGATATTTTGGAGATGAGAGTCTTTCAAAAACAATCTCGCTATCTCTATGAGGTAATGGTAAGGTTTGCTTACATTTCACCCTCCCCGGAACCCACTTGTAGAATATATTAATTTAGAATTCAGTTTATTAAAAAAATAAATTCCAAACCCATTGATTCAAATCCTTAAATAAAATAAAACCTCAAACCCATAAGATTCAAATTTTTATATTGCTTCTAATAACATGTATTTCACAAAATCAATCAAGATATGCACCAGCTAACTCGAAAGATTGCCATTATTAAAAAATACGTAAGGTGGGGTCATATGTAATCAATTTTCCATGTTTAGCAAGTAGGAATAGGAGTTAGCTAGAAGTGTGTCATGTAGGGCATTTTGCAAGAAATTCAGAGATTGCAAGATTGTTCTGTTTTGTGTATTCAAACAAATGAAGCACCTTAAATTAGGACAATATTGTTGAAGTCATTGCCCAAGAAACCTGTAACCAAGGATCAATACCTCTATTCTTGTAATAATATAAAATCTATATATGAAAGTATGCGTAATTTGAAACGTGAAATCTATATGAAAATATCCGTTTTATAGGAATTTTAACTTTTAATATTTAGAAAGTTTTGGTTAAATACATTCTTTTTTTCAAATTTTATTGCTGAAAATCTTTTATTTGTTTGCGGTGATTAGTGGTTGGGTATGTTGTTGGCTCTTTGGATTTCAAATCACAAGAAAATCACATTTGTCAATCGAGAAATTTGGCATAGTAACATATAACTCAATGCCTATAATACATTTTCTTTTTGTTTAATCATTCCAGTCTCAGGTTCTTAATCATTCCAGTCTTGAGTTTGACTAATTCAGATTCACCACGTGCAAGGCTCCACCAATAACTAGACCTAAAGAAAAGCTTAGTACAACTTTCCACAGTGTATCAAGCTTCTAGCTCCCAACAAGAGATCAAAAATGACGACACTTCCCAGAATAGTTTATCCAATGTATCTAATTTTCATTAGGCCAGGAACCTTGTATCTAACAGCCTCATATGTCTCATAAACAGCACCAACATGCCACCAATTGCATCGCGAATGGCCACCCCGCTATCACACACGCTGACAGCTATCTCTCGCTCTGTCTGTTGTTTCTCTCTCTTCAATGGCAAGTTTGAGAGGTTAAATACATTCATTTTATACTTATTATAGGAATGACAAGACATGCTAATTAAAACCACAAAATCCGGTGGGTATTTTTGATGTGTTATAAGCACATTTTTTTTTAAATCATTTGATCCAATAGTTTTTTTGGTACATATTAGGGTCCACTTAACATGCCATGTGAAATCATGCATCATTTGAAATCATGGTATGAAGTTGATGTTGTATTTGGATATGCAATTTAAATTTCTTAAGTTGTATTTTTATTTTCATAAACATGAAAACTCCAGAAGTTGTGAAGATTACCAAAATTTGTCAAATTCTTACAAAATGATATCAAATGAACAAATGATAATTCATAAACAAGATACCAGAAATGCCACATTTATAGCATATCTCCATGTTGCTCTTATAGATAAATATTTGTCATTACAAGTTTTCAAATACACATAATTTTATAAAAATTCATTAGTCAACAATAGGTGTAACTAGTTATTCTTTAATATGATCCTTTCACATGGTATGAACAATCTCTTCATACTAAGCATGAGTTTTTTTATTTAAAAATTTTAAAATGATGGTTTTTTTTTTTTTTTACAAAATATGAACTTATATATGAGTCATGGAGAGCAGCCCAAACAATTGGGCTTTAGGAAGTTGTGGGAAAGATGTCATGGAGAGCAGCCCAAACAATAGATCAGATTTTGAGGCTTGCAAAAGCCCAATATAGTCCAGGCCCTCCCAAAATTGCAATACTAGATCTGATCAGGAAACAAACAAATGCAATATTTGACACCCAGGCAATAAAATGTTGGGATGGTTTTAAATACATATAAAATAAAGTATAACAAATATAGTACATTTTATTTACATAAAAATAATCAAAAGTCATTGAAAGTATACAAGAATTATGTATTATGGTACATTCAAAAAAATAAATATAACTTAGTTATACATAAAGTATACAATAACTATTCAATCTCGAACAACTCAAAATCTCATCTCAACGGTATCAAATTTTAGATATGAAATCCTGTTGTTGTTTTGGAGTCCTTTGATATATAATTTGTTTAATTCATATTTGCGTCACATTAATTTTTCTAAGAAAGGATAAGCATTTGTTTCCATATGTATTTGTGTGCATTTGTTGAACGGATCAACAATTAGTCCAAACTGAAACAGATTATGGTAGTGATACTTATCAATATGGTTAAAAAAAGAATTTAGTTAAAAAAAAGAGTCATATTTATATGTAATGTGTCAATGTTGTATATCATGTATATAAGATGTATAACTATGTATCAAAGATGTATGTACATTCATATACATTAATCGAAAGCGCTTATTTGGAGAGCAATTTTAAGGAAAAACAATTTCTACTACTCCCAAAATCACTTATTTTCTCCCTCTCACTTTTTCGCCTCCCAAAAGCTTGGTCAAATGGGTTATAAACCCGTATGAAAAGGAAATATTAGCTCAAAATATATCATATCTTTTACTTTCCTCGTTTAAGAAAAAATGATATAATTTCTATTTTGGTATGTTTTAAAAAGAACGATCTTATTTTTTTTGGCAACATTTTAATTTCAACTTTTAGAAACGGGGGAGTAATTTAAAAGTTTTGTTTTGCTATCATAACAAGAGAAACAAATGTAAGCAACTTGAATATTGATCAGGGGACACCCTTTTTCAACTGTAAGTCGAAAAACAAATTACGGAAGACCTGTTGATAGTTCGAGACTAATAAGGTTTTTTAAAATCATTTTAAGAAACTTACTTGTTCTCTATTTTACCAACCAAATAATTGGATAGACTAATTAGTGTGGATGGGAAAATTAGTTCTAAATATGAATCTGATTCTCCAGTTATGGTAAGGAAGGCACAAGCATTTGCTTCCTCTTGTTCATGTTATTTATCATTATTGATGTAGACAAGAATTGAGTTATTATGAATGAAGACATACAAAGTGTGAACTAATTGGGATATCAGACACCGAATAGGAAATCAAAAAATTTATGTGCAGAATAAGACATGTCTCATTAAAAGACGATGATTCATTATTGAGAACACAAGGTGTGATCAGACGAGGAACTCTACATTTTAGCCTGGAATTCTAACTCAGAGGCATTCAGTTTGTACAGCAAGATTCAAAATCATCAAAGAACATTTGGCTATCAAACACTTTACATTCTCAACCAAACGTCTGCTTACAATGGTAAAATACTTCTATAAAGTCCATCCTATACTATAGTAGAGTACTAACTTGACCTACAATTTGTAGTATTATACACTCTACATGTATGGACACATATCAGTGGTACCAAACTCAAGATTTAATACATTAGCCATGGAAATTTTGATATATATTACTTCCATTGCTCATAGTTTACTCAAGGCTCAATATTTGTTTCATCTCTATAGAAGTCACATTGTCCCTAAAATGTTGTCCCATCCTTCACTCAGATTCTGTATCTGCAGTTGGATGAATAACCTGCAAATAGGCATCATTAACATCCGTAAGTTAAGACTTCAACCAAAGTAATTAGTTAAAATTATTTTTTTAAAAGAAACTATTAACTGCGCATTGCACAGTTTCTAGTACTAGTACTAGTAATCATGAAATTAATTGTCAAGGGCTACCTGTGGGCGCTTATCGTCACTAAAGCTGACAGTCCGAACTTTGAACTCTCCTCTGCTTGTTGTAAGTTCATCCAAAATCTCAGCATCACAAATTTCTATTTCGCCTTCAGTTCTAGGAAGAGTTGCCTCCGTTTCCTAATCACATTATTTGACAATTCATTAGCTAAGTGCGCGTTGTGGACTTGACAAAGGAAAATGTGAAAATTAAGTGGACTTGACAAATGACAGTTTTAGGATTACCCTGAAAGAGAAGCTAAGTGAGCGTTGTGGAGCACCAGCTATTTCCTCATACTCGGCTGCATCAAGCTCTTGCAAATGACGAGGGTGCAACAATTTGGGAAGCAAATGTTGCCTTATGCTTATGAGGAGAAAAAATGGCAAGGGGAAGAGAATGCCAGCTATAGGAATCCAAGTAACTCCAAAGACAACAAGTAAGTACACAAATTGGAATGTTGTGAAGATTGCAATGTATCTGAATGGTACTGATTCCACAAAAGATGCATGAACCCCTTCAAGGACCCTGTCATCATGATCACTTCGTTAGTTGATCAAGTCACAAGCTTTGTCATATATTCAAAAAGGTTAACAAGCATGTCAATGTGTTTGTGTATATTAATTTGACATCAGATTTGTAATAGCTGGCGGTTAAACAGTTAAACTCTGTAAAGACATTATACTTGGCCTAAATCAACCCAATTATCATATTTTTACATGGTATCAGAACAAGGTCTATCCCTACTTGGACTCCCTGTCATGCTCCAATTGGGACCGAGTGTGGAAAGGGGTGTAAATCCCAGTCAAAAGGAACAAGACTTGATGATCTATTTACTTAATAACTTCAATGATAATGTGCCACAAATTAACTTACTTAAATCTTCTGCCAGGGGAGATGAATAGAAGCAGCATTCTTTCCCACAGTTGATTTCCTGGAAGGCTGTCAATAGCCATGTAGGCAAAATATCCCCAAAGAACTGAGGTTGGTATCTTTTTAATCACTGGCATAGCACCTACTGATGCTGCTAACAGTAGTGACTGCAATAGGTTGCTGACTCTTTGTTCATTTACTCGAACGGGCAGGTAAGCATCAATGTGCTTCTCAGGATCAAACATGTCATTAGACTTTTCGCCATTTGCATTTTCACTATCAAGTTTCATTATTGCCTCTTTCAAGTCTTCCAGCTCTTTAGCTACTGCACTCTGCATTAGCCAAGAAAGATCAGTTTTATAAAGCCCAATATTACTCTAGATATCTCCATACTGACACGTAAGATGTTCAGTCTCAATGGTGAAGTATTGGACAAATTGACTCAGATTTATCTAACTCAAAAACAATGCTGCAGTTTTGGAAGTGCTACAGCAACTAAGAAGATGGACTTACAATAGGAGAACTATCCATCTCTATGAATACAGCTTGCATGTTGCCATAGATTTCAGAGTTGCTAGCTTTTCGCCTGATGCTCTCCTTCGCACTCTCAACCATCTTCTTCCGGATCAGCTGATTAGCAATACATAAGTTTTAGAATTCAATGCAGCAGCACCAGAGGCAACATAGTAAAAGTATCATAACAATCATCAACAGTAAATTATATTTACCTGTTTCTTAAGAACAGACAAACTTTTAGTATGCATTGGGGACTGTGGCAGGACACCATTTGAAGGAGGCAGTCCAATTAAACCACATAGCAAAGTCTGTGGAGACAAGTATCAACCCTTATCACTGATCTTGAGCATAGATACATCGAAATATTTAATTTGAAGAAGTAGAAAAAATCCACCGATGATAGGATACCATACCATAAATCCCAAGAGTAAGATATCATAATGATAAGCAGAAGGATTCTTTAAATTGAACTCTTTTTGTTGTGCCATCTGCGAAGCAACACTGTGATCGAAGAAATAGAGTCCGGCTATCATCACAGCTGGTATTATGGCAGCAAATATGTATACTGGAGGAACCTTCCCCATATCCTGCAGATGAGGTATGAATTTAAAGTTCAAGATTTCTCATTTCTAATTAAAGAAGTAACCTTTCACCAGTTTTTCACACCTTAATTACAGTCCAGTGATATAAAGATGCAGATTCCCAAGGAAGTGGACTATAGAGCGTTCTAGGAACTCCAGATGGAACTTTGCTTGGCACGATAAATGGGAGAGTCGACCACACTAGAACCATTAAAGGAACTCCATAGTCCGCGATGAAGCTTCTTATCCAGCCTGATTTAATTTGAAAAGAAAGTTGTGAGACATTTACTTTGATGAAGTGATAATATATTGAAACCATCAAAATGTTTGGATTACAAACCTGTGCCATACCACCATGACCTTGCTTTCCTGCTCTTTAATGCTGTGTAGAGAAGGCCAAAGGTGAAAATGGTTCCAAGTAGCCCGTTCGTGTAAAGCCAATGGAATTGATATTTCTCCAAACTTGGGTCCTCGGCTTTAGGAATGCTAAACTCGCTCACTAATCCCTACAAAGTTGTAATAGAAATCCACTCTGATTAAGGCTCCATTCTTTCACACGTCACCAAGAGATCCAGAGACAGAATCATAATTTGTTTTGCTTACTAGGTTCTAGAAAAGGATTATTTGTACATATGGAACAAATTTTTCAACACAAAATACAGGATTTGCACCACAGTTACTGAGTTTTGTCGAACCCATAATTACCATTGTGGCTCCCCCCGGCAACAGTTGAATATCTTATAAAAATTATTCTTGTTTCTGAAGCTAATGTGTACCTTAATTGCCTCTTGAATGAAAAGCACCGCGATAAGCATGCCAAAAGTTTCCCCAGCAATCCTTGTAAATTTACTTATGATAGAACAGGCATTGAATATTGCTAGAAGAAACAACATGAGAGCTGTCCAGACACAAACCCTGCAAAAATAACATCATAGGCATGGGAAACCATAAAGACAACCTTATACGAAAATTGAACATATTCTGACTTACCATCCGGCCCAAGCCAAGTAAAGGGTCTGTCCTAAATCTTCTCTCCCTTTAGCAAAATTGTACAAGTAACTGTACATAATAATAGTAGGTTCTGCAACTCCTACTATCATAAGAGGTTGCCCCCCGAGTATCGAGTGAATGATACCACAAATTGCTGTAGAAGCTAAAGTTTCTACAGTGCTGAGACTCCCATCTAAAATTCAATATATAATAGGAAAAATAATGGTCAGAAATGCATTTGATTGCTTTTAGAATGCTTTCATCAAAAGTTTGAAATGTAAAAAACCTGTTTCTCTGCTCAATTGTTCTCCAAAAGCAATCACAGGAAGAGCAGATGCAAAAAATATGTAGGTAGTTGGAGCTAATATCCTGGCATATACACACAGAAGTAGCAGTTAGAATACAATCAAAAAACATATAAAGTTGAGATAATAGTTAAAAACACGCTTGAACTATTACTTTTTCGTGAGATTCGCACACCAACTTTAAGTTGTTCTCTCTTCCTACCTGAACTATCACCAAACGATGGTAATATATTCAGATAGAAAAAGGGAACAACTGAAGTTGAGAAGTGTTGCATTGTGATATTTGAGGTAGAAAAAGTGAAGAATTGATAGTAGGGTGTGAAACTCACCAAAAAAAAAAATATACTTTTGGTGTGTTTTTGCCATTAACTCCATCTCATTTACAAAAACTGTTGACAAACAACTAAGAAAAATAATATTACCCTATTCCAGATCTAATTCCAGCAATCCAATCCTGCTTATAACAAGTTACTCGTCCTCGAATATCCTCTGCAATGCCTTTGAATGGAGTTCCCAGACGAATCTTCATCTCTGGTGAACCACAAAAATATAATGGTAAAATAAGTATGCATCAATAAAACTACAGAGAACATAGACTTTTAAAACTCACATATTATTAGTATTAGTATTTATTTATCATGGGATTTCTTGACAGTATGTAGGGAATGTATCACTTACTAAGCTCTAGTTCTCTACAAGAATCAAAGATGCAACATGCATTAATCTTGTCCTTCACGAAAGACTTGCTTTCGTTGATTTGGATCAGAATTTAAATTTGATGGATTCAACTCTCGCTCCCACTCATCTCCACCAACCCCATACCTACCCTCATTGTCTTTGTCAACAAACATTTTTAGGACAATATTATCTGCTTACGTATCAAATACAAAAACATAAATAGGAAAACATTTTCCTTCGTACCAAACACGACTAGATAATGAGTCGAAGAAGCCATTTGAAAGAACCATTAGTTACCTGATACTTGTCTCACTTTCCCAAGAAAATGGCTTGAAATTATGCAGGAGAAAATTTTCAAGAGAAAACTTTTATTTATTGCTCAAACATAAGTTCTCAGTGGCTACTTATATAGGAATAGGCAGAAATTGTTACTTACTTGCTAGCTAGTAGGGCCTTAAAACACCTTACCAAAACTTGTACTCTTGTGCCTGTGCGTTTCTGGTACAGAAAATCTATGCATCGATTGGTTAGCTGGCCACGTCTCTGAGAAGAAGACAATTAAATTTGTTTTAATATATATATATACAATTAAAACAAAAAAATATATGGTGTGTTAGAACTCAAGGTCAGGCATGACGATCTGAGCTAATTATTTTAAGTTCTAATATTATTTTATTTATTTATTTAATCTAATCTAATTGTTTGACAGAATTTCACTGCCCAAGGACAAAAACCTCTGCAAAATTATGGTCATTGCTAATAGCATAAGCCATAAGGCATGCAAATGTACGTAACCATGTTGCACAAATAAAGTTAAATGACTTTTTAAGATATTAACTCTTCCATAGAAAAATTTTACGAGTTATATGGGCCAAACTGAACGATATCGTATTAAGAATATTTTTTAATTGACTTAACCCAACAACTAGTATCAAAGTCAATAATTCAATTGGACAAATATGGTCACAGCGGAGTGATGGTGGAGGCTCAGTAATTAACCCGTGAGTCGTACGTAATAATAGGTCATGAGTAATTTAGTGGAGGTTCGTTAAAATATTAATAATACTCGTTACATAAGATACACTTTGTTTGGATCGTCTTATGTATTATACTGTATTATATCGTACTATAGTGTTACAATAAATGCAATGTTTGGATAGATCGTATTGTTTTTTATCGTTATATAATATCATTCATCCAAAATTTAAATGATAAACCTACAAAAAAATTGTAGGGTATGTGGTAGAGCCACCGTGTAAAGATAGGGTAAATGATAAAATAAAATTATTAAATAATAAATAAAGTCTGAGAAGAAGATATTAAAGTAACAAGGCAACCACATCAAATCGGTCATTACACAAGAGTTTTTTCGTCGTTACGAATTTTAAGTAACAATCAAAATAAACATTGTATTTCAACTAACAATACAGTACAATAGATACCAACCATCTAAAACAACGGATAACAACCATCTAAACAAAGAGGTAAGGTATTATTACAACGATTTAACTACAGGACCTACAGGATATTTGGATATTCTTAATATGATCACGTTGAATTATAAATACTACTACTATTTTATTTGATAAACACAAAATACAATACTTTAATTTATCTATTTACGGTCAAGTACAACATACTAGTGGCATAAATTTAAGAAAAATTTATTGTAACATATGAATGGTTATAAATTCTAGAGTCTTCTAAATGATGCAAGTATTCAACATCTTAATACACATATATTATTCCATATGATGACGAACAAGATCTTATTTATATCACCATGGATGTTTCATTTATTTGTTATTTATGAGTTGTACTTACATGAAATTTATTTGTAAGTATTTGTGACTAGCACAACCGTACATATCATGCCAGATAATATATTTTCAATTATATATAGCCTATAGATGCTTTTAAAAAAAAGTTGTACTATTACACAATTTTTTATAAATTATTTTCTGGCTAGGATTGGAGTATCTTTCACACAACTATTTTGCCTGCTCTACTTTTGAGATTTGACTATATCACATATCAATGTCTTGGAAAGTATAGATTTATATAAGACTAGAAAAAACCTATGGTCTAATGATGAAGTATATAGTATTGCTTCTCACTTCATTAGCGAGGGTTCGATTTCTACATTGTAATTTTTCTCTTCATTTTTCTTTCTCCTACCCCAAATTTTTTTTTAAAAAAGAGTATATAATATTGTTTCTAATAAATCTATCACTAATTAAAAAATGAAAGAAGTTGTCAAGAAGAGATAATAATATAATGGTACTTGAATTATGTTTTTCATATGAATCAAATACTATTTTGTTGGTCCAACTTAAACAAGATGTTGTTATGCTGATTTGATATTGGTTTATTTCATTTAAATAAGAGTATTATTCATGAAAATTTATGATTCCTAATGATGCTCGCTTATCGCCCTGAGTAATGACACAGCTAGGGATTAATAATGCGAATCATACACCCATGCTTAAGGGCCTAAAGAGCATGACAATCAAATGACTCAATTCAATAGATATTTTTTAGGGACACTCATGCTCAAGGGTCTAAGGAGCATGACGATCAGATCCAATAGATATATTTGAGAGGTCCTTTTATAAAATATGATCATTCTTTAAGATATACACATATATATACAGAATATTTTCCAAGGTTAATGAATGTCCATGCACTTCTTCTAATATATAGGGTAACTAAAATCATCTTATTTTGAAGTCCTTTTTTTTTTAAAAAAAAAAATGTTCTTTAAAAGAAATATATATTTGGTGAGAAACAGTTTAAGTTTGATCAAAAAATTTAAAAATATTTTTGAACAATAAATTAGTATTTGGCTAGAAAAGAAAGTTAAAAGTGCTTCTCAAAGTATATTACTCGAAGTGCTTATTTGGAAAATACTTTTGAAAAAAAAAAGCTATTGTTGTTATATAGTTTCTGAAAAACAACTTCTACTCCTCGTCATAATCACGTATTTTCTCTCTAAAATTTAACTAAACACCTCACCTTTTTTAAAATAAGCATTTTTTGTCTTTTAAAAATTAGGTCAAACAAATTATAAGCCTGTTTGGATATACTTACATCTTCAACTTTCGAAAAGCGAAGGAATTATTATTAGCTCTGACACATGTGTTATCTTCTAATGTAAAATGTAAAATATTTACGACCAAGGACTATGCTATCAATAATTAAATCAAATTCCAAATATACAAATGAAATAACAAGAGAATCAAATGTGGAGGACCACATTAAGGATTCTCGAGATTATTAAGGTTTCTTATTATTTTATTTAAGAGACTCTAAGGTTGGATACTTGTTCTCTATTTTGCCAACCAAATAGTTGGATGACTAATTAGTGTGGATGGGAAAATTAGTTGTTACATATGATTCCCCAGTTATGGTAAGGAAGGCACAAGCATTTGCTTCCTCTTGTTCATCCTATTTATCATTATTCATGTAGACAAGAACTGAGTTGTTATGAATGAAGACACACACAGTGTGGACTCATTGGATTACGACCCCTAAGCCCCAAGTAGCCACGGGTTGATTTAGATCGATCGTTGTTCAAAATTAAAATCAAATCGATTTTCCAAAAGCAAAACCAGATATATTACACATGCTTGGTTGTCAGCGATTTGTGTTCAAGTTTGATTTGGTTATTAATTATATATACACGAAAATAAAATAAATAACTAATTGAAAAGAGAAAAATAAAACTATAATTCATTCTGAAATGAAATAAACTGTCTATGGTGCCATTTTAGATTTTATATTTGTTGTACCAGAACCCCGACCATGCTTAACTTTGCACTTATATCGTTAGTTAATTTAATGTACTAAACAACATAATACTATACAAATAAAAGGCGCATCCGTGTTGCATTTTTAACAAAAAAATTATTCATAAAAATTAATATATTATGTATATATAATTATAAAAGATATATATGTATATAATTTATTGATTCGATTCAATTATTTCTCCAATTTTTTGAACAAAACTAAATCAAATAAAATATGATCAGTTTGAAAATGTAAAACCAAGCCTAATCAAACCAAATAAAAATCAATTCATTTAATCGATTCGGAACCATTTTTATCCAAATCATACATATCCTCAGAAAGATATAGATTAGCACTTTTATAATCAATTTACGTGACACTGTTTGACTTAGTATGAAATTTAAGAAAAATTATGAAGTACTTGTGTTATCTAAAAACAAGTCTCAGGTTGCTTGGCTATATAATATATAACTCAGCACATTACTGACAATAAATTAATTTGTCTGATTTGTATCGCCGGTGCATTTTGATTTGAATATTGAAATTTTAAATTCAAGAAGTAAAGATATCATTGAATAGAGGATTAATTATAATTGATTAAAATCTAGGAATCTTCTAACTGAAACAGATTTAAATATTGAATGGGAGAAGATCAATTTGTCAAGTTTGTTTAAGTCAAATGTATTTAAGTACTACTAATTAATTATTGCTCATGAGTAACATAATTTATTAATATGATTAGTGAAACCTTGTGATTTTTATTAAGGAGATTTAAAATATAAAAAGTATATATATAAAGAAGAAATAGGATTTCTGGAAGGAGATTTAGTTTGTTTATATTATTATAACATCATTAAGTTTGTTTTTATGTAACAACAAGAATTTTGTTTTACGTAACGATCAATTAAGTATGATCATGTGTTTATTTTTTCTTTCTTTTCATTTAAGTTTGACTTTGTATGATATTTAATATTAATCATAACAATTTATCCTTTTACCCTATTGTTTTTATAGCAACTCTAACTCGTATTCTATATAACTTTTTTTTATAATGTAACTATCTTTTTCAGATCTTTTATGTGTAGTATTATATAATAGCATGATGCAATGATACAATTATACAATATACTCAAATGTTATATATAAATTCAAACAATATAATACAATATATTATAAATTTATACAGAATAAAATTTACAAATAACTATTTTTCTATCCTTGTAATTAAAATCTGGTCATTATCATGATATTGCAAGTTAAATCAGAAAAATTATGTATGAAACTTTACTCATAAAACTTGAAACTCCTTAATACTGGCTATTTTATAAAGATATGAACGGAAGTTGCCAATAAAGACTATTTTTATCAATTTATGCGTTTGCTTAAGATAAACAAAGGCCATATTTAAGGCCCCAGGCCCATATAAGGAAATAGGTAAAATTATTTAATTATGTAAATATTTCTATCATATTTAATTATTAATCCTCCATGTAGTTTAAAATAATTACATATCGTCTCACTAGTTAATGATTCCAAACCATATTTCAAGTCAAATACACTTTTATACATTTATATTTGTTATTAGATACACTCTAAAATGCAAATACATAGAAAGAGAGGTGAAAGAGAGGGAGAAGGAGAGATGATGATGATATTCCAAAGACATGCAAATCATACTAGATACATAAAATGGGGGAATACGTACTTTGATACAATGTAACTGGAATATATAAATTACTCATAATTTTTACCTCTTGTATTCGAGTTACATGTATTTGGACTGCACTTTATATACAAATGTGGTGACCAAAATCTGAGACATATGATAATTTTGAAAACTCACGAAAAAACACTTAAGTAGACTTTAAACTAGAGCGTTATGTGTAAGTTCCCTATAAAATAATGTTTGATGAAAACCCAAAAATTTCTGACTCTATAGAGTTTCTATATTAAACTTATTATTAAACTCTAAATTATTACTTTATGTATTAAAAAACTATTAACATATCTATATCATAAGCAATTGAATTAATTTTTTTATCTTTGTTGTTTCATAATAGACTTAACTATTGCATCAAATTAATAGTATTTATATTATTTTTATTTGTACGAATATTATATTTATTTAATAATAAATACTATTTATATATATAATTTTTAAATTAACACGACACGTACATGCAAAACATCTAAACTAATATTTAAAAAGACCAAGATGATGATTAAATAAAGATGATGTGGATCACATTTATTAGACAATCATATCAGATAATTTTCGTAATTAAACCATTTGACAAGTGGTGAATTTTGGGTTACAAATACAGCAACTTTTATTGACTGTTTTACCAAATTTCTATTATTGAAATGACATTTGTCTTGATTCAATTATTTTAATATGACTTGAATATGAATTTATAAAAATAAGAAAATATTTAAATTTTTATAATTTCAAAATTTAAAAAATATATACATTCTGCATTAAAATTTTAAAATATTAATTTCATCTTTTAATCTTAAAAATAACATGTAGAATATACTAATGAAGAATTATTAAATATAAAAAGTAAATTATCTAGGTAAAAAGAAAGAAAGGGGAGGTGTATCACAAAATAGATTTGAAATAATTAACAAGTTCAAAACAATTCTCGATTATATCGATAATTGAATTAAAATACAAATTAAAGTTAATAATGGAAGCAACTAAAAATGCGAAAACTACATAATAACTTCTAAAGTAATAACAAAAACAATTGAAAATAAAAAAAAATTGAATAGGAATTCCTAAGTTAATGAAAGAAATAATTAAAAATGAAAAAATTGAAGAGTAATACGCACTTTTATTAGATAGATTTGCATAAATAAAGAAAAGAAGAAAAGAGATTTAGAAGATATTCAAAATGAAGAAATTAGTTGAAAGAGGGATAAGAATATATGAGTGAAAATTTGATGTCTCATTTTTTTTATTACTTTGTCACGTATATTATGATCTTAAAATACATTCAAATCAGGTGTTTATATACATAAAATCAAACCAAATTAACAAAACTCAGATTTTCTGGTATTTTTTGAATTTCTTAGGTATTCAGATTTCATTTTTTTAGAACTTTTTGAATTTTCGAGTTTTTTCCTTTTTAATTTCTTGTGTTTTGAATTTTTGATAAAGTATTATCAAAACATAAATAATTAACTTGTACTTCAAATATTTATTTAAAGAAGAACATTTTTGACTCATTTGAAAATAATAAGGACATTTTTGGACCAAAGTATCAATGATAAGGGCATTTTTGGACCAAAGTATAATTAAGGATATTTTTGTTCCTTTCATATAGTTTAAGAACAATTTTGACCCTTTTCCCTTATGAATTTTATATTATAGAAAAAATAGTACATAATACATCAAAAGCCTAAAATAGTCCTCCAATCCTATGATTTTGGCATGTATTATATTTTATTTTAATTAAAATTTACTTCAATTGTCCCATTTTATTTGTCATCTTTTTCATTTATTCCGTCTAAAAAAGAATGTTATCTTACTAGAATTAGTAATGATTTACCTTTAAAATTCATTTTTACTCTTAATGGAATAATTTTAGACCACAAATATTTAAAAAATTATTTTTTTCTTAAACACTATGCGACATAAAATAGGACGAGTACTAAATATATAAAATATACACTTCATTAAAATAAACTATGAAAAATAAAGTGTAACGATCTTAAACATATTTGAAATGACAAGCATTTTTTGAGACAATTTTCAATTATACTAACCACCGGATTGAATTACTAGCTAAGCCAATAATGAAAAACATGAACAATAACTAATAAGCTAATAACAAAAACAACTTAAAATGCGAAAATTGAATAGTAAGTCATAAGTTAACAATGCAAATAATTGAAAATGCGAAAATTGAACATTAACTCCTAAGTCAATGACAATAATAAGCGAGAATGAAAAAATTGGGCAGTCACTTATAAGTTAATAACGAAAATAATTAAAAATGAAAATTTTAAATAGTTACTTTTTGTCTCGATGGATCTACAGAAATAGAAGAAGAAGAGCATAGGAGAATTAGAAGATATTGAGAATGAAGGAATTGGGAAGGAGAAGAATCACGAAGAAGATATAAGTGCAAATTCAGTGTCTCTTCTCCTCTGTTATTTATTACGGAAATTGTGTAATCAAAATATTTGAACTAGCAAAACAGACTAATCTCAATTCCTAAAGCAAAACAACTCGTTATCAATTTAGATTCACCATTCACGATTATTATAGCTAAATTTTGAATTAACCGCAATAATCTAAATTAGTGAAACTTTCTCAACAAATAACTTTTAGGATGAGAACAAATCATCCAAAAACAAATCATCTAGGATATGAAGTAAGTTCGAAAGAGAAGGAGTACTGGTCGACTCATCACATCCGAGCATTAAAGAAGGTCCCAAGGATTCGATTCTTCGCCGATTCAAGTGGTAGGTGAGTTGTGTTTAGAACGTCGTGATTCTTTTTAGATCGGATGTGTGGTTTCTCTTATTCCTACATTTAGACCGCTTCGCCTAGCAGAATGACGGTTGTATTGCTCTCCCACAATCCCATTTTTACGGTTTAGGCTGATCCTATTTCGCTCGCCGCTACTAAGGAAATCGCTTTTACTTTCTATTTCCTCTGGTTACTAAGATGTTTTAGTTCGCCAGATTATCTCTCGCATAAGATGTGTCACAATTATTTTTAATCATATTACATTTTACTAAATTCACGTGACAAATTAAAACTAAAATCAATATTAATAAACTAATAATTCAACAATAAATATAAGGTATATATTTAAAACTATATTAAATATGAGGAAGTGGGGGTGGGGGGTGCGGGTGTGAAGAGACTATATTAGATCCTTGTTGCCGCATTGTCTTCCCTGCGCCAAGCCCTATAGTTTCAGTATTTTTTTTTCATTTTTCTAGTTTTTTTTTTATATAGTACTTACTTATTTTCTTTGTTAATTTGGTAATAATTCCGAGTTCTGATCTATCCTTGGGGCTTCTTATATGAGTTGATAGGGTTAGAAAGGTGTGGATCCGAAGATCAAATCTCAAAAATTAGGGTTTCCCACCTTCAACAGTCGCGCCAGTTCCCCATCTATACACATCTATCTATACATACATATATTTCTATATATCTGATTGTGATTTTGTAGATCTTTTCTTTTTATCCTATGTTTCTTTGATCCTTTTGATATCACTAATCGGGGAAGGCAATTGTGCGTATATTTTTTGTTCATCGGTCAATTGTCGGTTTGTTTCATTTGGGGACTTTTTTTTTTTGATCAATTTTATTCGGCGCTGGGTTGGGTTTCTCGTAGATATCGCAATCTTGGTATTTTCTTGGATTTGATTTAGATTAGAAATTGGGAGTAATGGATAAGAAGAAGGTTGTGGCACCACTTGTCTGCCATGGACATTCTCGTCCTGTTGTTGATCTGTCCTACAGTCCAATCACTCCTGATGGATTCTTCCTCATCAGTGCCAGCAAGGGTAATGTTTTGTCCGTTTAACAATGTTATGCCTTTTGGTAGTTTTGATAATCCCTTGAAGTATTTAGTAAATTTGACACAGCTATGTTAAATTCTAATTCCGTTGTTTAATGATATGCTTTTTTGCTAGTTTTGATAATCTATTCAAGTTTTACATTCTGATTATCATGAATGATCTAGTACATTGTAATTTATGGAACTTTCTTTTGCTAACCCTGTTTCAGTGTATAAGGTTGGGCTAATTACTACTTGAAATTCCTTTAGATGGTTTATTGTATTTGCATCCGTAGAACCCCCAGTCCATTTACTTCTTAAAAATTCCTTTAGATGGTTTATTGTATTTGCATCCTTAGAACCCCCACTCCACCCCATTTCTAGCATTTGATCTTTACCATATAACTATGAGCTAGTTTGGACAACTTTAATTGTGTGAGATATTCTTGGCATTATGATGGTAACATATACTATAGTTTACCATTGTCTCTCTGAGTTCATGTGTATTTTGGAGTAAATAGAGTAGCATCCTAGTTTCAATTGTAGGTGTTGCTGTTGAACTGTAGGGATTACATGCATTTGCTTAGAGATAGTGGAAAATGCCGAGAAGCAGCAATTTAAGAAAGCCACATAAGATTATATTTCAATGTGAAGGGATTTCTATCCTAATACAATTGGAAAATGTTTTTGTATTTTAGTAAGTGTAAAATGTTTTTGTATTTTAGTAAGTGTAAGGTGTTGATGGTGAAACGCATACTTCATTAATGTTTCAGATGTTATTTTTCCTTCTTAAAGTAAGCCTTAATTCTTCTATCTGCATTCAATTCCAACAAATTTATCACCTAGTTCTATGGTAGGTGTGGGCATATATTATCATATTAAGTATTTTGTATGCCTAGCGTTTTCACCAAATGCTCTAATTGGTGGTAAATAGAATGATTGGTATGCTGCGGCACATCGTATATTTGTTGTCGGTAGCCATTTGGATTTTATAACTATGTTGTCAGTATTCAGGCAAGTCGTCACATGTATGCTAACTGTTCTCACCTTATTCTCTGGCTTACGGGAGCCAAATGATACGTGAAATCTCATTTGGTTTCTCGTTAGCCTCAGATTTTTCAATACTATGTCACAAGATCCTGGTAAAGCAGAAAATGATATAAACTAAGATGTTCTCAAGTGTTCACTTCATCGTCAAAAAATTCCGAGTTGCTCTTTTTTGTGTAGTATTTATTGGTTTAACACACTTGTTTTCTGCCAAGTCCATGGAGACCCAGTGAATGATAATCTACAATTAAAGAAAAAGGTAATACCATTTAGTTGGGAAGATGCTCTAGTCATGTTAACCTTCTTGCTTTAGGTCCTATGCTAGTATGCTTTCCAGGAGCCTGCCATATTAAAGATTGTTATGCAAGTAGAAAATATACAGAAATTCTAGTACTTCTATTTTTATTTTTGTTTTGTATAATGTTGTCTCGAGATGAATTTAAATGGAGAAACATGGTTAGTGGGGATTCTTGTAAAATGTAACCTTACGTAACTTGTTTGGGACTTAGGCGTAGTAGTTGTGGTATTTGTTCATTCGCTGCAATAAGTTTTCATGTCATCATTTGTTCTTAATTTCTGAATTGTTTTCATCTATTAAGATTCTACACCAATGCTGAGAAATGGAGAGACTGGTGACTGGATTGGAACATTTGAAGGGCATAAAGGAGCTGTGTGGAGTTGTTGTTTGGATAAGCATGCTCTTCGTGCTGCATCCGCGTCTGCTGATTTCAGCGCGTATGTTATCTAGCGACTTGACTTCAGTACTTTGAAAATAAGCATTTAAGTGACATCAGTCTATGAAAAAATGATGTAGAACTTGTTACCTTTGTCAAAAAAAAAAAAAAAATTGATGTAGAACAATAGAAGTACTTTCTTGGCATGTCTATTATTGTTTAGCTATGGCAATAGGGTAGTGTGGGGCGGGTTGAGCTTATCTCGCTAATATTTTAAACTGTCCTGCTCCGCCTCACATGACAATTTGTTTTCATTTTCAAACCGCCCTGCCCCACCCATATAGACCAACCGCATAAATTTGTACTTCTCTTTTTAATTGAGTTTAATATGAAAAATCAAATTATATTTTTTTCATTTTTCATGAATTAACATCTCAACAACTAATTAACTGTATTTACTATTCATAAGTAACTTTTCAACTAGTAACAATTTACGGGACGACTAATTTAAATTTTAGAAAAAAAGTTGAATGAATGTTAAAGTTTAATATAGAAAGTTTATATTTTTTGTTTTTACTAATTAGAAAGATTTAATTTTTTTGAGTTCCTATTTGGTATCTTAAGACCCGCCACCTGTCCTACCCCACATTAGTTTTAGAGATAGTTACTTCAACTCGCTCCCAACCCGCTCCGCTCCGCCCCGCCCTGCCCCACATCACCCCACCCAGCTCTAAACCAGACCATATCCTCCCCGCTCTGCTCCTTTGCCATCCATATTACTGGTCGATCTTGCAATGTCATTATCTACATAGATTTGTTAACTAATATCTTATAGAATATGGTTAGAGGCTTCATCATGTTTTTTTTGGAATTTTCCATGGCTTAAGTTTGTCGTTTTTCCCCTTTATATATCATGATATGTGTTGGCTGTTTCCAGGAAATTGTGGGATGCATTGACTGGGGACGTATTACACTCATTTGACCACAAGCACATAGTTCGAGCATGTGCCTTTTCAGAGGTACCTTTACAACCCTATTTCCTTCACTTCCATTCAAGTTTCTTTTGGTTAGAGCTTTATAACTTCACAAAGTTGTAACCAAGTTATGTTTTTACTTATTTGAAACTAAGTTATGATATTGATTTAAGAGAATACCATTGCACTGACCATGTTTGGACTTTGTTTGACGCATTGTGAAGGGGCTACAAATGCACTTTTGTTCTTTCATAAGTTTGTTTCTCCTTGATGCTTTAATAATAAAATACCTAAATAAAACAATAGCATGCTGTGAATGTATATGCCCACAGCCCATGAAGGCTTGTATATATTGACTGAAATCACGCTTCATTGACCAATAGGCCACACTTGTGGGTGCTTAAGTAAAGTACTGTTGATTTTAGGTTGAAAAATAGGAGTAGAGAAATGCCAATTTCAATTATCACGAGTCATGAGAGGCTACTGCTATTGAAAAAGCAAATTTTTTCATTATTAAAACTAATATACATTATTTCAGGCTTTGAGTTCTCTTTTCATTTTTTGGTTCTTTTTTTTTTCCTCTCTTAATTGATATGACGTGTCAAAGTCAGTCCATGTTTATCTTCCCATTTTGTTAGCCTTTACATTCAGATAATTTATATGAACCATTGTGTGATGATGACTTTGCAGGATACAAATCTGCTACTCACTGGTGGTTTTGAGAAAATTCTTCGGATATTTGATTTAAACCGACCAGATGCACCTCCAAGGGAAATTGACAGCTCTCCTGGTTCAGTTAGGACAGTTGCTTGGCTGCACAGTGATCAAACTATATTGAGTTCCTCTGGAGATGCTGGTGGATTGAGGTAGGCTTTCAAAGTCTGCGGACTCATTGTTGGTTAATTTGTTCATCTTTTCCTTGCTGGTTGTTGCATTATGACGCGGCTAGTGCTCATGGTCTTTTAGATTAGCAAGTAACTGTGCGTGACTTGGTTAAATATGTGGTTTATTATGATCAAAACTCAGATGATTGTTGGATTGGATGTTCATTGTCTTAGACAATATTGATATGTGGATTTGTAGATATATTCATTGTAAATATACTGGATACTTGATACAAAGGCCACACTTGTGGTTCATATTTCTGTCATGAACTTTCACTCCCCTTTACTGTTCAGTATATGTAAATTGGTTCTGATTTTACTGTTGTAATCTAGGTTATGGGACGTGAGGACTGGCAAAGTTGTTCAAATCCTTGAAACTAAGTTTCCTGTAACCAGTGCTGAAGTAAGTCAGGATGGTCGTTACATAACAACTGCTGATGGTTCCTCCGTCAAGTTCTGGGATGCTAACCAGTACGTATTGCTATTCATGCTTTACCGGCACAAAAATGTTATAAATAATGAATTTTGCTGCAGTTTACATTGCATTTTAACTTTTTCTTTAAAAGCAGCTTTGGATTGGTGAAGAGCCACGACTTGCCTTGCAAAGTTGAATCGGCTTCGCTGGAACCAAAGTTCGGTAATAGGTTCATTGCTGGAGGAGAAGATATGTGGGTTCATGTCTTTGATTTTCACACTGGAGAAGAAATTGGTAAGTCGTGCGGGGGCTCGTAAAACTCTAGTTTCTCTGATCAATGTCTTTGTTTGTGTTCTCCTTTTTCTGGTTATTTTTTTGGTATTTGCATTTTCTTAACTTTTATGCTTCTATTTTTGTTCAAGTAAGGTACAAGCTTTAATCACATGCTGTATTCTATTTTTGAATGACGTAGGATGCAACAAGGGACACCATGGTCCTGTTCACTGTTTGCGGTTCTCTCCAGGAGGTGAATCCTATGCCTCAGGATCTGAAGATGGGACCATTAGAATATGGCAGCTGGGACCTCTTGGGCAGATTGAGGACAATAACGGGTCTAATACTGCAAATGCCAATGATGGTATGGGGGAGGTGACCCAAAAGATTGACGAGTTGGCTGTTTCAGAAACAGAGAAGACGGAAGCGGCACATGCTGATGGTGTGGTGGATAAGGTTGTAGATGCCTGATTAGTAATATTAATGGTTTTGTATGGTTTCATCTCTTGGAAAGCTGTAACTGGCTTGACTTCTGAGGTTTTTGCTTATGAAATAAAACTTGAGCTTTTGAGAGTGCTGGCTATTCTTTTGATTGCCCCTGATCCTAATATCTCAGTTATATAATCTTTGGAGTAGTTTTCTCTGTAGAACTGAGAAGTACACATCTTCTCGGGTTCATGTCGTCCTTGGATCTGCCCTTGCTTTTAGAAACTAGTAGTGGATGTCTGAACCAAAATATTTGCAAACGTAGAGTTTTAATTTGTTACTAGGCTTAAACCCAAGGAAATGCCAAGTTTTGAAAATTTAACCTTTTTGGATGTTCATGTTTGTTTCAATGAGCAGCGTATTGACACCAAACTTCTTTAAAGTGTCGGGGTCGAGTTTAGGATGAGGATAACAACTTATGCATGTCAATGGAGCTTCTGTAGTTCAAAATAAAATCTCTAATGGAACTATGGAATGTGTTGATGATTTATTACAATTTGGTGGAGTGTCCCTTCAGTAATTAGAACTGTTCAGAGGAATGCCCATTAACTTAAGTTCAATGCAGTGATAAATACGTGCAATGAGCATATGTTCCAAATAGTCAGTTGCTTCACCAATGGAACATGAATCCGCGCTGCCGGAATATCTTGTTTCTCCCATAAGTAACTGCCAAATTCTACAATTTTTTCATAGTTTGTTTTTATAAAATTATAAATTGATCCACCTTTTACGACGAGGATAATCTTATAATTGCATAAAAGTTTATAATGATTTTAATCGAAAGTAGTTTTACAAAAATATAATCGAAGAATTGAATTAATTGACGTTTACTTTCGCCATTAATTTTATGTGTAGATGCCACTTAATCCCTCCAACCAAATGGCCTCTAAAATTTGGTTAGAGTTAGGTAAATATATTAATAATATGAAGAATAATTATACAAAGTTTAATTATATAAGATTTAATTATTCATCTTTTAGCCAAAATAACATGTCACCTTGTGACAATTAAAACTACTGTAATTTTAAAATTGAGGAGATGCGAGAGAGAAACTAAATACCTGCCTGTTTATGTCAAAAAAGGAGAGATAAGAGGAGGGAATGTCAAAATCAATTTCAACAAGTAGCGTGAGTGTAGGAGGAGGAGCTATTGCAGAAAGGGCGATGGATTCTTCCACTTCCATGTCGAATTTGACTCAGATGTTTCATTTTTCTTCTGGAAACCCTCGTATCGAAGAAACCAGGGGAGTCATGCATCTCTTCAACAATTCTTCTCACTTACCTGTAAGGATCCTTCAATTCGTTTATTCGTAGTTTTCATCACACGTACTTTTTCTTCCATCTCAGTACAAACATTCATATCCCCGACTAGTTTCTGCTTGTTGATTCGTAGTAGTTCTCTTTTGTGTTTCATCTGATAATGATAAATATTATGCAAACAAACAAATCCCCTTTCATGGTCGGATAAAAACCATGGGAATAAGTTATCCGGTAATAATTTACTCTGTTCTATGCCTTCAATATGCATACACCAAGTTGGATTTGCATCTTCCTATAATTTGACTCCTATTATTGGAGGCAATTGGGTTTGGATTAGGATGTGCCGGATTAGGGTAGAAGGTTGAATGGTGGTAGTTGGACCTTTTTTCGTGCTGCTTAGGCTTGATAGTTATACTTGACCTTCTTTGTTGCCATCACTATTAGCACTATTCTCCTAGTTTGTTGTCACCTGTGTTTTTGTGCTTCCGGTATCACATTATTTGTTGTCATTACTGTTCTTTCCTCGGTATATCGTGTATTTCTCTCCATTTCACATTATTTCGTTTTTGCTACTTCTATCATTTTGGTTGGTGGCTTTATTTATATGTAAAGTTTCCTTATTTGTGTCACCTATAGGGAGGTTATCTCATGACACCTACAATTTTTGTTAATCCATGTGGACTCAGGAAGGATAGAGCATATTGTGAATAGAGTGTCTGTGCAGGCGATACAATTGGTTGAGAAATTGGATTTAAGGTTGGTAGATGACTTTTCGATTGTAGTCTTTTTAGTTTATCGGACATTGTATGATAGAATATAAGGATATGTCTGAAATCTAGAGATTCCCTAGTTGAATCAAACTGGTCCAAAAGAAAAAGAATAGATATAACCCAACTAGTTTATGTTGTTTTTTGGAGCTTTAGGTGGTGATGAACTGATTGATTTTTAGTGGGTTATCCGGGTTGATTAGTGACGGGAAAAAGATGATAGAACCTCCGGTAAAGGTAAAGGAGATCCAGTTGCTGAATGAGGAGTGAAGTATGAAAGAATTCTTTGCTAAGTTTTTTACATTGGAACTACTTATGTTGCCTTTTAGAATATGTGAGAATCAGTGTAGTCAAAGGCATGCTTAAACCCTAAAACGAGGCTCAAAAAGTGCTATGCACTTCACCTCGCTTTATGTGCGCTTCAGTGTTGTCATCAAGGTTCTAAGACAAACTTTCTTGCCCAGTGAGCCTCTTCTGAAAAGGTGACACTAAACGGTTGGTATTTCACGTTATCATAATTTGTTTCAATTTCTTTGGTCATACATTTGTTATTCACGTTTATAATTATTACTCCTGGATTAAACATATATATTTATGTTGTTTTCTCCCTCTGCGCCCTTTTTCGATAAAGCCCGTACGTTATTCGGGTTTTGCGCTTAAAGCCCCAACGGACTTTTCGCCTTTGATAATACTGGTGAGAATTACTTTTAATTCTCTGTGGCAGATGACTGCAGTTTTGCTTGAGGTTCTTCTACTATGTTGTCGTGAAGATTCTGAAAATATGGGGAAGGTTGTAAAAGTCCAAATGAAATTAACAATTCTGTTGATAATTCTGTACTTTCAAACCAACTTGAATTATGAGAGACTTGTTTGATTGCTGCGCTTGGACATGTTAGTAAGAGAATAGAACATAAGCAGTTAAACCTAATTCTGGCTATAGCTATTGCTTTGGTTTGATTTATAATAACTAGTATTAGCACTCGCGTAATGTGCAAACAATATTTAAGAAAACATTCATAAAAAGAATAGATAAAAATTAACTTAATTCTGCAAATTTTGCTAAATTAACTTAACTCTGTAATAGTTAAAAAATAATATAGATTTGCTCTTCATGCTCTAAGGCTTGAATTCAGCAACATTTTGTGACTATACATCCAAATTCTAGTATCTTTGAACTTTGAATATTCTTGTTGCCTTAGCACACATCATTTTGATCTTATTTTGTTTTCCAAAACTGTAGATCAATAATACGTCTAAGTTTTGGAATAACTAAAGGTAAATATCTGCGAGAGATAAAACACCAAAAACGCCTTGGGATTGACTACATGAATCCTCACCATCCTTGTTGATCCTTATGAAACGAAATCCAACAACTTATCTGGTTCCATTGCTATTACCTCTAGGTGGAAAGGAAGCCTCTCCTCTGTGTGCTCTGTGTTCCAAATCACATGACATATGCAGACTTCTGCCAGTTTTGTGGTTCATTTGTACAACATATGTTGGAAATGCGAATTGTCAGGTACTCTCTACTAGAATTTTTGAGGTCATTATTTAACTGGTTGTTTGTGATTCCTTCTGAACTTGGTATCTTCTGTGTACTCCTCTAGGAATGATGGAATGGAAGATTGTTACAGTGCATTGATCAGGTTTGATGAGCAGAAAGCTGCAGATACTTTTCACCAGCATTTTAATGGTAGAAGATTTTCATCTCTTGAGGTATGGTTGCTCAAAAGTTCTCTCCTGCTACGGCATCATATTAGGTATCTCATAACATCAATTACCTGCTTCTTTTCATACTCTGTTCTTTTCGATTGTTTCTTTGCTTGCAGGAAGGGGCGTGCAATGTCTTATTTGCTGCTGATGTCCATTACACTGGTTCAATTGAGCATACACAGTCCATACCTGCAAGCTCTACAGAGCAACCGTTCTGTCCTGTTTGTCTTGGTATTTTACCTAATCTAGTTTCAAAATGATTTATTCTATTTTGAAAATGCCACCATTTTGGAGCTTACTTATTCAACCACTGAGCTCATCTAAAGTGAGATTCACTCCAAAATGTTAGAGATTTCCATCTTCATTATTTTCCCCAAAAATGTTTAGAACTTCCATTTTATCATCTAAATATAAAAATTCACCGTTTGCTATCAATTAAAGCATGTGGTGATGTAAACCATGAGAATATCATATCAGCTTTCTTTATCATATACTGGATAGTATGATTTTAGAGATAAATTTTCTTTTGGTTTAGTTGTACCTTTCTAGTTAAATATAGAGTTCTAGTAGGTTTTAAGGGTTCTAATACTATGTCATCATTGAGTCTTCTACTAGAGCAAGGATTCAAGATCAGTATCAATGAGGAATTTCTTAGGAGTTCTAACTTGTTTTTTAGCCACCCAGGGGTGACCTTATGGTCAATGAAATGGGTTGGGAACCATGAGTTCTCGAGGTTCAAATTCCGACAAGAACGCTAGGCGATTTGTTTATGTATCTTACAAAATGAAAGAATATATGGGTTTCCTCTCACGTGCATCTTAATTCTTGTGCAATCTGCAGAGAGACTGGACCAGGATACTAGTGGAATCCTCACAACCATTTGTAATCATTCCTTTCATTGTTCATGTATTTCAAAATGGACAGATTCTTCATGCCCCGTAAGTTATACCATAATTTTATCTTTCCACCAATATGTTTGATTTCAACCTAGACATGTCGAAACTCTCTTTAAAAAAAAATTCCTAAAAAAACTTGGACATGGCTTTGGAAACTAAATTAAGCTTGATGCCTTAGTATTCATATTCATGCAATTTCAATGGCCCAAATTTATATGTTCTTGCCTTCTCATTATTTCAACCTGTAAGCAATGTTAGCATTACCCTGTTGTTAGGTGCCATTTCTTTAGTAATGTTTGCTCTGACATCCATTGTTCTGTTGAATAGCTGCTTATAACTTGAGGTAGCACCTTAGGTGCTTACTGTACTTGTTTGTTTGAGTTTTCTGTCTTAAATTTTTTAGAATGTGGCAGCATATTTAAGATGGACTAGGTCCACTTTCACAATTTTCTTTGTGTGCACATGTACAATTTTAATTTGTATTGCACGTAAGTTTCTTCAAACAGATTAAACCCTAGTCTCCATTTTACCCACGTCATTGACTACTAGGTCACTTCCTTGGTTGCTTCTTCAGATAGCTTTTGTCTTAGAGAATGATTGTCAGCATTTTCCCTCTGTATCTGATATCAATGGCCTGCTTTGGTGCTTATTCTTAATGTGTCGTTTCTATCTCTTTAACTTAACGATGAACTTTGAATCAGGTGTGGCTAATAATATAGGGTTGAATTTTGGTTAAATAGGCACCACAAGGTTTAAAGTTCCAAGAGTTTTTGGTTCTTTTGCAACTTTCTATGACTTGCTTATCTGAAAGTTATTTGGTAAATTATCAATCAGATAATCTGGTCGAGTTAGACAGTTTGATGAATCTATATATCCCCAATGCTTATGTGTCTGAGAAAATGTGTACATTCAATAGCTGGAGACAGTGTATATAGGGTCATATCACTTGATTAACAGTGAGGGAAGAATTTTTTTTTCCTTCAATTTGTGTTGAGAGTTAGGCTGGTTTTTAGACATCATGTACCAATATTAGTTAGGTAAATATGTATTTCATTTGAAGTATTAGTAGAAATCAGCTGACTCAACTGAAACAAATTCTCTCAGGTATGTCGATATTGCCAGCAGCAGCCTGGAAACTCAACATGTTCTATCTGTCAATCACCAGAAAATCTATGGATGTGTGTTATTTGTGGTTTTGTGGGGTGTGGAAGGTAATAATACTACCTCCCTTGTTATTTGACCAATTCTAGTTGAAGATTAATCTTATAACAATAACAATAACATACCCAGTGAAGTCCCACAAGTGGGGTCTGAGGAGGGTAAAATGTACCCAAACCTTACCACTACCTCATAGAGATAGTGAAGATTAATCTTATAACTAAATAATTTTGAGGGTGAAAATCATTTACAGCCCCAACATTCCTTTAAAAATCAAACTCCTCCAGGTTTGAATAGTAGTCATTTCTCCCCTTATATCATGATTGAGTATTTTAAGTGTATCCTCTATATTATCAACAAAGTCTTTTTTGTTTTTGTTTTAAATTTCATTACGTTTTTCTCCTTTCTAAAATCTATGTTATGGACTTACCTATATAGTAAATATATCTCTATTTCTTTCTTCCCAAGGGGAACATATCTCATTTTCATAGTGAAGAAAACAAAAGCAAAAATCAAAACTAGAATATATATTTACACGATTGAGAATAAAAGAGGATGAAAAATCTGTAAGCATATACTCATGCAACAAACAACAACAACAACATAGCCAGTGGAATCCCACAAGTGGGGTCTGGGGAGGGTAGAATGTACGCAGACCTTACCACTACCTCATAGAAGTAGAGAGGTTGTTTCCTGGGAACCTTCGTCTCAAAAACTCATTAGCAGAATAAACTAGATATGACAAAAAGCACATGTCAATATGTAAATACAATAAAATTAACACACATACGACAAATATAAAGCACGCCTACTCCTGCTGCCTTACTATACCTCCACCTAACCCTACCAATCAATTAGTCTGCTACTGAATAGACTGCGTCAGCTCATCCGTCACCAAGGCAAATAGTAAAGGGCTCAACACAGATCCTTGATGAAGTCCCATCTCAACAGGAAAATACGCTGAGGCTTTTTCCACCGTTCTTACCCAAGTTTTGGCTCCATCGTACATGTCCTTTATCACCCTAATATATGCCATTGGGACACCTTTCACCTCTGTAGGACATCCCTCGGAACTTTGTTATAGGCCTTCTCGAGATTAATGAACACCGTATGAAGGTCCTTCTTTCTTTCCCTATACTTCTTCACTAATCTCCGAACAAGATGAATTGCTTCAGTAGTCGACCGCCCTGGCATGAATCCAAACTGGTTCTCTGAAATAGACACTACTTTTCTCACCCTCATCCTAAAATATTATCTATTTATATTTTAAATGAGTTTTAAATTATAACTTAGAAAATATTTTATTGATGACAATCAAAACTCAAGTTCTATTTACATGATAGAGAATTTAAGAGTGAAAATGCTTGGTTGAGCTATATAAATAATTTTGAAGACCTAAAAGACAAATGATCTTTTTGACTGCCAGATAAGTATAGGTTTTGGTAATGAATGTATCATCATGCTGATTGTTCTATAGATACAAAGAAGCTCATGCTACGAGGCACTGGAAAGAGACACAACATTGCTATGCACTTGAATTGGAAACACGGCGTGTCTGGGACTACGCAGGGGACAACTATGTTCACCGTTTGATTCAGTCTAAAACTGATGGGAAGCTGGTTGAGCTCAACCACCATTGTCATCATGATAATGATGGCTGCTGCGGCTGCGAATGCGGTACAGATCCTGGATTCAGTGAGACTATTTTGAACAGCAAAGTTGAAGCTGTACGTCTCTTCATTTGTATTTTCTTCTTGTTCACTCTTTTCCATGGACAAATACTTAATTCTTGGATTACTTTGGTCATTCTGCTATGTGATTTGGAATCCTTGGTAATCTTCAAATTTTCTGACTGCAGATTGTGAACGAGTACAATGAGCTACTGACTTCCCAACTGGAGGGCCAAAAAATGGTTAACCTTTTTACGATTTATCTATAGTATAATGTTTACTTTGTTTGTTGATCTGAATGTCATGAATGCTTTAAGTCTGGTTACTCATTTGAATGTAGAGATATTGATTAATAGTCTAGAACAATTACATTGTATTTGCCATATTAACAGCTTCTGCTTTTGATCATAGTACTTTGAGTCCTTATTACAAGAGGTTGAAGAAGAAATTGAAAGGGAAACTAAGGAAGCTGTTGAGAAAGCTCTATGCCAGAATCCAAGGTTAATGAAGTTAAAAGGTCGTTTGGACAAATGCATTGAAGAGAAGAAATTCCATGATGATGTGAGCTCTATTTAAGTGTATTAATTTTTATTAATCTCTAAGTTGTTACCAGTTTATCATCATTTAGTCCACATTTTTTTACACCATTTAATATTTGCTGATTTTGAACCTGAATCATTTGGTGTTGAACCTCTAGATCAATGACAATCTTACAAGAAACAAGGAGATATGGGAAGCCAAGATATTGGAAATTGAAGAAAGGTAATATCTTTCCTAGGTTGTCATGTGTCATCTTCTGAGGTAATGGTAGGCAATACATCAGTCAGAACTCTTTCATCCCACCAACCTGCTTTTCTTCAGATGTTTGTTTCTTTTATTTTCTACACAACTGCTAGTATTTTCAAACTTCCTGCCAACTGAGGTGTTAGTATTTTCAAAATTCCCGCACAGGTGGATCACGAGAACTACGATATTGTACCACTTGACATCATCGTCCTTTTTGCATGTTTCTTCACAATGATTTTTAGAATGATTCATCAACCACAACTTCTCTGACCAGCCGATGAAATAGCAACATCACATCATATATTAATATAATACGAAATAAACTCCAGGACAAACTGGGAGTTTCTTTCTCATCAGATGATTAAATATTCTTGATGTTCCATGTCCCACATTGGTATAGATTGTTATCCTTTAAAAAATTTCACCTCTTGTCTTAGATGAGGCTTTTAATGAAATAAGAATTGCTTCTTACAGATATGTATTGGTTTGGTGAACTTGTTTTTGTTGCTTTGTTATAACTGCTTCTCAAAGATTTGGTTTCTAAGTGAAAAGAATATGCTGCTAGTGCAAAATTCAAGATTGGTTTGGTTTTCTTGCAAAGTTGGTGTACTCTTACGTATTGTAGAATCTTATGAGGAAAAGCTGGACTCAGCATAGGGCAGTGTGTGTTTTTAGTTATTGGTTTTCAGACCAACTTCACGTGCATTCATTCAGAACTGCTAAATTACTTCCCAGTCTTGTCATGTAATGTCCTATTTTATCTTTTAACATCTAACTTTCAGGGAGAAGAAATTGCTGAAAATGAAGGATGAGGAGATATCCGAATTAGAGGAACAGGTAAATTTGATATCATTTATCAATTAGAATCAGTCGTCTGGAGTAGCATACTTTAGTAGAATCAGTCTCTTCATAAATATGATTGCTATTATGTTTGAGCTGCAGATTGCGATTTTGATGGAGTCCATTGAAACATAGAATGCGTTAAAGGGATGCCATAGCAAATGATGAAATGGAGGACAGAGATCACCTTTAGTAGCAAACAATACCATCGGATTGACAGTCTACCTCGAGTGTAGATGCCTCTGCAAAGAGCAGTCACAGAGACCTCGAAGTCAGTGTCCAAGAAAGCAGCTACGGATCTTACACTAGTGTTGTACAAAATGCAATAGTGAAAATACTTTTTTCTTCCTCCACAGTTCGATATTGCAAGTTTGTTGAGTGAACTCATGTAAATGTTTGACAGTGTATCGAGCAATTATAAACTTTATTGTCGTTCCTCAATATGCTGCAATGCGAGAAGGTGAAATTTACTTTTAGTGGAAAAAGGTGCAAAGATTGAAGTTTACATATCCTCCCTGGAAAACTTGGCAAATCATACGAGGTAGGTGACCAAGTACATGTACTATCTTCTTCATGGCAAAATTACACAAATGAGGAAAGAGATCCCCTTGGAGAAATACGCTGCACTTATCTGCTGAAAGAATGTACATAGAAAAGTTATCTCCACTCCTTATGTGGGGGATAACATAACCAATGATAACAGAAACTAGTAAAACAAGCTCAAGAATTGGTGAAACTAAAACTAAAAGCTCTAAAGCAGAGCGAGACTACCTAAAGATTGCCTACCTTCCGAGTAAATTTTAAAAAGAACATTACAAAGAGATATAAATAAATCCACGGGATGCTGCTTGATTTGACAGATAGAACCCTATTGGTGCTGCAATTGTTCAACTAAAATTCTATTGATGAAGGGCGACATAGCCGCTAGCAATGCCTTGGGACACTCCTCGTGCGGAAGATGACCGCACCCCGATATTGCAACCAGTCTCTGTACAATAAATAGGCACCACAGTTAATAACTTTATCTGAAGCAAGCTCATTAAATGCTTCCTTCTAACCTAATAACCTTAGACTTCTGACTTTCGAACTTCAGAAGGACTTCATTCAGTTTAGCCACAAACCCAATAACTTTTCAAAATTTACAGATGAGTAAAATCATACATGAGGAAAGAATACTCAGACTGGGTGGTGTTTGGTTTTTGAACTGTTCCAGATTGTGCAAGGGAAAAACAGTAAATCAAGTAATTCAACTTCTACTGCAGAGATGGATACAGAGAGATTGAGACAACTCACAGAATTTACAAGTTTTGAAGCCATAGCTTGAACAGACTTTAAAGGTACAAGTGCATCTTCAGCTCCACCAATCACCAAAACCGGCAAACTTTCAACTGCTTTTAGCAGTGCTGCTGCCTTTTCTGGGGAGAGGACTGTCTCATATGATTGTTTCCCTATCTCATGGAGTGCTTCATCCCAACCTTCCACACATAATGGTGCCTGATTACACATACAAGCAGAAAGGATTTAGATTGGAGTATGATACCTATAAAGAGTGTAAAGATGCCGAAAGAAGAGACCTGAAACCATATCGTAGAAAAAAAAAACTATTGGCATCTTATATGCCCGGAAGTGGCAAATACTTCCATCTTGATGATGACAATCTATTACACATATATCAGGGAATACTGAACTGTTTAGGGGGTGATGTTCTAAAACATTTTCATAGTAGTTGCAGGTCATCCATATCAAAAGTTGAAGCCTCACAAATACTATTTTTTCTGATCATTTATTGTGAAGAGGAGGAAGAAAAAGGAAGGCAGGTGAAGGGCAGATAACCACACGTAGAAGCTCCTTGAGCATGAATATGTATAATGAACTGGATCATCTAAGATCTACCTCACAAATGTAGGGGTAAGATCTGTGTATACACTAGCCTCTTCAGACCTCATTTGTGGAACTATACTGGGTATGTTGTTGTTCAACTGGATCATCTAATATGTGTGCAGAGCAGAAAAACCATTAAAGATAAGATCGATGAATGATGAAACTGTTATTTTCCCTGCACCACCTTTTCTTTTCTTCCTAATTTCCACTCAAGAATAAATAATTAAAAGTAGCACTACTGAAAGAGCCTATTAAGAAGGCTTATGATATCATGCATCCCAGGATACACAAAATGCAGATATGAAATGTATAGACAACATGTTTAGATGTTTCTTGTTAATTAAACTAAAGATTAGCACACTCAACATTTCAAGAAGAAGAACACATACCTTGTATAAGCTCAAAACCTCAGTTGTCAACTTCATTGCGTTATACCATGCTCTTCTATTTACAACTTGAGTAATTTCTGTTCGCAAAAGAGGACGCACCAAGTGCTTTTTCCCAAGTGAAGTACGTAATAATACTCTTGCGAAGGCAGGAACCAGTTCTCTTGATAGGCTAACACCCAATAATACAATCCCCTTGATCTTAACCTAATATAGAAAGCAAAAGTAGTATAACAGTCATAACAATGAATAACTCTATAATAGATTGGAAACTGTAGTTTATCAGCAATTGATTTTCAAAATTAAGGGTTACACAAGATTTCACATTACTCTTCTTTAATGAGGATATTAAATGGATAACATAAGCAAAAAAAGCAGGCTACTGACATATTTTCTCAAGATTGAATCATAAAATACCAGGTTACCAATTCATCCAATGACAATAATGCTCATGTCAACTAAAACATGTTAAAACACACATCCCCCACTCACATTAATAAAATTTGTGGATGACTGGACTCTTTGTGCAGCCTTTAGTGCAAGCAATCCACCATCATCATGGCCAACAAGTACAACTGAAGTAAAACCCATCTCTGAACAGAAGGACAGAAGCAGATCAACCTGACAAGTGAAATTTCAACTGTTAAAAAAAGAAAAGCCAAGAAATTTAAAATGAAAATAATAGCCCCTAGTATCATTACAAGTATCTGTCTGAATGAAGGATTGAACAACTATAGTCCAACAAGCAGACTCTCTAATACTAATTGAAAAAGGATATGTTCAGATGCCATCAGTTCTCAAAGTCAAAGAATTTCCCTACGTGTATTGTTTATACAAGCATATGCATTATACACATACAGAAAAACTCCAAGAATTAGAGCCTTGAACACTATGTAACATATGTGCTAAAGTTTGCAGACTCATTCTCCTGGTAATTGCGGCTTAAATGGCTTCATCCTCCCACTCCTTTAAAATGTCAATAATTCTGCTGTTATTTATTTTCAATTCATTACTGCAACCTTGCTTGTTTGGTTTCATGCTGAAAATGATCCATTGACAAAAAAATTCAAAAGTGAGATATTACCTGAGCATCAATCGTGTAGGGATTGGGCAAGTGATTCTCCTCCCAGTCTGTTTTGAAAGGCCTTGATGTCAATCCCCATCCTGGCCTGTCAAAGGCAGTGACTGCACAACCTACCTGCTGAGCTAGTGCTCCCATCACATTTCTCCAAGAGAAGACCCCACCACCAAAACCATGTACCAGAACAATTCCAAACTGACCATTACCTTCCAGATCTTGCATCGGACAAGGAGAGCCCAACCTATTAACTGCATCTCCATCACCAAGTTCATCTAGGTTGAGACTAGGCATTTCTTCAGACAGGATGGGGGAAGTTTGAAAATCATCTAATAAAGGTGTGGAGAGACAGTTTGCAGGATATTGACTACTGTAGCTTCTCCGAATACAATAATCCATGTTTGATAAAAGATTTAGTGGCCTGTCTGCATGGGCTGTGGAGGATAAGGAACGACAAGGTGATCCAGGCAACCTAAGTTTGTAATGAAGAGTAAGCCCTAAGCAAGAAATAAATAAGCTGTCAACATCAGCAAGCAGTTTCGCAGGAATTTCCCCATCCTCACGAGCTGACCCTGCAAGTTTCCTTCTCATTTCAATATCACATTTTGATGCTTTCCCGGCGGATGGAGTTGGAGATCGTGGTACTTTATTATATGCAGAGAAAACAACTTTACAAGGAAGGACCTGTCATTTCCAATAAATGAATTGTCACAAGCCAATAGGTTCCATTGAAATGCTTCTTCTATCAATGAGTAAATCAATAAACCAACACAAGGGAGATTATCTTCACATAGGAACATTTTCTTGGAAAAATCACAAGTATTACACTTAGATAAATAACTTCTAATTAGAACTGATTCCGTTAAAAAGTTGTAAGCTTCTTTCAAAAACATAATATGCAAATCAGAACCATCCAGTTGGTGTCAGTCCAAGGAGTTAACGAAACTAGAAGGGGAACAACACAACAACTTACAGCTTCGGGGTCAATTCGGTGAAACAAGAGTTTCCTTCTAGCTCGGCAGCTTGTTCTATAGGCAACAATAATATGTCCAACAGCAAGGACTATAGATGATAGAAACAACACAGGCATCCCCCATGACTTGTTCAAATGAAGCTTTTGCTTTGAGATAGATGATGAAGCTTCAGCTTCCAAGTATGAATTGTCAACGAAAACACTAGCCTTTACAGAAAGAAGAATAATGGATATCATAGAACAAAGTGTAGCAGTTCCGAGATATGGTCCATGTGAGAGAGCAGGTCCATCACACATAGAGTAAACACCTACCATAAAAAACTAATATGGATTACTTCCGGAGGCAAAAACAGCCATGAAACACAGCCAATAAAAAGTGCTACTCCTCTAAGAACCAATTCTAAATTGAATAAAAAACAGCAAGACAATTGGAACTAAAACTCAAAATCAAGTAAAGAAAAAAAAAATTAAATCTCCGTAGAAGAAGAAGGTAAAGTCTAGGCGAAAATGATTTATTTGCTATGTGAGAGAATTAACTCTTTTTAACTTTCAGCAATGTATTTTAGTATGTTGCAATCGGAGTTCCCAACCTAATATACACATCAAAATCCAAGCGTACTTACCTACCTAAAATTCCTTCCTAAAGTGGAAAAACTACAAAAGAAATAGAAGCAAATTACTAAAACGAGAAGGTGCATACATGAACTCATGAGGATGCTCACTAAGTAGAGAACAACTGAAAATAGAAATGGTAAAATAAGCACGTACAGGAGATGATAAGAGATCTCAGAATCGAAACGAGAGGAATATCCATCAAGGAAGTTTTGAAGTCATATATGTGCAAATGCTCTTTTAAACTGTAACACCTCACGCTCGGAAAGCTACAAATCAACACACTCGGTAGCAGAACATCGACTATTGCCACCATCACCGGCGCTGATAGCATCAACAGCGACACCAACATCACCACCATGAAATATATAGTCCTCAAACATCTCCTTACCTTCTCCAACCCTCCTTTCCCCATCGAAGCCATTTGATATATTCCAAGTCAAACTACAAAAACAGTTTTCCTCCTGCCTTACAAACTCACATTTGCACAATTCAAGTCCTAACAACAGATCGCAGATGAAATGTAACCGGAGGAGACGGCGGCTCAACGGCCATCTGTCGCCGGCGAATAAAAACCGGTACGTACGTATTGTTATAGTGCTTAGGGTTTGAGTTGTTGAAAGCTAAATGGAAGAAATGCAGAGAATAACCGTTTTTATACTTAGCTAAAGGAGCAGAAATATTTTAACTTTAAACAGAGAGAAAGTTGGTCGCCGGAGCTTTCTTTCTAATTTATTTTTGTGTGTTTCCAGTTGTATTTCTCTTATTTTTTTCCCTTAAATAAAAATAACGAGTCTTTGTTTTTTATCTTTTTTTGGGTCCAACTTTGTTTGTATCAGTTATTTATATTTTCAATGTGCGGTGCGGGGTGAATGATCAGGAACAAGTTCACTACTTTAAGTACTATTTTTTAAAAATTATTTTTCAAATTTCTAATTATTTATACATGTACCGTAAAATAAAAGTTTTTCTTTCTAAAAAAGAAAAAAAAAACATTAAAGTTGAAAGTGCTGGAATTCGTTAACGCTGGGCCATTTACCTGCCTGGCAGCTTTTCTTCTATTGAATGAGTTGCCATTATCTTTCGTCGTATCTTTTGTGAATTCCAAAGATCGTTCGTTTACAATTTTTTCTCTTCACGTCCTCCTTTTTTTTTCTTTTTTACCTTCTTTCCCCAGAACTTTTCAATGATTAGCAGTTTAGATCTTAAAGTCTTTGTAGGATGAAAACTTTTAACAATATACTTCTTCCGTTTCATTTAAGTCATTATATTTTTCATATTTAGAGTCAAGCTATATAAATTTTAACTAATATTTTAATTCTTTTTATGTTACCAAAGATCTACACATGCATAATATTATAGCTATAGGGTGTCACCTATAGGGAAGTTAAAAAAAATACAGGATATATTTTTTAATTATATTGATATAAAAAGAAGTTGCAATCAATATTACTTTTCTTGTAGTTTTTTATATATTTATTTTTATTTTAAAATAGCAAATTAATTTAATCTAAATCAACTTTAAAAAAATTAATTAAATTGACTTTTGACTTTCGAGAAGTGCAACATGACAACTAAAATGGAATGAAGGTAGTATGTGATATAATCTCATAAATTAAGCTTGAGAAAAGTAAAGTATATACATATTTTAAGAAGATAGATAGGCTATTTTGATAAATCTCCGAGTCAAGAGAAAGACAAGTTTTAATAAATTCATAATAAATGAAGGGTTAAAAGAGAAAAAGATGGTTGAGATTCTTTAAAGTATTTGTTGACAATGATTTATGGGTGTATAAATTATCTAAAATTTTTTATAGATATATGTTTAGAATGATTTAATCTATAATATTAGAAAGAAAATGATAATTTCATAGCAATATAACGCATAAACTTTAAATTAAAAAGGAGAAATACGATAAGAAAACAATATAATCCGTTGCTTACAACGAAATTCAGCTGGTAAAGAATAATCATGTTGTTAGGTGATGCATATAATAATCAAATTAATATTGAGTTTAACTAATTTTTTTAATACTCCTATGTTAAGTGGTTTTTGTCTTTTATAAGTTTGAATAAGGGCATTAATTAGATGCTTTAATATATATTTGGAAGACACTAATTATTGCTTAAGAACGATTAGTACAAGAATGTTTGTTAGTGCTTATCATTTGCCAGGCTTGCATGGATATTAGTATATAACATAGACCATACCTAAGAAAATAATAAAGAGGGAAGACGATGGACAACTAATTAATGAAACAATAAAATTATTGGTATATATTGAGAGGCAGATTGGAGATTTACAATTTATTAATTAAAATAATGGCTTTGAATTATTTGAATTAGAGGAACTTTTGGAAAAGATAAAGAATTAAAATCTAATAAAGCAAAAATAGTTGTAGTTTGTTGATTATAATTTGTATAATTGATTGTTATTATTCGTATCAAAGTGAATAACATTGGAAATTTTTTTTAGTATATATTGATTAATCATAATGAAGTAACAAAATATGTATTTATTTAGCTTCATGTTATGTGAAGGTATTACTATTTGTAAAATTAAATTATTATTTTTTTAACTTTAATTTTCCAATACTCTTCTCAAATATTTTGGTTACTAATTATGTTCACTTATATTAAACTTCATTCGTTTTTATAATTTTAAAATATGTAAAATTTATTTAAAAGCTCAAGAATTATATGGTTGAGTTTGCGCTCAAATTTAGTATTGTGTTTTGACCCTCAAATTACATTGTGTTATCATGATGTGACTAATGATTGTTTACAAATGAGTTGAAATTCAAATATAGTGCCGCTGTAGAACGTTGAGACCATTTTTCTTTTATTTTAAGGAGTATTTTATTTTTTATATTTGATATTCGCAATGTAATTAAATTTAAATTCGCATATTATAAAATTAATTTTTAAAACCTATAGTTCTTGCAGGTTTTTCTTTTATTCTAAATGGCTGGAACCTAAAAATTTTGATACAAAATAATGCAATTTGAATCATCCCACGATAATCCACAAGGGTATCGTGAGACCGTTATTTCCGCAGAAGATGGTGGTCGGTCGGGACCAGAAATATGTATAAACAAATATTACTTCTTCCGTATTTAATTGTCATGATATTTAAGAAAATAAAATAAAATTTATTATTTAAAAAAATAAAAATAAAAATAATTTAGTTTTAACAATAATAAAATAATATTTTATGAGACAAAGTAAAAAAATATATCGACCACTCACGTCCCCACGAGGTCCCAGATTTCTCTGCGACATTTCAATCTGTCCCATAATAACCCCAAACTTTCTGCACTTATTTTACTATTTCAGCCCACAACGGCCATATCACCTAACTTTAACTTTGACTTCTTCTCTTTTTTATCAAAGTTCACATAATTTTTTTTCTCAAAATATCTCATACTATATTTTAAAAGTACTACATCACTACGTTTAGTATTTAATTTTTCTTATTAATTAAGAGTATTCATATGAGATATCACATGAATCATCGTTTTGTAGGTTTACCTAGGAATTACATATTCAAAAATATTTTTACTGATTTGATATTATGAGATTTACTAGGTGAGAAAGTTCTGTAAACTCTGTATCCTAGAAGATTTAACCCGAGACCTCTCATTAAGAATGAAAGAGTACTTGCTACTCATCACATCTCTCGTTGGTTCATCTATTATATCACTAAACCTTATATATAACTTATTTAGCTATTAATATAAAACTTTATTGGTGAATTCAATATTTATAAATTGTTCAAACTACGTCTTTCTTTGCGAAGACAAACAATGAATTTAATATTAATTTTTCGTTTTCTAAAAAAAGATGGAGATGCGCAATAACGTGCATGTCTGATCAAATTTAAGGTCAAAAACAATATCTTAGATTTCCTTCATTCTAGTAACTTGAATCTTTTCTGTTTGTGTACTCTTTAAATGACAAATATTTCTTTATCTAACAATTCAAACAAAATATAAACAATTAGTGCTTTAGAGTTTAGACTTGACTTGACATCTTTTTAAATTAACCACCTAATATTATCAGTGTTAAATTATATACATAGTGAGATTGAAATAATATTAGAAAATAAGACCAAGAAATAAAGATCTATTCAGTAGTGTTAGTTCAAATCATGTATTTATATTTAAATCAACTTTCTAAATAATTTTTTTTATCAAAAACCCAATAAACCTCATTTTGTAAAATTCAAAATCTATAAATTGGAAATTCTGATTCTAGACACAGATAAGGATTTAGTTGGGACCAAATGCCAGCTGATAAATCCATTAATTGAAGAATCTGATAGCTAGGCCCTCTTTAATCTTTGTATTGCTTCACAAAAGTGAGACAACCAACTCCACACCACAGTCACTCTTTTCAGTTTGTTCCAATTAGAAATATTATTTCTCTTCCATTAATATAGTACTATTTTTAAAATTTTTTTGCAAAATTAATATTGTTTTTTTAGCTGTATTTTGTATTTTATTTTTTCTTCTTCTTCATTTGATATATTTGAGCAAAGGGTTTTTCGAAACAATTTTTCTATCTCTATGAGATAGTGATAAAGTCTGCGTATATTCTATCCTCCACGACCTAACTTGGGGGATTTTTACTGGATTTGTGTTGTTATTTGTTTTATTTATCTACAACTGTACATGCATATGTTAGTTTTTTATGGCTCGCGTAGTTAACTTTGTGGCTCGCGTTAATATTAATATTGGTTTAATATTCTACAACTAACTAAATTCTAAATTGGATAATGTAGGTGGAAGGTATTAATACAACCCACTACCTAGGTTGGTGGAAGTTACTATAACTTTTCAACACCCACTATATTGGTGGAAGTTACTGTAACTTCCCTTACGGCCCTACCCAGGAAGTTATAGAGGTTTATTATGGTTATAACTTTCTCTGCCCCACCATGACGATAGAAAGTGAAACTGAAAGTAACTGGTTCTCTCTGCATTTAAATACTAAAGACTATCGTACTTTTTATCGTTGTTATTTTGAAAAAACTCAATAAAAAGAAAAGAGAGAGAAAATTAGTATTTTGTCATGAATAAGAAAAGATTTTAGTTCAAGTCAAGTCAAGATCTCATGGTTGATTCTGATATGTTCTTTTTTACTGAACTAATGTGATGAAGATTTATGTGAAAATGATATCGTTCTAAGATAATGAATTTATGATTAGATTGTTTATGTTTGATAATCTGATCAATTGCGGTAAATCCTTACATTATATGGTAAAAACCTAATAAAAGTGGCTCACATATATATATATGTGTGTGTGTCTACACAATTAACTTAAATGTATCTTTTTCAACAAAAAAATTACTTTTAATAGTGTGAGTTTCATACCTAAACTATCATTTATGTAGAATAGTTTAGGGATGAAACTTACACTCCCAATAGTTTAGATATGAAACTCAAAAAAAGAGAATTGTTCTGTATTTTTTATACTTATCTCTATATTTTATCTTTCTTTGGACTTAGTATGCCACCAACCACATAATAATAACAAAAAAAGAAGTTAATATTTTGTCTGTAGCCCTAAATTTTACTAGTTGACTCTCTAAGTGATTAAATATTCCCAAGTTTGTTTGTGTATTGTTTGGCATATGCTGAGGCGTGAGGGTTTTGTTCAGTGTCCACTTTCTTTCATCATTTTAAAAGCTTCAAATTTTAAACTTTTCGATCAGATTTTTGGACTTTTTCTTAACAGATTCTTCTTGATTGTTTCAAGGGAACATTATTCCTATTCTTAATTTCTTTTCTATTCCTAATAGTGCTCTTCACATTTAAAATTTGATACTCTTCCATCCCTTTTTACTTATTTGATATTGATTTCAACATCTCTTAAAGAGTAATAAATAAAATGACCAATTTTACAATATTAATAACTGCATAATTAATGAAATCTCACAAGTGAGGTTTGAGGACTGAGGAGGATATACGTAAAGCATATGCAGACCTTATCACTATATCGTAGAAGTAGAGAAATTATTTTTCGAAAAAACTTCGGCTAAAATTTTGTAATATCACCATTTGAATATAATAAATTCAATCCTCTGAAGGATAATTATAGTTGACAAGTAGCAAATTATATCTCAATTTTTTTACCGAATAAGTTAAAATATATGTTTATTTTTATTATAATGGACAAATAAAAATTAACTGCGAAGCATACTTATTGTAATTTACTTGCCATGAAACTAACTAATTTTTTTAATCTCACATTACCTTTATTTCTAAATGTTCTTGAAATAAGATTAACTTAATTTTATTTTTAAGTGAATTTTTCATGAATAGCTTAGTCCTAAAATTTAATAACTCGAAATAGTTACAGTTTAGGTAATTACATTCCATAGTTATAGTCATGACAACTACTTGTATAATTTGCACGTTATTTTGAACGTGCCTCTAGAATCCAAATTAATCGATAGCGCGAGTGACAATTAATTTAGACTGTCACTATAATAAATAATTAAGTAGTATATGTGTCGCTTAGTTGGATAATTTTTTCTATTTTTAAAGAAAGTATAATTGATTAGAAAAAAGACGAGAATAAAATAATAAAATAAAAATTATTTATATTTTCTTGATGAAAGTTAAAAAAAATATGCATGACAATTAATATGAGTTCGCGTGAGTAGTAAAAACAATAATTAAATTCTCCATTCGGCGGTATATATTATAACGGCTATCAATTGTATAGGGGACCTAGTCATTAGAATTCAAATGTGAGATTGTTAATTAATAATAATAATATTATGTTGAGTTAATTATCAACCATACTTTTTAAATGATGATATTATTAAATAATAAAGCTTTAATGACTCCTACCCACCACGCATGACACCTTCTTTTCATAATTTTTTTGTTGTCTCGAAGATTAAAGGTTTATTACTCCACTTTAATACACTGTTAACAAAATTACGTCCTAAAAGAAGATTCTATAAATGTGATAAGGCTAGCTTTAAGATAAAAATAAATTAATTTGTTCAAAGAGCAGAGTAGAATTTTTACTTTTCATTATTATTTTCTCTCTCTGTCTTTATTTATCTATTAAGTTATATTGAAATATTAAATATTTATTTTATTTTCATTATTGATTAGAATTCATTTTTATGTTTAGATATATTTATATGTCAAGTCAATAATGAATAATTATTGTTGGACAAAAGAGTATTTTATGAGTTTTTTTTTGGGTCGTACTTCTGAAAGTTAAAAAATTATTTCTAGCAAAATGAGTTTTACAATGTTCAAATTTAATCAAGTCTTATGCATGTACTGAATATTGGATGAATTTTTTTTAAAAAAAAATTAGAAATTAATTATGAAGAAAAAATGAGTGAATAAATTGGTGCTCTTCAACATTGATGGTATAATAATAAAATAGAAGTGTTAATCAATAGGCGATACGAGTAGAATTTTGTCTTTTCTTATGAGTTTAATTTTGTTTCTACCTTTTTTTTAGGAATTTTCGAAAATAACAAGTTCATTTTCATTTTTTTCACTCTAGGTTACTCATAAAAATTTAAGAACAATGTTAATTTATTTCATGGTCAAACATGATAATGGATGATATTAATATTCTACCCATACCGATAAGGGGGTTAAGATTGTTTGGGTCAGAGTCATGATCAAATATGACGCTTGCAGGGTAAATTTAGTTAAAAAATAAAGTTACGCTTTTGATATCAGCTATAATTTTTGGCCTAACACATAACTACACTTTTCAAATATAATTTTTTATTCTAAAAATAAAAATTATTTCTTCCGATTTTTATAATGAGGCATGATCAAACACTTACTAAATTAAACTATATACTCATTTAATTATATTTTAATATTATCATATCACCTTTAGTTGTTATAATAAACAACTAGTCTTAGTACTCTTAAGTTGCAAATATCACATTATATAGAGAGTACTTATTTGTAATATATTATTGGAACTATTCGATGATATAATTATTATTTTTACATTTATGATATACATAACTTGAATTAAATTTTTACTATTTTTAGTGAAATTTCTGATTATTTTTTTTTTCTGTTGTTTTTCACCTCGTGAGTGAAAAAAAAAAAAAATCCTCTTGGGGATTTCACTGCCGCTTTCTTTTCCCTATTTGTCACTGCACGTTTAACCATATATGTATGGAAATGTAAACCAATAATTTTGATTCCTTGCAGATGTATGCAGACTGTCCTTTATTATGTTAAATTTTTATTAATAAAATGACAAAAAAATAATCAAACAGGAGAAAATGACAATGAAACCTAATATTATTTGGACGTAAAATTAAAATGATTGAATTTCACTGAAGTATTATTTTCTTATTTTGTAGAATAAGAAAATATTCTTTCCTTCCCTCTGCTATATGTAATTTATTCTGCTAATGGGTTGTTGAGTCAAGGGTTCTCAGGAAATAGTCTCTCTACTTCTTACGAGGTAGTGGGAAGGTCTGCGTACATTTCTACCCTCCTCAGGCCCCACTTGTGGAATTTAACTGGATATGTTATTGTTGTTATTGAATAAGAAAATAATGATGAGTAGGAGTAGGATATAATTCAAAATTTACTAAGCCTAATTTCACCAACTTAGCTAGTGTTTCTCCTTTTAAGACAACTACGTAACTAGTGTTAGTCACGTAAATCACTGTTTTTAATTTTGTCCCAACTTTACATTTAACTCAAGGAGTAAAAAATAAATTAGAACGAAACCTACACATATTGGGAGTAGATGTTTTCCTATAAATCTGGTAAATATTTGGGCCTGTTATGTTCAAGAGCCTAACTTCTTTTGGGCCTTAACGTTGTAGTTAGAAGGAAGCTTGCCTGCATATACCATATTTAGAAAATATTTATCATTTATAACAATATAATTTTAATATATGCATAATACATTTTTAATATGTAATACAAATTTTTACCAAAATATAAGTTTAATATATTTTAAGACACTTATAATACATCTTTATAATCTTAATACAACTTTTATACTTAAAGTAATTCATTTATATTACATGCATAATTCATTCAAAATAATTATAAGACATTTTAATGCATTCATAATTTACTTTTAATACATAATACAGTTGCTATAAATGGTCAATATTTTTCAAAGATGGAATA